>NTMA01000001.1:969120-1326063 GCA_002917075.1 Hawksworthiomyces lignivorus | reverse complement strand
CCTAACCTAACCCTAACCCTAACCCTAACCTAACCTAACCTAACCCTAACCTAACTTTGTCATAAACCGAGTATCGTTGTGTTGATCCATTAATTTTCTTTGAGAAGAATGTTACGGAATACAATTTCTCGTCTTCGTCTTTTTGGAATAATTGTCCTTCTAACGTTCTTTCTGAAACGTCAATTTTCACTTCGTATGATTCCTCTGGGTTGACTTCTGTTATGACTAGTTTTAACGTCACTCTCTTTTTGATCTCGTCAAATGTTTCTTGTTGAGTCCGAGTCCAACTAAAGGGTATATCTTTTTTAGTCATATTTGTCATAAGTGTAATAATGTCGTTGAATTCTTTAATAAACTTTTAATAGAATTTTGTATATCTAACGAAGACTCGTATATCGATGACATTTTGGAATATTGGTCATTTCAATATTGTTTTAATCTTTTTAGAGTCTATTTCTATTCTTCTTGATTTCAATATATATTCTAAGAACGTGGTTTCTTAAACGTGGAATTTACACTTTTTGGTCTTAGTCAAGAAGAAGTGTTTCTCCATTCTTGATAACACCTAATATACGTACTTTTGATATTCTTCCAATGTTTTTGAGTATATCAACACATCGTCTAAGTAGATTATTACGAATATATCCAGATATTCTTTGAGTACGTCATTAATCAGTTCTTGAAACGACGTCGGTATATTGGTCAATCCGAATGACATGACCAAAAACTCGTAATGTCCGTATCTGGTACGAAAGGTCGTTTTCTATTCTTCGCCTTCTACGATTTTGATGAAGTTATACGTTCCTCTCAGGTCGATTTTTGTAAACCATTTTGTCTTTTGTAATCGATTTCGTACCTCGTCTATGATAAGTAGTGAATACCAATTCTTAATGATTATCTCGTTCAATTGTCGATAGTCCACACAAAGTCTTAATTCGTCATCTTTCTTTGGTACGAAGAGGATTGGTGTTTCTATAGATGACTGTGAAGGTCTAATGTATCCCTTCGTTAGATTTTCGTCCAATCACTTTTTTAAGATTACGAGTTTGTTTTCGTTCAAAGAGTATATCTTCTGAAAACCTAATGTCGTTCCTTCTCGTAGTAGAATCTTGTGATCGTAGAGTTTATACTATGATAACCTTGTTTCTAATTCGTGTCTTTATAGTCCCTTATACTTATGATATTACTTTAGTACGTGACGGATCTCGTCCTACTCTTCTCTTATTAACGCACCTAAAGTCCTGATAATTGTCTTCTAAACTCTCGTATCTTGAAAGTCCATCTGGTTAGTGGTCCAATTGATCGTAGAGTTCTCTTTTCTCAATCACGAAAGTCTCAATATGACTTTTGTGTCTCTTAGATTTATAATATCGAACGTAATCGTCATATCTCTGTCTAACATTTTCATAATAATCGTTAGTGTTTCTCGTTTCATTAGACCATCGTCGTAATTTGTCCTCTTTTCTTCGAAGTTTCTTATAGAGTAGGGTTCTTTCTTTTCTTATCAAGGAATCGGTCTTTTCCTATAATTCACGTATCTTGGTACGATATAATTTCCTTCGACGTCCGAGTCGATTACGACGTTGAAGTGTCGTTTGTTGATAATGATGAATATGACTAATTGTTTTTCTCTGAAACCAATGTTTTCTAAGACTCTGTCTTGGTTAGACTTATATCGTCGTCTTATTACGATAAACCAGACTCGTTTTTTGTTTATTCTACCTTTCGTTGTTCTCGTCGGATTTTAGTTCTCTTTTATCATTCTTTTTCTTTTTTTTTGTTCGTTTTTGTTCGTTCGAGTCGGGATTCTCTTTTCCATTAACGTTTAACGTCGACATGAACCGATGGTCTCATATCGTAACTGACGATGTAAGGTCGTCATAAGTCTATGTTGTCGTCGAAATTGTATGTAGTTTTATTTTCGAAGTCGGGATAGTTTTTGGGTTGTGGTCGGAACGATCTTTCGTAGTATTGAATTATTTATTTTTTGGTTTGTTTCTTGTATTATATCAGAACTTTATAGGATATGTGTGTTTCGTACATTGATTCCTTACAGTCAAACCATAAAACATCTTAATCACAGTCTCTAACGATGTCATCTCTTTCGTATAACTTATCAATTTCTTGGTTCCATTCGAATAACTCGTTGACGTCTACTTCTTCTCCGTTGGTGTATGACCGGTAGATGATCTTTGTTCCTTCGGGTGTTTTCTTTTCGAACAGGAAAACGTTTTCTCGTTCGTATTAAAACTTCATTTCTAGTACCACTATCTTTGGGTCATAATCTCATTCATCTTCGTCCTTAGTGACCATGATGGTTCCTTTCGGGATATTCTTCCAATTTTGTTACATTCCTTGTTTTTCCCACATGTGTGTAGGTTTCGTGTCGTGGATCGGACATAGTTGAAATCGTTCGTCGTCAATGTCGTATAAGTATCCTCACTCGGGCCAAGCTTTTAGCCCTAAAAACTTATCGTATTAATACACATAATACTTGTATTTTCTATACTGGGTCCAGTATAGTATTTCATGTCCTTCTCCTCCTAGTTCAACAGATATGACATCTGATTCGGAATCCTCCTTTGTGTTTACTCCTTCTGAGTCCGCGTGGTTCCCGGGGTCTATTTCTTCAAACATCTTCATGGTTTCCTCGAATATCGCTGACTCATGTCACATCATTCTGACAATTCGAGCTTGAGGGTACCATCCAACTCCGTCTTTGTCACTTCGATACATTATACAGTTGTCGTCGTAACATGTTGTCCAACTCATCAGATTATGATTGAGATCTGTTCGTATCTGAACAATCTTTTTAGGTTCGGAGACCCTTTAAATGTCCTTTTTCTTTGACTTATATTTTCTGACCAGATGTCCTGTTTTGTCACAGTTATAACATTTACGCGTTTCTTTCTTGACTTTTTGGATAATCTGGTCTAGTTGTATGGGGTCTCCGTACTGTTTGGGTTTACTTTCTTTTTTCTTATGATAATCGTTTCGATACGTTTCTTTCTTTTCTTGTGTTCGTTCGTATAGTCGTTCATCGATTCGTACTATCATTATTATATAATCTATCAAGTCATCTAATCAATCCATTTTGTTGATTTCGTCTTTAATGGATTTCTTTAAACCTCGATAAAATTGTATCATCACAAGTTCGTCGTCTCAGTCCATTATCGTCATGAGACGTCTAAACTCGTTAACGTATTACGATGTTGATCCGAGTTACCTGAGTTTAAGTAACTTTCTTTCGTTCTCTCGATCGATGTCCGGGTCCTCGAAAGCTTTCTTGAGTTCATTTACGAAGTTGTCGTAGTTTTCGAATATTTTCTTTGTGTCCTTCATCATATCGTCTGAATTCACTTTGTTGTCCAAAAAATTCGTAAGATAAGACTCTACTCATACCACCACGGATCCTTTCAGATAATCTATGATAATAAATACTTTGTCAGACTCCTCGGTTGACATATTGACCGATTGATACGTCAAGTACAAACGTGATTACATAAAAAAGACTCTCAAATTGACCTAAGTACCGTCGAACTTGTCAAACGTGTTAACTTTCAATGAGTCATGTGTCGATCCTCGTTGAACAATGAGGTTTTCGAGATACGCAACCTTATTTGTTCCTATAACGACCTCGTTGTCTAAGACGACTTTCTCGGATTCGAGTTGTTTGATTTTCCGTTACAAGACCAACATGTCTTGTTGAATGAAGGTGGGTAACGTGACTAAAATGACTGAGGCTCCCGAAGAACTTACAACAACTTACTTTCCCGACATAGTATTAAGATATTGTCCAATTGATACATTATCAGGTCTGAACAAGAGTCGTTACTATTGTTACAAAACTACAATAAACAATGTATAGAGTGATCAAATCTAACGTTTATGTTTTAAGTAAGAACTACGTAATGTATCAATATATACAATGAGGACACTAAATGGTAGAGAAGTGTTTTGTGTAAGTCTCAAAATTCAGACAAACGGTAACGACTGGATCGTTACCGTAAACTATCTAAACTATTTAGGTAGGGAATATACAGTTATATAGATGTACAACTTCATTCGTACTTCATATCTAACTTCATATCTCGTATGAAGTTCATTCCAACTTTATACCAAACTTCATTCTACGTATGAAGTTCAGTCACGTGTTCTTCCTGATATAATATTCCTACTAGTATCTAAGTCCGTGTGGTACACTTGCCTATTCTAGTATATTACTGGTACTAGCCCCTCATAATACTATCCCCATTAATATACTAGTACACTCGTTCTGCCACACCTTACCGTCTTTCTCTTAAGGTCTCAATTTAGGTCCTTACGTCCTATTTCGTAACATATTATAGTAGATTTTGTGTTTTCGTTCTTTGTGTCGTTGTTTCGTTTTAAAACCTTTTTTTGTTTTTTTGTTTGTCGTTGTTGACAAGTGTGAATATCAAACGTTGTTATATTACAAATTGTTATAATTTGTCTTAAAGATATATTGATTGATCAAAAATGGTGTTGTCAAGAGTAAACAAACAAATAATCCTCAAAGGTCTATAAAAGTCAACAAAAAGTTATTTCTAACAACGAGTCGTTATAAAACAAATATCTATTCTTTTTTTTTTGTCTCTATTTTGTTTTTTACAACCTCTTTTTTTTCCCACACGTTAGTTTTATTTTTTACATATACATTACATTCTCTAGAACATCTAATCTATTGTATAGATAGACCAATTATATTTTTTATTTCTTTCTTCTTCTTTTTATTTTAGCACAAAGTATATAAGACAATCAACTAACCATTTAATTCAACATACAAAAAAACATTGTAGTGGACACAATAGAGTTGGACAAAAACGGTCATACATATAAATATTCCGTTCTCTTTGTACTTTTTGGCCAACAAACAACAAAACAAACAACAAGGTCGGTTGACAAAACTAACTTGGTCTAGAAGGGTAGTCCTTAATTAAACAACCGCTTAAACCTTGTCTAGATCGAATATAAAATGATCAAGTTGTTAGACATAAGACTAATAACGGCCCACTTGAAATAGTGGGTAGACCTGGGTTCCACATTTTGACCTAGATCTACCCTGATCAGATATCTGACCCAGGTCTAGCAACTTGAAATCAAATATTGGATCACGTTTGTAAAACTATCTTTTTTTCTAATTCTTTAACCCGAATACACCAGAAACAATCGTTATCGAACGAGAGAAAGTTTGTTCGATTATTTGTATTATTGTATTGGTTTTTATAATCGTGGTGTTATGAGACAACCACAAGACCGAGTAGCCAAAGAGTACGTGATAAAACACGAGAAAGACAAGTGCGAGGACCGCGAACAATGGCTACGAACCTTCTACGAAACTGTCATAAATAACGTTCGAGTCGTCTGGAGACCCTAATTGAAACTTGGAACCTTAAGGTTCAGTCTTGTGAATAATCTCTCAGTTAACTTCTGTTAAGAATCTATCTCTATTCTCTGTGCTTTTTCACCTAATTCACCGTACTCCCTAACACGTGGTCGGAAAAAACATACGTATCGACTATATATACGTCTATGACCATAGTCATACGAAAATATACGTTTTCGTTTCTGTAACCGTGGTCATAAAAAATAACATAAACAATAAACATATATTATTCTACAATCAGACGTCCTCGAGTATAAAAACAAAAAGAGAACGACTTAAAGTAAGTCGGAAGATTACTACAACCTAGTCAGACTTACCCTAACCGTCTCCCTTGTCGACTTACATCGGTTTGGACCAATCAACGTAACGTTTTTGTTATAATCGTTTCTGTTACAATAAAATTCTACGTTACCCAAAATTTGGTCCAAAACGGGTATAGCGTCTACAATTACAACCAAAATATTTTACAACAGAAACGGTTTTGCAACTAAACCGTGCTAGAATGACTACCTAGGGTTCTCAGAGGGAAATCCGTTTTTGGGTAGGGTTCAATTAGATTCACTTAGTAGGATCAAACAAAATAACTATATAACAGAAATTAACGTGGTGCACATTGTGAGACGGTTTAGATAACTTTGTTCTGATTTCACACTATGGCGACGTGACAACGACCTCTCGCACATGACCCGCCAGATCATAGTCGCACACCTCCTCGATCGTAAGCTTTCCCGGCCGCTCCAGCCCCGTGCTCCAGCCGATGCGCTCGTTCAGGTCCGTCCGCGCCTTAGCGCTGGCCGTCTGCACCCTGGTTGCCCGCGTCTTGCGCACCTGCTGGTACAGGCGCAGCGCCTTGTCCACGTCGCCGTCGAACAGGTCGGGCCCAAACGCCTCGCCGAGCACCGCCGCGTCCTCGATGGCCTGGCAGAAGCCCTGGCTCTGGTCGGGCAGCATGGGGTGCGCGGCATCGCCCAGCAGGGCCACCCTGCCCTTGACCCAGTACGGGTACTCCTGGTGCACGTACAGGCGCCACATCTTGATGTCCTCGGCGTTCATGAAGAGCAGCTTGACGCGCGGGTCGAGCCCTGGAAAGGTCGCGCATAGCTCCTCGGGCTCCGCGCTAATGTTCCAGCCGTCCTTGTCCAGGCCGTTCAGGGCGGCCGGGTAGAAGCAGTAGCAGCTGACGACGTCGCCGGCGTGGCACGCGGACATGACAATCTTGTTGATGCCGAAGCCGCCCCAGAACTCGATGGCCTCGTTGGTCACAAAGTCCTCCAGCCCGAGCTCGCGCAGCCGGCCTGTGCCGATGATGCACCGGTAGCAGCACGAGTCGGACGCGCTGAAGACGGGCTCAATTCCTAGCGCCCGCCGCATCTGCGAGCGAATGCCGTCGGCCGCGATGACGGCATCGTGCGTGACGCTTGTGCCGTTCTCGAATTTTATGCGACCCCCAGCGGCGTCGAGGTCCACTGCCTTGTGCTTCGTCAGGAGCTTACAGGGCTCTCCGGCGCCCTCTTCCTGCTGCACCGTTTTTAGCAGCACCTGGTGCATGTCAATCCGGTGAAAGTTGTAGTAGTCCTAGACCCCCCGAATCAGTCTCAGCAAGCGTGGTTATGCTATATATCTTTTTGTGGCAACTTCTGTCAGGCCGAGAAAGCTCTCTAGGAGGAAATCTCTTACCGATCCAAACTTGGCCTTATAGTCTCCCAGACTGTACTGCTTTGTAACGTTACCCGTCTCCCAGTCGTGCATGACCAGGTTTCGCAGCACGACTGGCTTTACAGCGTCCATGTCCAGGTCCCATTTCAGTAGCCATCTGGAGCCGTTCGACGCCACGGACAGCGAAGCGCCTACCTCGCCAGCGAAGTCATAGCGCTCGTATATGGTCACCTTGTGGCCGGCTCTGCGCAGAGAAAGCGCGGCGGTCAAGCCGCCAAGGCCAGACCCGATGATGCCAATGTCAAGCTGTTTCCAGGTGTGCCCCATCGAGCCCATTTCGTCTGTCAGCTGCAATGAGAAGAATATTGGTACTCTCTGCTTTTCAGTGAAAGATAATAAGTAGAGCGAGACCAAAGTGAAGTGATTCGGTTTGAGTTGTTTGGTATAAATCGCAGTCTTAAGCAAGAACAGATGTGAAAACGAGCAAATGCAAAATAAGAGCCTAATGAGCTCATCCCGACTAAACTACTGGCGATAGTTTCAAGACCGAACGATGATCGGAGGTCCACGACATTGTCCGCGTTCCGCGCAGCATCGCGCCGGATTTGCCTTCATATTCCTTATCAGAGAGCATTACGTCGTGAAGGCACTGGCATCTATCGAGAATGCTACACTAGGAGTGGACTAAGGCAGGACTAAAGCATTGTGCAGGCTTTCTGGCGGCGTGTTGCGACGGGTCCGTCGCTAACCGGAACTACTCAGAGTTCTATTTGAATTCAATGCTTTATAACTCGCTACGAGAGACCCACTCGCACCATATTTGCGCTGTAGCAACGAGAAAGTCAAACTGCAGATGGGGGCCATCCCCTGAGAAGACTGAGACCGAGTTAAGTACGAACCATACACGGAACAAATGGTTCGCTAATAGATTGTGGCCCATGGTCTATTCGACCTGTAAGAAATGTTTTCCGTTTTTTATTCATTCTACTCTACCAGCATACTATGGTTTGGCCTCGATCTCTGCCAGCTGCAAAAGAACATCTACGACGACATCCGACAGCTTCTCCTGGAGTGGAATGCTTAGGACTTTTGTGGTTCTAGAACTATCTGATGAGAAGACCTTGCCTAGTAGACGTTCTCCCGGATTACCTGTTGGAATCCGCTTTTTCATTGCTTCGGATACGCGGTCAGAGGCATGGATGATGTCTGCCAGCTCTTGCATGTCAAAGTTTCCGTTGATGACAAGGAAGCGATCGTTTCCGGCCTCTGGAATCTGAAGAGCTGCGACATGGGCCTCTGCGAGTGCCGTGACTGAAGTCCAGACTGTAAAATACTTTCATTAGTTTACGTTTAACACGCCAAGTGCTTGAAATCCCCAAAAAGAGCTGGAGAGTGAACTCACGCGGGGCTTTTGTAGCTGGAACTTCGCTGGCGTCAACCAGGCTCCAGACAATCTGGTTGCTTGCGTTCAGGTCCTTGATCGAACCCAAGGTGTCCTTCCACACCGGCCCAAAAACCATGCCCGGGCATAGCGTGACGAGGTCCCAGCCCGGCTTCTTGTTCTCGACAAACTTCCAGGCCGTCTCCTCGGCCAGCTTCTTGCTCGCGCGGTATGCCACAGGAGCCGTGGGCGCGGTCTTGCCGTCTTCGTACGTTAGCGGTGACCAGTCCTTGTCGGTATAGACCTTGCCCGGTGCCAGTCCCTTGGCCGCATCGTACACGGCCGCAAAGCTGCTCGTAAGAACGATGCGCTTTACGCTGGGTGCCCGGGATGCCGCAAGACATATGGCCTCTGTGCCCCGGATGCTAGGGATTAGGAGCTCGGCTTCGAAGTCCGTGCATTCGTAGGTGAAAGGAGACGCCAGGTGCAGGACGCCGTCGCAGCCAACGATGGCCTCTGAAAAGGCCACTGGTGAGGTCAGATCCGGTACAACGGCGGTGGACAGTCGTGGATTCTCTTGGTGCGCATTGCGTACGGCTCGAGCCTTGTCCTCGGTGCGGACGGTGCCTACAACCTCATAGTTCTGTGAGAGTAGCTCAGCCACACAGTATGCAGCGATGAAGCCGTTGGCCCCAGTAACGAGGATTCGTCCACGGCTAGTCATGATGAATTCTGCTCTACTGTGCTGCTTGGAGAAGATGGAACTCGTAACAATCGAGTCGAGTCTCAAAGCTATAAACTGCCACACACCCAGAGCGACCGCCTACTTGCACATCACAAAACGATTTCAAGTACATCTTGCTGTCCGGAGATCGAACAACTGGTCAATTGGCCATCCATGAACTTTCGGCATCGGCGTCGGAGCTTCTTCCAAAGCTATTTCTGGGGCATTTCCCGTCGCGATGTTGAGTGGGTCTCATACGACGGAGTTCCCCTGCTCCCAAGCCTAGCGCGATGCCATGGCTGAGGACCCCTGGAATCCCTCAGATAAAGCTTGTGAGTGTCCACACACCAACCAAGCATCAACCTAGCGTAACTCACAGCTACAGCTAATCATAATGCTCGCTGTTCCTCATATCCGTCGCATTCTTCGAAGCTGTAATTTTCATTGGATGAACGAGACTGCGCTCTTTATTTGACGATGGCTTGGCTTCCAGGAATAGATCTAAGCGGAACATGAGCTCTTTAAAACAAGCTGCTGACATAGATTCTTATCGTTGATCTAGATTGTAGAACCGAGTGCTCCAAGGGACACTGACAAACTTCTAAATTGCTTCAACCTTCTGACAACTCCCAGCCATACTCACTCTGCTGCTCTATACTGTCGCGATACCGACCACTGGCTGCATTCCATGGCATCTGCAGGCGTGGGCCACGAGGCTCTTAACCCAATCAACGCTGACCTCCTACCGCGCTTGGAGCCCAAGTTTGTTGAGCTCTATAATACTCACGTTGCAAATACGCCAAACCGCCCCATCGACCTCGCCGTTCTACGCAAGGTGTACTCGCGATTATATGGCTATGGCACCGCCCCAGCCCCAAGCTGCGGCCGAGAGTATGAGGTAGAAGTCCCCGGATGGACCAAGTATCCCGGCCAGATTAAGATTCGGATCTATGTCCCAGAGGGCGAGAAGCCAGTGGCGGGATGGTCAGTGCACTTTGATTTCCATGGAGGAGGTATGTCCGAAGAAGCACGGCTCTGGCTCGGAATGGGGTGAAGGGAAAGGGAAAAGACTGACTTTCCACACGACTGTAGGCTGGGGTCTGGGCGATCTTGAGACTGAATCGCACATTTGCCGACACATTTGTGTCAAAGCGGGCGTGGTCGTCGTGGATGTCGACTACCGCCTGGTGCCGGAATTCCCTTTCCCGACGGGCATCTACGACTGCCTCGCTGCCTTCAACCACGTCAGGGAGTGGCCGGAAGAGTTCGGCATTAACCCATCCGTGATTACCTTTGGCGGCGTCTCTGCCGGCGCCAACATTGCCTTGGCCGTGAACCACCTCACCCGCGATGCTGGAATTCCCATCAAGGCTGTCGTGGTGGGCACACCGACCATTGCCGACATTAGCAAATACGCCCGCCCCGAGGACGCGCCGTACCCGTCGCTCAAGGAGATGGAGTTTGCGCCGCTACTCAACTGGGCGCGGCTCAAGTGGTTCGACACGCTGAAGTGGGATTCCCTGTGCAAGGACGACGCCAAGAAGCGCGCGGAGCAAGACAAGGACGCGGCCTGGTGCCGGGATCTGATGGACGTGCCGAACTGCACGCGACTGGCGGATCTGACTGTCGTCATGACGGCTGAGTGCGACCCTCTGAGGGACGAAGGCGAAGCCTATGCAAAGAAGATCAGCGAGGCGGGGAACAAGGTAGTCGTCAAGAGATTCGCTGGTGTGCCGCATCCGTTCCAGCACATGGATGCCGTACTGCCGCAGGCGCAGGAGTTTATCCAAGACACTATCGACTACATCAAAGCCTGTCAATAGCTACATAAAACAATGTGCGCAATAGAGAAATATTAATGAAATGACCTTTTAAATTTGCGAGACTTTTAAGCGTGGCGTGTTATTTGGACGAAAGGCGCAACATCGATACAGCAAAGAGTACAAATGTATTAATAATACCAACAGTCTATATAGGTAGCCAACGAAAAACAGTCTACAAGGCTACGAAGAAGTAGCAGCATCTTCCAGCTTGAGTACTTTTGCGCGCTTGCACACGAGCGGACTGTCTGGCTTGAGATTCTTCAGGTCATGGGCGTCTAGGCAAGCCTGTCTGCTCAGCAGGACAGCGGCCCCTGTCCTGTCGACCAAGTCTGTTTCATAGGCATCCACCGAGTCCTTGAAAGCCTCGCCACTCTTCCACGCGGCGACCAGCAGCTCGCTCAGCCTAGCCGCATCTGTGATTCCGTGGTTGAAAGCTTCGCCCCGGTACATGGTCATCGCATGTGCTGCGTCGCCCGCAAGCGTGACAGTTCCTGCCCGGTTGTCCCAGTCGCGGGTGGGCCAGTCCTGCAGCCGGACCTCGAGCACTTCCGTGCCCTCTGGAATGTCGTCCACGGCCTTTCTCAGGCTCGGCACAAAGGGCTGCGCCATCGCTTTCATCTTCGCCAGCCTCGCGGCGTTTGTTTCCGGAACCTCGTCTGCTGGGGTCTTGACTATCCACGACATGTTGAGCTGCCCTTCGTACATCTCGTCCGCGCCGCGTGAGCCGTTGACCTCGGGGGTAGAGAGGGTCGAGTACCACAAAAAAGCGCCCGTCTCGGGGTGCGATCCCTGGAACAGCAGCGGGTCGATGGCGCGCAGCGGCCGGACTTGGTCCGCCGTCATGCGGACGGTGACGCCCATGAAGCGCACGGGGAGCTGGTAGAGCTTGGCGGCGTCGGCGTCGTCAAAGAGCCGGCGGCGCGTGCGGCTGCCGCTGCCGTCGGCGCCCACCAGCAGTGCGCCCGCGGCCAACGTGCCGTCGTCAAAGTGCGCGATCACCCCGCCGCCTGCGGGGTTCTCGAAGCGCGAAAAGGCCTTGCCCCACCGCACGTCGATGCCCGTGGACAGCAGGCCGCGCAGCTTGCGGCGGTTGATGCGCAGCCGCTTGCTTGGCGGAATCACATAGGCCGGCTCTGCCGTGGCTAGGTCGAGGAAGACAAACCGCCCCGTGTCCCGGATGCCCTGCTGCGGGTCGACCTGGATGTCCTTGAGCTGGTCGTACAGCGCGGGCGGGAGGCAGGACTCCAAGGCGGGAAGCGCCCAGTGCACGGTGATGCCCCAGCCGCCGCCCGTGGCGTCGGGGCCGGCGTCTCGCTCGTAGACCTCAAAGGGGATGCCGGCCTTCTTCAGCGCCTGGGCCAGCGTGAGGCCGACGATGCCGCCGCCGATGATGAGCACAGGAAGCTGAGACGATGGCATGATTATTCAGTGAGACAGGGCAAGACAGAAAGAAGAGCTACGCGGACTTGAGCCACTCGTAGTTTCGATTTCGACCCGCGTGAATGCCTCTCTCCCTGTCTTCCGCTCTTCCACCCTTCGACCTCGAGCTGCCTAACATTATAGCGGTTTCACTCAGCCGGCTGCCAACCATAGTTTTGATGGATGCTGGTATCTTACAAGTATGAAAAGCTGTCGACGCTGCAGAAAAGACCGTCGCCTATCGTTGCGACGGAGCAGAGCTAACGAGCGCTAGTTGCGATGCTTGAGGAGACTAACTGCGCCAGTCTCGGACGCGGGGAGTTATGAATCCTGGTCAGGCTCCACGGCTGCATATGTAACCCCCCCCCCCCACTCTCTTATCTCCCATGGCCAGTGCGAAATAACTAACGTCTTTCTCCCTTCTGCCCTCCAGTCGTTCCTTGGATATCCCGTCGCGATGGTAATGTGAGCAGAGTGGTTCGACTCTCACAGGTTTTTTTCGTCGCTAGCAGCTCCACGAGCTGCCTTCTCCACTCTAGATGGGACGCGTAAAGACTGCATGTCGGACATGTGCGGCTATCAAGACGCTGTGCTCGAAAGAGGCGCCCTGTGCACGGTGCAAGCGACTCTCGCTGCCATGTAGTCTTCTCCCCACGCCGACCTGGGCAGAGCATGCCGGAAGCAACACGTCTTACGTGGCAGGCGTCAAGTATCGAGCCCGGTCAGAGAGGTCCTCTAGAGGATGTTCTAGCTGCCGGCGGAGACGGAAGAAGTGTGACGAGAAACGGCCGGCCTGTGGTGATTGTAGGCGTCTCGGTCTGGTATGCCATCTGCGAACGACGCCGCGCCGCCATGAGGTCACCTTTCTGCCCTCTTACGGCTTGACAGCAGCTTCTTCTCTAGATGGCTATGGAGGCTTCGGCGCCAATCCCTTTGCTGACTGGGTAGCAGTTATCGGAGAAGAAGGCGCCTCTGAGTCTGCCAAGGTTGCGAATCTTGCTAATAGTAGTGCTCTTGATGTCTTGCCCGAAGCCCGGGCTAGCGACGATGAACCGCCCATCGAGCTGGGGGCTCTGCCGTCGAATGCACTTAGCAACTTGACCGGCATATCGCCAGAGCTGCTCGTGGACTGGACCATCGGCGAGCGGCATCTGCTCAACCATTTCCTGCAGTCAGTCGCCAGGGCTCTCGTCATGGTGAGGGACGAAGAGAATCCATTTCTCCGCGTCATCGCTCCAATGGTTCTCCAAAACGACCTGGTTCGACACGCCATTGCGGCTCTCTCCGCCTGTCATCTCTCCAAAGTCTATCCGAACTTTGAGAGGAACCTGCTGATTCATCGAAGCAAGACTCTAGAAAGTCTCAAGGCCGAAGTTGATCACGGCGAAGCCACTATCTGGGGCCTGACCGCAACTTTGCTGCTATGTTTGGCGGAGGTTCGTAAACGCCCGGCCTTGGGTTTCATGTTTCAAGCATGTGCCTTCGCCACAGCACGAGATTTCCAGACACTGACACACATGCTTGCTAGGTGTGCGAAGGCCGCTCGAGGAAGTGGCTCCTCTACTTGCACGGTGCCAGAGCGCTCATCGCCAGTCTCATCCCTGGTACGACCGACCCCTCTGTCGACTTTCTGATTGATCTCTACGACTACTTATCTTGTATTGCATCGATGTCATCACATCATTACGATTTCCGGCCGCTTGGTGCTCATTTGCGGCTGCCAGAGAGGGGCGGTGACAGCGATCAATTCGGTTGGGACGACAGAGACAGCAGCCGTGGCAGTGTCGGCATCCACCCTTTCTTTGGCTTCGCCGCACCGCTCTATAGCTGTCTGGCACGGATCAACCAGCTGGCATATCACCAAAAGCGCGAACATGGCGGGCGAGAAGCAAGAGCAGGCAGCAGGGGCCTCACCCACGAGGCATTTCAGGAAGAGGTGAGCGGGGTCGACTTTGCGCTGCAGAGCTGGAACCCACCTGAGGAACCCAGCCACTCCGCGTTGTCGTCGGTCGACATTGTCGAGGCGAGGGCCGCGGCGTTTGCGGTCCAGTGGGCGGCCATCCTCCGCCTGCGCGATGTCGTGCCCATCTCGCCGAGCGCCGGCGGAAGCAACCACATCCAGGGCGTGGCCGAACACATCCTGTCGGCCATGTCTCTGATCCGGCCTGGCTCGCACACTGAGGCCCACATGCTCTTCCCGCTGTTCATGGCCGGCGTCGGCAGCACCTCCAAAGCGAGCCGGCTCACGGTGGAGTACCGCATCAACGTCATTAAGACGACTGTCGGGTTTGGCAACATTCACTGTGCACACAACCTCCTAAACGAACTATGGCGTCGGATGAACAAAGGAGAAGCCGTCCGGTGGGAAGATTTGGCAGGCCAGGTTTCGCCTGGTTTGCTGCTATTCTAGCTAGGATCTCAGAGGCCAAAGCCTTAGGATAAAAGACAGCATACTTTAGATGTTTAAATCATTTGTACAGACCTAAGGCTGTAATAGACTGGTGGTTCACAAGGACTAAGAAAATTGGCTAAGTAGAGACTTTGTAAACTTTTAATGGACGTGTTTAGCTACAAACTGGTACAATATACATTCGGGAGATGATGTTGCGACGAACAATTGCATAATTCCCGCATGGGCGAGTTGCCCTGTTGTCTCCTTGGGGCACCCTAGATTAATAAGGCTTCGCCCCAGCAAGCTTCAACAGCTTGTCGCTCATCTCAGGCATCTCCAAGGGCTGGTCTCGGTCGCGGGGGTCTCGCGTCCCGTCTTCCAGCAGCGTCTGCGTCGACCGCGGGACGATGTTGTCGTGGGGCCAGTGCGTCGTGCCGCCGAACGCGTAGAACATGTCCTTCTTGATGGCCAGCTGCTCGGGGCTGGCCAGTCGCGCCGGCGTGTAGGCGGCGTAGATGACGGTGCGGATCTGGCTGCTCTCTTCGGTCGGCTCGGAGCCGTAGTGGATAGTGCGGCTGTCCCAGAGGATCAGGTCGCCCATGTCGGCGCACACCTTGTGCGGTAGCGACCCTCGCGCGGCGAACCAGGCCAGCTGCTTCTGGTCGAAGAGGAAGCGGTCCATCGGGGTCCAGGCGGCCCGGTCCGTCTGGCTGTCAAAGAACTCCTCGTTCAGCGCGTGGCTGCCCGGGTAGACCACCAGGCCGCCGTCCTCGGGTCCGGACGGTGAGAGATTAAGAATTCCCTGCACGCAGTGCAGCCCGCGGCGCAGCGGGCTCTGGTCGACGTGTTCCCACGCGGGCTTGCGCGGCACGTCGCGCCGGTTGGGCAGCGTGATGTTGAGGCTGTCGAAGCTGACGAGCAGCTCGTCGGTGTCCCAGATTGTCGCGAAGGCGTCGAGCACGCCCGGTTCCGTGCGCGCGTCCCACATAAACTTCTCGTGCGCCACGCAGTAGCCGTGAAATGTGTTGATCTTGCTCTGCACTGGCAGGTTGTCCGTGGTCCACGTGTCCGGGTCGGCCAGGTCCAGCGCGGTGCCGAACGACGTGAGCCATGCGTGTGCGGCGGCCTGGTACGCGAGAGCCCGCTCGCGCGGGATGGCGCCCTTGACAATGGCAAAGCCATTCTTCTGGAGGTCGGCCAGCCAGTCCTTGGTCTGCGCCTTCGCTCTGAGAGCGTCCCCCATCGGTGCGGGCTTAAGCTTCGGAGAAGTCTCCGGTGTGACTGCTATCGGCGCCATGGTCGAAACGATGCAATGCGTTGGTGTCGTGCGGAGTATTGGAGGCCACAATAATGTCTGATGGCTGCTGTCTAAAGTGTGTACTTTGAAGTTTTATGATAGCTGGCTGCAAGGCTGCGTCTCAATAGAGTTTCGATGTTCTGCCAGCGCTTCGACTGTATTTGCTTTTTTTTGTGGCAGTCTGGGCGTCGTCAAGAGTCAAACGCGGCAAATTTGACGATAAGGTGCAATATGTACTCCGATCGATAGATCAAACAACATGCACTCTTGCGCCTCTGAATATCCCCGTCGTCGGAAAACATGTCAGGCATACCACAAGTAAGGGTTTGAAGAAAGCCGTATTGCAACAGACACGCGTTCCCAAGATCCTGTGGCCTGCAAGGATGGCTGAGATGGGCAGTACCACATGACAACAGGGAAATCTCACTTCTTAGGCGAGGTTCCGTCGTGAATCTGCTTTCATGATATCCCGTCGCAACGGATCCCTGGCACAGCCCAATCAGTCACGGCGATGGCGACCCGCTCGCTTTTCTCCGTCGCGCGCTACTATAGCGTCCAAAGTTGTCCATCCAACCTGGACGTCTCCACCCCAATCCAGCTTTTTGTCTGCGTTCACAACCCCAGGTTTATACCAGATTGGAACATTCCTGCGGGCAGACGTGCATGTACGAAGCTATGCCAGCTGTCTACCGAGCCGTCCAGACTGGCGAACTGAAGCATACTACCCATATCGGGATAGATGAGGATTTGCGCGCCCTTATCTCCTCAATCTACTAGACCCAAAGCGCCTTGCCGCTGAGATAGGACGCGAGAACACATCCAATGCAGATAACTAAAGGCCTGGCGGTCTGCTGTCGAGGGTCGATATAAGACACGGCTAGGATGACTGTCGCATGTGCATTGGAGAACTTTGAGTGGCAGCCGTTTCCATCTGGATATTTCTCGTCACTGCTCCCCTTTACTATTACCGCTCGTCCGTCTAGTTTCCTGCAAGGCTTTGGTATGTTGAGGCCAAGCTCATGGGTCCGCCGGCAGGCGGCGCAGCCGCCGTCTGCCGTTATCGCCGCGATGGAGTCGTATCCTCCGTGGTATCGCGACGAGGGAATACGAAAGCTGCTGTTCCCCTTGATCACCATCTACCTCACTCAGGTCTGCACGGGCTACGATGCGACCTTGACGTCGAATCTTCTGAGCTTTCCTCAGTGGTTAAAGGGTGCGTGGAACACAGCTGAAATAGTGCATTTGACAAAGTATGCGACTGACCACGAGCCCGGATTACAGAAATGGGCCATCCTACTGCGAATCAGAAGGGCCTCATCTCGGCCATATACTTCATGGGCTGTCTGGCAGGCAGTATCCCGGCAGCGCTGGTCACCGACAAATGGTAAGTGTCCCAAAGGCAGTAACAATTTAAACGTCTTTTGCCAGGACTAATACAAGTGGATGGGTAGGGGTCGCAAGATTGGCGTTGCCGTGGGCCAGGTGTTCACTGTGGCTGGTGCAGTATTCCAGGGCTGCTCCCACGGCCGCGGCCAGTACATGGGATCGCGGTTTATTCTGGGCTTCGGCATCGGCTTTGTGACCTGTGCCGGGCCCGCCCTCATCAGTGAGCTCGCGCCGCCACGCTTCCGAGGCACAATCGTGTCCTTCTTCAATCCCATCTGGTACCTTGGCAGCATCATCGTCGCGTGGACATGCTTTGGAACTAGCCACATGACCCCGACTGATACGTGGAACTGGCGGATCCCCTCGTTTCTGCAGGCGCTCATTCCGTGCTCTGTGCTTCTGGCCGTTTACTTCCTGCCGGAGAGCCCCCGATGGCTCGTCTCGCGCGGCCGCATCGACGAGGCGGCGGCGATCCTGGCAAAGTACCACGGCGACGGCCGCGTGGACGACGCCGTCGTCACAGCACAGCTGACGGAGATCCGAGAGGCCGTCGAGGGCGCGCGCGAGGGCCTCACCTGGCGGGCCCTGCTGTCGCACAAGGCCAACCTGCAGCGAATCTTTATCATCTCCACAATGACGCTGATGACGCTCTGGTGTGGCCAGAACATCATCACGTACTATTTTACCACGATCCTCAACAGCGTCGGCATCACCGCCACCACGGAACTGTAAGTCCACGTCCCGAAAATGCAAGGAATCCAGCCCAAGTTTGTTGATCAGGCGGACTAATATCGGCCCCACAGGACCGGCATCAACGGGGGTCTCAACATTGCCAACCTCTTCTCGTCTATCACGGGCGCGTTTCTGGCAGACCGCATCGGCCGGCGGCCGCTGTGGATGCTCTCGTATGTGAGCATGATCCTCATCTTTGTGCCCTTTATCGCGCTATCGGCCGTGTACACGGAAAAGGCGAGCCACAACGCGGGCTACGGCGTCATCGTGTGCCTCTTCCTCTTCGACGTCATGTACAACGTCGCCTGCAACCCGCTGCTGTACTCGTACACGACCGAGATCATGCCCTTTTACATGCGGTCCAAGGGCCTCGCCATCAAGAACGTTGTCGGCCAGATCGCGCTCATCATCAACACGTACGTCAACCCGATCGCGATGGCCGCCATCGCGTGGAAGTACTACCTCGTGTTCCTGTCGCTTAACTGCGTCTGGCTCTTCATGATCTGGATGTTCTTCCCCGAGACCAAGGGATACACCCTAGAAGAGCTCTCGATGCTGTTCGACGGCACGCCCTCGTCCGTGGTTCTGGTGGGAGATGAGGCAGCAGCAGATGCAGACGGCGCGGGGGCAGAAGGGTCGACCATGGGGTCTCAGAAGGCAGAGTTCTAACAGTCTCATAAGCGGGTGGCATGGGCGGGGAGAGCTCACATACGGGGATCAAGCGGTGCTGCACCCATCCGGGGGACTGAGTAATGCGGTAACAATTTCTTTTACTCGATCCTATCTTTTATCATTATGTATTTTCAGCCATACAGACAGGCAGAAAAGCAGTGAAAATATTGGGTTCCGCTTGATTATTGCCCGTGAAATTTAGAAAATTCAACCCGCGGCTGCTGCCGCTGTACATATCTGCAGTTGGCCTACAGTTTAGGGACTTCGACGGGATTTTCACCTGCGTATTAGCCCCGAATCTGCTCATCTTGTCCTGTAATCTCAGCCGCATTTAAGAACCAAGCACCGTCGCTGCGCACCGGCGCTGCGCACCCTGGAGCCGGTACTCTGACACTGGTGCTGGCTGCTTCTGCACTGGTCCGCCATTGGCACTGCTTGCGCCGCAGAAAGAGAAGAAATCAAATGCATATGTACATTGAATAAAAAGTGTGGTAGTAAAGTAAACGCGGTCCTATCAAATCGGAACAGCAAAGTGATGACTCAAAGAAAATAAGCCACACATCTTTATTGATGAAGCAGAAAATGCACTTTGCACCGCAACACAGCCAGGACGATGACACGTTGTCAATTGAAAAGATTTCCACCATTGACAATAATATGGCTCATGCAGCTGCGCAGAGGGCAACTTTTTTGTCTCCAGCAAGACCATTGGTCGAACGCGCAGCAAAAAATCGACACGCAAGAGGGAGCCACCGAGATGCTCATTGGGCAGCGACAAAACCTGAGCAGCGACAAAACCTGGACGAGAGCCTTGCAAGACAAAACCTGGTCGTGCGGCAAAATCGGGGGTGCCACAACCTCGCCTGCTAGCATCTGCACGGCTCTGCATATAAGTCGAGCAACATGGAGTGTTTCCCCTCCCGGACCGAGCTTCAAGAAGGCAAGAGAATTCCAAGAACCTCTCCCTATACACTCTAGTGCTCGCAGTCTAGTACATCGGAGTTGCTCCCATGGCGTCCTCTTCCAGAGAAATCACACAAGAACTGTGGGAACAACACAAAGACACGATTCTCCAGCTTCGTTTTCGCGAGAAACTGCCGCTGGATGACTCTAGTAAAGAAGGCCATAGTATTATGCAGATTATGCGAGACGAACATTACTTTCAAGCAACGTAAGTCGAAGTACCACAAGAACAGGCTTGGCATGAATCGTTTCCATGCTGCTGAGCGCTAACCAGTCCTCAGAGTCTCGCAGTATGAAGCCCAACTCAAGAAATGGCAAGCGTCCAAAAATCTCAAAAAACGCGACTGGAAGGAAATTCTACCAGTCTACGACGACCTCACGGAACGGGGCCCTAAGCCCCGAGTCAGACTCGGCGACTCCGTCCTAGATGAGAGTCGAGTCAAGAGAGCCCGCCGCTACGTTGAGAGAGAAGCTGCAGCACCCGGAAAGAATGCTTGTAAGAGAATTAAAAAAGCAGGTTGGGCACGACCATAGACCAATGTTGACTAAGTACGCCTAGCACTCACTGTAGATTCGACCCAGACTCGTAACTGGCACCTCGAGATTCTCCAGCCGGATGGCCAATACACGGAATACTCTGTCGAACTTGGAAAGCTCGAGGTTCCTGAAGTTCCACGTTCCTCAACAGTCGTCCGAAGAAATTCAGAGATCGGTTTCTTCGACATCATGAGCCGATCGCCACGAGCTGGCCTAGATTGGATGCCAGGCAGCCCTTCACTGGTCATAATGCCCAGCCCCCAGCTCGAAAACTTTCATTCAACCTTTCTTTTGCCACAGCATAACCTGGACAACATGGACAAGTCTTTCAGCTTCTCTCCTACACAAGACATGTCGTCTGATCTATTGTTTCTCGATCCTGATGCATTCGGTCTTGCCGGCTTTCAAGGAAGCGAGGCCTACAATCCTTTTAGCTTTATAAGCCCAGGACCACCTCAGTCTCAGTGGACGCTGTCGAGGGAATGCATTGAATCGATGCTCCAGAGCATCACGCAAGAGTCCATATTTGACGACATCAACCACGAATCTCTCGCTCAGACGATATTAGAGAAACTGGAATCCTTGCTCTATGACGACTTCTTTGAAGAAGACATAAACGACGAATTTGCGCTCATTTACCAGGGAACGACGCCTATATCGGAAATCTGTAGAAGGATCATCTTCTCCATTGCTAACAACTTCACCGGCCTCTCAAGTGTACCGCCCGCTATTATTTTCAAAATACTGAGAATTGACCCTCATATAATCTCGTATCTCGTCGAGGGCCTCCGTTCGACAGACCTTACCATATCGAGGTCTCTTGCTGACAATCTCTTCCGCATTGCTATCGAAGCCGGCGACGACGAAGCAGTGGATATTATCTTGAAGACAACCTCGGGCAGAATAAACGAGATTGATCTGAATCAGTTCGTCTGTGAGTTCGAGGGAACTTCATACACTCCACTTGCTTTGGCATCTCGTTTATATCACTTTGGAGTCGTGAAGAAGCTCCTTAGCTTTGGCGCTTTGATCAGTGTCAGCTCTGACCAAGGCTCTTGTGCATTACACGCAATAGTCTCTAGGTGGAATTTGCTAGCCGCCAGAAAAGAGCAGGTCCAAAGCAATTTGGAGATTATACATATTGTTGGATTGCTACTTGCCAATGGAGCTAAAGCAAGTGTGAACTTGCTTCAAAAAGTCATTTACACTGAGGCACGTCGCAACGGACTAGCCGAGATGTTGGCTAAAGCTGTGCCAAGAGACCTCTATCATGAGCATTTACGACAACAGGAAGATGTGTTGACTCTGTGCTGTATCTTGGAGGAGTTAGACAACCATCTAGCGAACAAGATTATCAGATACCTTATATCGAGTTGCCAGGCTATGGATTGTACACCAGCCTGCGTAACTAAACGCTTTCAAACCTGCAACAAATTTCTTGCCGTCATAATCTCGAAAGGCGACTTTGAGCTCATTGGGCACCTCATGAGAGACACCAGACCAACGTCTCAGCATCTTACAGCTGCAATACACGGCAAACGACTCGAACTGGTAGATATGATGCTGAGACAAGGTGCTTGTGCCTGTGGTAGACCCTCATGCTCTGGAAGCACGTGTGATTTATACGGTGACTGCGACAGATCCTGTGAATGGGAAGACCACAAGCCAATTACTCCACTAGCCGAGGCAATTCGTTTGAAAGATTCTGATCTAATCAAGCGTCTTGAACGTTATGGAGCACTAGATAGAATTAGTGACGGGACGGCAATGGAGTTCGAAGCGGCAGCTTTCGCAGCAGCTGAAGCAGGCAACCTTTCTTACCTCAAACAACTTATCTTACAGGCTCCTACTACACGTAATTCAATCCTAGGAGATGCAATTGAGGAGGCAATAGATGCTGGGAATATCGAGGTAGCGACGACACTGATCATTCATATTGTGAGAGGAAGCGACGTCGAATTTCGGAAACCATACGGTGAGAATGTATTTGAGAGTATATTACGTACAGCCTTGAAGAAACAGAGTCGGAAGATTGTGGAAGTCCTACTGGAATATGTTGATCCAAGGAGATGGAGCCAAGATTCCAGAGCTGTTGAAGAAGCCGTGCAATGGGGAGAAAGGTCCATTATCGAAGACCTATTAAAAATGGGGTGGTGCATTTCTGGTAGGGCACTTCGGTTGGCAATTGAATGTCGCAACACCAAAGTCACTAGTCTACTTCTGGAGTGGGGAGTTGACCCTGTGGGATTGGAACTGGCGATTAAAATGGGAGACGAAGACATGATGCATCTTTTGCTGCGCTACGGCGCGGAGCCGGCGAATGATGTAGCTTTTTCAGCTGCTCTTCAGAGTGGGAATCGCTTGCTGTTGCCTGCCCTTTGCGAAGCTTTTTCTTCGAGATATCCGAGCGGAAAGAAGCGTTTCGGGGCGTACGCTCTAGGGGTGGCTATCAGATCTTGCGATGCGTCTGCCCTTGACGTGTTGCTAAAAATTAAATTGGACGTGAATAGCTTATATTTAGGGCCAATTTCTTACCACGACAACGCGTTATATTGCGTTATCAAACAGTTCAAAAAGAGCAATCTCGCAATGAATGAGACCATTTGTCGGCTCCTAGACGTAGGCGCCGATCCAGAAAGAGTCATCAATGGCCAAACCGCACTCTTACTTGCTGTTGCTGTCAACAACTTACAAGCGGCGAAGTTATTGCTGAGTAGGGGCTTGGACATCAATCGTCAAGCGCGGCGGGGGTTGACACGCACGCCTCTGCAGGAAGCTTGCGAGCGGGGCAGTTTTCGGATGGTTCAATTCCTGCTCGACCACGGAGCAGACGTCCATGCTCCTCCGGCGGTGAACGGCGGCGCGACCGCTCTCCAGCTCGCGGCTATCCAAGGGAGCATGAAAATCATCAGGCTACTGCTAGACGAGGGAGCCGACATCCATGCTGCGCCGGCTGCCGTTCATGGACGGACGGCGCTTGAAGGGGCAGCCGAGAATGGCCGAGTGAGTGTGCTGAATATATTGCTTGCAGAGGGTGCAGCAGGGTACGGCGTGGGAGAAATCAAAAGCGCAAAGGCATACGCGGAGAAGGAACGCCATCGGGGTTGCGTGGAGAGGCTCCAGTTAGCTCTATTTCGATTCGGCGAAGCTGGAGGGTTGAGAGCATTGTCGCCTTTGTAACATTATCGATGACGACTGTGAGCTTAGTAGAAGATAGACGTTCTCTAATCAAGTATCTTAAACAATTCTGTTTAATTTAGATGTGTCGACCGCGCGCGAAGCTAATTCATGTAAGTGCATTAATAGGGGGAGTTAATATGAGCCACAGCAATCGCGGCTGTCTCCCCAATGATATGAGAGCAACAATTAGCGACCCTTTTACTTTATTTTAAAATAGCGGAGGTCTTTGGAACAATATATATATATGAAGGAGAATAAAAATTTGGAACGAGAAGCAATGAAGGGCAAGGTTGAGCACTGTCTCTTGCCTGGCCATTCTATCGCATGTTGGATGGCGTGAACGCTTATAGCATACAACTCGTAGCATATGCGTTGTTTTATCTTGAACCAGAGTCCTTTGCTGTAATATTCTACTTGCCTCTGCCCTTTAAAATAGTAGCTTGCAGATAACGTCTCTTTAAAAAAAGATGAAGAAATCATGAGAATGGAATTTATGACTCTAATTTGTGTTCTGTGATCACATTATAACGAAGCCGTCTGTGTGGAATCCATAGCTATCGAGAATTGAGGGCGCTGTCGTCTTTGAAGAAGCCGAGACTGAATGCCATGGCGTCAAATGGCAGCCTGGACACGAGGTTGCTATCGAATCAAGGCGCGACAGCTCGGGGACTCGGGTTGTTCCAAGCCCGACTGGACGTCTTGGAGAAGGGATTCAAGATGTGAAAGCGTGCGAAAGCAGAGGGAAAAGGACGTTGGATCGACACTTCGGGGGCAGAAGTCGGCGGGATCTGGCCGATCTGTGGCCTCTAGCCTCAGACAAGGTTGGCCCAAGAAGCAGTTCTCGTGGCCGTTCTCGTGCAGTCGGAAAGGGAGAGGAGGGCGGGAGGGAGGTGGTACGGGCCGCGCGGGCCGCCGAGGCGTCGGCGGCCCTGATCCCGGCGGCAGTCATGGGATGAGAGGGTTGTACAGTAATAGGATTAACGATTAATGATAATGGTGATGATAATGATTTGGAGTTTTTTCAGCCCTTCTTATGTTTGTATTTCTTACTAGGGCCTTAGGTATCTATATCGTATAGATAAATAGTGAGGCAATTAGGCGTAGACCACTTTGTTGGGTTGAATCAACAAGACAATGTATTCTCCACAACTGTGTTGACAGTTGTTCGGCCCTGTGGTTGTTTTATAATAAATATTATCCGTTTGTATTACGGATAATAGGGCTACAGATTGCGTATGAATAAATGTCGTCCGTATAGTCTAGATTGAAGAACTCTAAAAGGTTTATGTTATACTGTTTGTTAGATATGAGTTATAGTGTATATCTCTACTTCTGAATTTAATTGTAAAACAAGAATCATTATTTAACTATCGCAATTAGTAATTTATTATCTTAGTTCGGGATGATGGGCAAGCTAAGGTAGTTGATATAAGAAAGGCCGAAATGGATCGAATTTGTGCCCTGCAGCACCTCAGCAGATCTATTTAAATGGTTAACTCCAGCTATCGTGTAATAAATGGTAGAGCAAGCTTACCGGTCTTTAGGATTATTGTGCGTAAACAAGCCGCTTCCAGCCAAGTCACAAGAACCGATATCCAGAACAAGTCGTTCACCTTTCTGGACTACTACATTTGTTGGCCAAATTTCTACATCCACTCCGTAAACCTCACCAGGAATCACCGGAAGTATGTCTGTGGAGAGATAGTCCCGATAAGGAAGCCAAGATCGGTGCCACCGATGCTGGGTGTTGACCTTTCTCATGCTGACCCTCAAGAAGCCCTTTGTGACCGGTGCTGCTTCCCCAGTTGTTCCGGTATAGAATATCTCGTCGCCAGAAGCAGAGATGTGTCTCAGAGATAAGAACAGATCAATATCTCTAGGCGCCGATAAGTGATTCTCTCGTTTCATCGACACGTTCAAATGAGCTACAATGTGCCCAGTAATCTCAACTTCGTTGTCAAACGGAAGCGACGTGAAGGAGACGGCTTTTGGCAATGTGTCATCGGTTGGAAAAGCTTCGTAGCTAATAGTTTGGAATATATTCTCCTTCTCCTTTTCCCATGTAAGAGTCGAATCAGATGCGAGGAAAATTTTGGTATACTCAGTTCTCGCGATGGGCCACTCGTGTTCCTTTCGACGGAGAAATTGTGTCTCTGCTTTGGGGTCGTTGTAGCCGACGTTTCCTTTTCGTAGAACAATATCAACCGCTGGCACTTTTCCCTTCGTTGCCCACCCTACACGATCATCGTTCTTCAAAAAAGCGTCGAGAAAGCTGCGCTGGATCTCAACTTCGTCGGCATAGTAAAAAGGCAAATCATGCCTGCCAACAATAAACCGGAGATATTTGAACTGTGAGCCAGCATGTACAAAGCCTTCCACACCTCCTCGTAGATGTAGGAGAATTCCTCCCCAGTTAGCCACACTCAAGATAGGCACTCTGATGTCCTCCGGATTGTAGTTGGTGGATAAGAATTGGGGGCTGTCGCGGAAAGGGTTGTTTCTGGCTTTGTCGACAATGCGAATTCGGTTCCTTTTCAGTTCGTCCTCAGACAAAGACCCGTCGATGGTGTCGTCACCCCAGTTTCTGGCTGCTCTACCAGGGAGACCATATTGACTAGGGCCGATTTGACGGTCCCAAACTGTATCGAAAACGCCATTGGACAAAATACCACCGTGGCGAAGAGCATCGCGGTAAAGATCGGAGCATCCTTCCCACGGGATAATAGCGGCCAGGCCTTTTGGCTTCCGCGCTGCAACGTGCCACTGGGTGACACTGTAGTAGCTGATGCCCAAAAGTCCAACTTTGCCGTTGCTCCACGGCTGAACGGCGGCCCATTCGATAAAGTCGAAGAAACAGTCAACTGTGGAGGCAGAGAACGCATCGAGAAAGCCAGGAGACTGGCCAGAGCCTGCTTCATCAGCTCTTACGACAACATAGCCTTGCTTCGTCCAGTAACCAGGATTAGGAGTCTCCCAAGCGGAATGGTCCGTCTTGTGATCGGGGTTAAGCTCGGCATAGCTCTTAGTATTGAAGCTGGTGGTGAACTCAGCACTGTGGCACAAATTTAGTTATACTAGGATGTAACTCACAAGTGATAATGAACATCCTTTCCATATGGGCCGTATGTAGCAATAACAGGAAATTTCTCATCCTGTGACGAGTTCTTGGGACGATAGACATTGCATCTAAGTGAACTGCCGGTTTGAAGAGGCACGGTGACATTTTTCTCAAAGATGTACGGGTAAGACTTGACGTCCACTGTACTGATATCTTGAACGGGTTGCGACATGCTGACAATTTTTTTTCTTGAGAATTTGGTAAAGTAGACGTCTTGAGCTTTGATCACTCCTCTACAAAAGAATATAGATGGGTATTATGTGGCTTTTATCTCAGGCCCATGCCTGCATTAAAGTCAAGTAGTATTTGACACGGTAAAGATTCCCGGCCTCTGAAAGCAGCGGTAGAAATATTGTAGCATCGAGGCGGGAAACTTTGCCACCTTTTCCGATGGGTGGCTTTTCCGATCTAGCCTAGTCGCTTAGAGCACAGATAAGCTTGACTTCAATATGTAATATGTCTTTCCTTGAAATAAACAACATATATTCCTTCGTTGACCTATTAAAATGCACCAGCGGTCTTCCTACCCGCCACTTATAAAAGTCACCACATACCCCAACTTGTTTCCAAATAATAATAATAAACAGCTCTTACCAAGGTTGTCCTTCTCTTGATAATGATTCAAACCCATAATCAGGCATCTGGACGCTTTCATCCCAGAACTGGACCTCAGGCATAGAGCCGTCGAGACTGTCATAAGGAGGCAGTTCTCCTACAACAGTCGCCATCAATTTCTGATTGTGATCCAATATATAGGCTGCGCTACTAGGCTTTATCTGACCTGGAAAGAAACATTCGTGGTGCGACCCGTCTTCATCTTCTTGTTCTTCTAGCCAGCCTATATCAAGGTCCAATTTGTCTTGGTTCTTAACCGAGCCGTTGCTCCAAATAACCTCATTGTATCCTAGAATGGATGCCCTTGCCCTTGGTCCAGTGGCTTTGTGTTTATTCAGATCGTTCTCACCCAAAGTTTTCGGCTCATCTGCAAGAGAATAGGCTAACGTTTTATGATATTGGTACAGTGTCGGAACACATCTTGCCTGATGCATCGTTATGTCAGGTGGCTTCGCTGTAGACGTCATTGACTGGATAGGTTTATACATACCAATTCGGCCACAAGCTTCCAGTGCTTGCCGATTCTATTCATGACGTCCAGGTTTACCAAAAAATTCGCCAGTGATTCTTCCCTCAAAGCAGCGTTTTGACAGCCCAGAAATGGCAATTGAATGGCAGAGGAACAGTACGCCGCGTAGCCCACGAAGCCCGGAGATTGAGAAGCGCACCATGCATGTTTAGTCTTGGAGAATAAGGATGAGATCCTGCGAGCATGATTGAACGCTTTTTGTGCTGAAATGGATTGTGCATATCCGTGATGTCTGGCTGTTGGGCTCAAAGCGAAAAGAGGAACGATTGATGAATGAAGGGTGCAAATAATCTGATGGTAGCAAACATGAATTAATATCTTTTGGGACAGTGAGATGGGCGACAGTGTCCAATCGGACGAATCGTTTTCGTCAAGTTCGAAAACATGGTCGAGTCCATTTCTCCAAGTCTCGATTTCGGCGTCGAGCTTTTGGATGCCTGTGAACTTCTCATCGACCTGAAGTCTGTTGTCTTGTGCTAGTTGATGAACAGAGGTCCTTGTCTGATTAGTACAAAATGTAGGGACTGTTGCTGTAAGGCGCAATAATGGAATTGAAAAGGGAAGACGGGAACTTCCCAAAAAGAAAAAGAAAAAGAAGAAAAGAAAAAACACACACCAAATACTAGTAATCCTAATCAATTCTGAAAAAAAACTTGTATCCCTTGCCTTATCCCGAAAGCTTAGACTCCGGCCTGGAATAAAGCCGAGTTCGAAGTTCTGCTCAGTACAGGGCAAAGGCAAATCTTCATGGTCTAGTATATTGACTTTCTCTGACACATTACGGTGAAGGAATTGGTTAATCATATAGCATGACCAGAATCTGCGCCGTCGTAGCTCCATGGAAAGAGGGTTGTCGTCTCGAATACAATTATATCCTAGTCCAATAAGACGAGCCGTACAAACGGCGTTCCCCTCATAGACGAGCATTCGTTGCCAATGGCCTTGGCTATACCAAAACAAACCAAGGTTTAGGAATGTGATAAGGTTGTTTTCGGTTGGTGTCTCAACCTGACAAAAAGCAAGCCTACCGGCTTCTTCCGCCCACTGACGGACAGAGCCTTCTTCGATAAGGTCATTGTCCCGGTCGTTTGTCTCATAGAAACTAGGCAAGTTAGATCTGGTGGAAAGGGCCAAACGCGATGCCTTCCGAATTCTTTAAAAAAAAAGGGTTGTATTTGCACAAGGTGAAGCGATAAAATAAGTAAGTTACCTACCATGAAGCGATAGCACACATACTCAAGACAACGTGCCTAGGAAGAGCGTTATCTGATAGCTGCGCTGTGAATGTCGGGCGATGAAAGAGCAAAGAAGCGTTATATACGTTGGCAAAATATACATCTACAAGTTTCCATATTAGATCGATAGGAATACCAACACCCTGGCATTCCTTTTTCTTCTCCTTTTCTATCAGGCTCTTCTCTATAGGGTGTAGAGTTTCGATACTCGGATAATGGCGATTTGGTTGTCCGCTGGCCGTCCAAGTACAGGTGTGACGAAGACGATTGCATCTGGAACATGTCGGCCTATCTCCGCTACATCGTACCTTGTGGCCATGATTGCTGTGAGCTATTATTAAGAGATCAGAGGCATCACTTCGTGCATACCTTGAGGGAGCTGCACTGCTGGCAAGCTGTGCGAGGACGTCCTACGACCCTGTAGGGCTGTTTTAAGAGATCGTTCTCGCTGGGCATCATGAGATCGAACCCAACGTGTGGAAAGACAGATATTGATAAATTGTATACAACTAGCTGGGAATATCGTGAAGAGAAATTGTCATGAGAAACTATTCATTCCGACAATATAGGGGTATAGGTGGCCTTGTTGCGAGCTGCCATGAAATGTACTCCTTGTTGGCGTAGGAAATTTGATGCGACTCGCAGTTGAACTGCAATTCACTTTTCTCTCCTGTAGCCGGTTTTGAATTCCCCTCCGGCTTTCGAATATGTTCACTCCATTGACACATATTCCCCAGTTGATGCCTTAAGATCCGAAGAGGACTTTGGTTGGGCCAGGCCTGTCGCCATACTGGGTGAAGTGGAGCACAGAGATGCGGAGGTCTGGTGACCTAGGTCGGGATATACGGGAAATACCCACTACTTTTAAAAAAATCGGTAAATCGCGGAAAAGCACCGCTCCTTCTTGCCAAACCAATAATGAAATAACAACTCTTTTAATCCGGCTAAATTTTCACTGCCCAAGTAAAAGACTTGGATTTTTTGATGCTTTTTTCTGTTATTCTATAACGATGATGCTATCCTTTCATCAGTAATTTCACCATTTCTAGAGAAGGCGGGGAGTCGGTGTCGGGTCAGGGTCGGCTTCAAGATTATTTAATTAAAGAATTAACGGACTGTCAATGGATTTGGCGCCAACTAACTCGACCATAAGTGCGGGTGGTGCATTAATTCGCACCAACGAGCAATGAGATAAATTCTTTCGGTACTTGAAAACACCTAACATTAATGTGGATGCTTTGAGCTAACTAAAATATGTAAAAGTATAGCGTGGAATCTTAAGGATTAATAAAGCCCGGCTCGACCAATCGGTTACCTCTTAAGGCGCACAAACTCATGTCAATAATAATAAAACTAATCCACCTTCTTAAACCGAGGTAAGTTAAGCCAAACAATACTACCTAGTACAGTGAGGGCCAAGACGATAGGCAATAACATCTGTACTCCCCTCGAAGCAGCTGCTGCGCCAATTATGAACGGAAATATTGTGCCTGCATAAGGTTAATAAATTGCAGCAAGTTGTACTGTGAACCGTACATGAACATACCTCCTGTGCCACCTATCGCCATGGCGAAGCCGATAGCACTTGCATGGATGCGCTTCGGTAGTAGTTTTGTTGTGACCATTACGGCAGCTAGAAACATTGGTCCGAGGAAGAATCCAAGAAATGCGACAGCAACAACGGACATGATGAAAGACGGCACGAGTCATAAAAGCAGCTCGAGCGTTATACAGACGGCAAGGTAGACAGTAATAAACAGACGTTCGCCATAGCGCTCTGTCACAAAACCTAATAGTGTGCGACTAACTGTTTGGTCAGTCCAAAACCCAGTGGCAGAAACGTCAGAGGCGTATGGAGAGGCTTCGCGTACACGAAGCATGAAAGTGACAATCCAACCTCCGAGGCCAACTGTATAAATGTCAACAAGAGGAGTTCAAATAGTGACTAGACTATAAAGAGTGTTATAACGTGCCTTCAACGTCCATAAGCAAAAAAGTACGAGGAGTACAACTACGTGACCTTCGACTTTAGGGCCACCTTTGTTCCAACATTCGATGCTAACTTCGTTGTGGTTCCGTAGCCGTGAGCAGTACGGTAGACGGCCGTTGTCTTAGGCCAAAAGAAGATAGAGAGTCCAATGAGTTCGAGAACCCCTGCATCTATCTAATATCGACCAAGAATAAAATGTCAGTAGACGGTACTAAATATTCGTCTAGTTACAACGATCTTACCATCACGTAGTAGTAAGTATACCAAGGCAGTTTAGAATTGACAACCATAGAGGTCGCAATAAGTGGAGATATAAGTGCGTCGACGGAGTACATTGAGTGCATAAGACCTTGTAATGTATTAGTCTTATCTAGCGTACTAACCCATACAGAGAAGTATGGGTCTACTAGGCCAGTGTCGAAGCCAATAGAGGCGTTGGTCAGGACGAGGACAAGATATGGCGGGTGCGTTGCAAAGATGATGAAAGTGAGGATGTGGCACACAGGAGCGATTAGGGCAATTCCCCGTTGGTCGAGCGCAATGTGAACACGGGCATTCGTGAAGGCGGTTGTCGCATAGCCTGCAAATGGGGTGAGGAAGATGAGGGAGACAATAGTATAGTTTAGTTCATAATATGATTCAAGCCGTCATAAAGTGTCTGTCAATGCAAGGTTATCATATGGACCAAGGCAATCCGGCACATACATATGGAATCAAAGCCTATTCAAATTATTAGTCAACATGATGTCTTGTCTTTTGAAATAGGACGAGACTAGAGGACCTTACTCCAACGGCACCGTCTGACATTCCAACAATGTCCATAGCCCAGGAGGTAAATACAAGCCTCCCGATGTTTCCCAACGGTTTACTCCACCTCTCGGTCTCGTCAGTGACGTCAAGTGGTAAGACATTCATGGAATCATTGATATTTTTAAATCTCTGGTCTCCTCCTCGTTGAACCTGGAGCTCTACATCACTGTTGGTAGGATGAACATAGGACAGAGGGATTGTCTCCGGCACCACAAACTAGTGTGAACTTTGTTGAGCTTCGGTGACAGTTTGCAGCATGTTAAACAAATCCACTAGAGTCCTCTCGGAAAAAAGCGCAACGGCGTTTCGAATGGTACAGGTATACTCGACGGCAGCAAAATGTGTCTGGTTTGAAATGACTTTAGTAGTCCGGTATATTTGCTGTGGAAGTTAAAGTGACAAACTCGTACAAATTCTAATAAAAGATTTCGGAGGACGTGGAAACCTTGGAGATAGTCTGCTAATTGGTCTTCATGGTCGTAGGAAAAAAGGAGAAAAAAAAAAAAAAAAAAACGGAAAGAAACAAAGTATGACCGTTTTATGGGGAAATCATGACTTCCGGATATAATAATATTGTTTAAGTGCTACGGCTAAATGTAATTGTATGTATAACTTTCATTTATGTATGTGAAAATTGATCACATTGTGGTGGTCAAAGGATAGACATATAGTAGTTATATGTAGGTGCTTTCTGATGTGAGTGTGACGCTTAATTAGTCGCTTTAAAGGTTTGGTACTTCTGGGCAATGGAATCATCGACCCCGCGTCAATTTTTCAACCGGAAGCAGCTAAAAATCAACTAAGCAGCCGCTCGCAATGAACGGCAAAAGATGGAGTAATCAGGTCTGTGAGATAAAGCGTACAGGAGCCATGTACGCTTAGTTATTAATTAATTAATTGTCAGTTTGTAGTCTAGGAGCCATGCGGATGATTTTCTTCTGTAGGTACCTGATTATCGCTTGTTACTATTTTGTGCGTTCGCCGTAGGTTTCGTCCTAGTAAAAGAAAAAAGAGAAATTAAGTCTGTGCCTAGTGCTCTTAGCGTGAACTTATTAGTTATTTCCGGATAGTTCTCCCCACCCTTTTGTCTATGTACATAGTTATCACAGAGCAAGTATTAGCCACCACACGTCCACACAAACAAATCCCTCAATGCAAGCTGCAGACGACTCACGGCAGATTTGTCTGCAAATTAATATTTCCTTGCGTATAGATTTGATCAAATCTATCCACAAAAGTTCAAGCCCGTTGAAACAAGGCTTAGGTCATAGTAGCTTCGACAAAGAAATGTGGTCAAAACTAAGCTGTGTGGGAGTATCTAGCGTTGTCTCTTCAATGATGAAGTCGCCTGTCAGGAAAATCATCTCACATCATCGTAAGGATATATGTACTCATGCCATCTAGTCTTCCAATGCGTTGGCACCGACTTGGCCCGAATGGACTATCGCACCGTTTATACCTTGGAGGAGATCCAACGGGATATCCGGGCCCTTGAAATCCTTCCGTTTTCCTGCAACAAACCAAGGAAGTGCAATAAAGCCGAGTATGCCCACTAAAACCTCAGAGACATAGTTCATTCCCATTGGCGACGTAGGTAGTGTGATAGAGGGAAGGAGAGCAAAACGTAGAATGCTAGTGTCCAGGCCACTGAGAAAACATTAACCAAGGTACCAAAAATGCTACCAAGTCTTAAGTAACGTTGTGGAAGAATGTCCCGACTTGATAAGAGCAAGAGTGCCTCTGGTGCCGAGTATGATAGGAGGGCAAAGACGATTGTAGTTGATAGTATAGCGTTAAAACCGACAGTACTGCCAATGTAAATCAAGCCGTACACCATGCAAAAGATACCGCAGGCGATGTGAGCCTGGACCGGAACTTTATACCGATTGCTGATGCGGTTGAAAAATGGTGAATATGGTAGGCCGTCATCTCTTGGGAAAGCCCACACGAGTCGTCCGGTGGTAAGTAACACCTGGTATGGTGGTATAGAATGTAAAGGTAAGCCAGATCAAGAGGAACAAAACAGCACCATCAGACTTTATAGCCTGTCTTGAAATTTCATAAATCGGAAATGAAGCTCATAGAATATCACCGAGCGACGAGGTACTGAACATAGCTGCAATTGTAAAAATGAGATTGAAAAATATAGCCACGCATGTAGAGAGAATCATAGCTTGGGGAACATGTTTCCCAGGTTCATAGATCTCTTCGGCAATGTGAGCTGTAGAGTCAATGCAAGTATAGCTATTTTCAATGTTAGTCTCGAGAAATTCAGTCAGATAGGGCTGTAACGACTTACATTCCCATGCCTTGGCCAACGTCCAACAGAAAGCTGAACCAGTCTGGCCAGCCGGATGTGTTTTCCCGTTTCGCAAAGACTAATGATGCGTTTGCCTTATTCTCGCTAGCCGCCAGCATAGTAATGACCCATGTGAAAAATGCTAACAGAGAACTCTAGCACAGCATGATCTCAATTCGAGGAATGAGAGCATGACCATAAATAACAACGGCCGTGCCACAGATAAGAAAAACCACATACAATGGCCATATCTGCCACCACTCGGGCGTATAGGTTGCATTGTACACCTGCGCTACCTGCATGGTGAGCTGAGCCGGGTAAATCGTTGCAGCGCACGATCCGAACAGCCAAGCGAAGCAATTGAGCCATCCTACGGTAAACGCAGCTGCCTGCCGGTGCTTTTCGCTGGCTACCATGAATGTATAACTGTAGATATAAGTTAATAAACTTCTCTGAGGACGACGGGGGCATTGTTCATACTGATACTGTCCACCAGATGAAGGGTATGCAGAAGCTAACTCAGCTAGGCCTGCAGCAATGAGTGTAGAAGCCAAATCAGATACAATGGGAACCCAAGTTGCTCCCACGGGTCCTGCAAACATTAAGTGTGTGGTCAATAGACTTGAAACTGCTAGCCACGCGCTTGCAATAGCGATTCCAAAGGCGAGTAGAGACCACAGTGTAAATTGCCGGGGCATGACCGCTTCATGCCCCTGGCTTGCAGCTGGAGATCATCCAGATTTTGCTGCTCTTTGTCTGCCATGATAATTCGTATACCCTTGTAAGATAATTGATGATAAATAAGCGCTGTAGTAGTGAAAATGCATCTAGATTGACGCAAGCTTGTGTTATAAATCAGCTATTGCAGTGCCAACTTCTTCAGGCTGGAGGATGGTTACTAATATAAGTGAAGAAATAGCGAGAGCAGAGACAAGCATGTGTAGGTATTGAAGAATTAACATAATGACATTGAGGTTAGAAAAGTGTGATTCCTCTTGAGGATGCAGCTATTCACAAAGCTTCTACGCGCACTTCATCTACTGACACTGATCCATTAGTTGCGATAAGTCTAATTCCGCCACTGGCATACTGTGAATCTGCTGCAACGAGTGCTGTGCTGTCAATCTGTGCCTCGATAGTCTCACCTCGTACTGTCAAAGTTATGTCGTACTCTTCATCGAGATTCCACTTGAAATCGGCTGAAGTCAGTGTGATTCTCTCGTCATCAAAGGCTTTCACCAAAGTAATTCGGCTACCTTTTACGAGCACAACAGAGTAGTAGCGGTTGAGTCCTTGGACGCGAGCTGCGATGCCAGACGGGCCGCCAAGATTGACTTTAAATTTAGGTGCAATCACACGATAATTATCCCAATCTCGAGTGCCGTAAATAATGATACCCTCTCCCTTTGATTGTGTGATGACAAGTGATCTTGTGCAGGGAATCAACTCCATTTACCCAAGAGCGGTACCAAAAATCGCTTGGCTTCGCTTTAGGACGGCGTATTGTCAGAGTTGGTGCACCCTTCCAGCACATCCTGTCCAGCCAGATGGTGCCATCAAATGGATCGCCAGAATCGCTGTGGAGAACAAGGCCAACCCTCTGGATCGGCTGACTCTCCATGTCGTCTGGAATCATCCAAGATAGTGATTCGCTATGGCCTGGGCTGATTGTGATACCAGGACCATCTACTGCCCTGAGATCGTCGGTACTTGTGTATACTTGGAGCCTGAGTCCAACAAATACCGGTGTGGATGCGTTAGAAGAGCTGGAGAACTTCGCGTAGACTGTTTGGCCTAAGTACACGAGAGGTGAAGCCATGAGATCATATGTTCGCATCTGCACAATACTCTTAGGTGTAAAAGTCTCGGTAGAAACCTCTATTGGAGATTCTTCTTTGCTAAGTTTCTTTGCACGGATGGCGAGTGCAGGGTTTCCAACTTCATCTACGCCTTGTTGCACAGACACAGTGCCGTCATTTGGAAGCGCTTGGAAGCCCTGAAAGCTACCAGGCAGAGTGAAATGAAATTGTGCGCCGTCTTTTGGTGCTTCCAAAGGCTCGAGTCCTACAAGACCACGCCCCATATTGGCAATATCGATGGATATGCGAGCTGCGTTATTGATAGAATAGCCTCCATCTGCACTAGATATCAAGGCTCGATCAGCCAGTGGTCCTCTCCAATCGAGACCATCGAAGGCTGATAGACCGTGCATGATTGCCACAAGGCAGGCGACGTTGCCAGAGTTGCAGTCGGTGTCCCAGCCACACGTGTTGATAATATGGACGGCCTCATCGAAATCATGTCCACCATAGAGAAGAGCCATAACCATAATTGCATGATTTGGTATAACATGGCAAACCCCTGGGAACTTGTGGTAGCCATAGTTATCTTCAATACGTTGGCGCGTTTTGAGCCAATCTCCATCTTCTTTGGCCCACTGACGAACCCTGCTAATTACATGAGCCACAAGAGAGTCTTCAGGAGTCACTGAGAGGCCGGTATCAAGGAGAAAATTGACATCTTTTGTCAAAAAAGCCTGGGCTTCCATGGCTGCCCAAAGTTGAGCGGCATAGACTGACTCTCCGTCATGGCTAACCATGCCGGCAGCGCGGGCAAGCTTAGCGGCTAGCTGTGGGTTTCCTGGGGAGGCTAATGCCCAGCCATCGATGAAGATTTGGGCGCCGATCTGTTCTGCCACTGTTTGTCCATTGGTTTGAATTGCCCCGCTAAGAGGTGCCGGAATTCCATTCTTTAGGTTAAGGAACGCAGTATGTTCAGTAGACACGCCTCGACCACCCCACCAAAAAACAGTCTTATGCTCAATCACACTATTTGAGCCAAGTTTGACCAATCTCTTTGGAGGTCAAATCCTTTGATACTCTGTGCTCCTCAAGGGCACGGACAAACTGGAATGTACCAGATATGTCGTCGTCAGTGATGACTAAAGGGTCGTTGAACTTTTCGTGGGCATAGTAGCGGATGTGCCCCAGTTCGTTGATGATTCTCTGATACGTCCAGTTCTCGAAAGGGCGGCCGATGTATACACCGATCAGTTTGCCCAGCACACCTGCATAGACGCGCTCAAGATAATCTTGGGGTAGGGCGTAATAACCTCTGTGGGATGACATTCTGACAGCGATAACTGTTGTAGATCTGTATGAAAATTTGATTGAGGAGCCTCAATCAATGAAAAAGTTGAAAGCGTACATCAAAAATGTGCAGAGAACCCGACGAAATTATAAGCGGGCGCTCAAGCAATAAAAAATTAATTAATCGCTCCTAGCGTTGCATGTATTACCGTTTGTTGTCTTAGCGATGAGAGCAGACAAACAAAAGGGGGTCCAGCATGGAGAGTGATCCCCAACTTTACGAGCCAAGCTAAGAACCTGCTATAAAAGTACAGCTAAGACTATTCCGGAAGTGCGTAGGCTACGACCTCGTTTACAGTTCGGTAGTGTGTTGTATTCGGTACGGAGATGTCATGGGAACAATGTCTGGATTTTCTGCCATAAGTTGTTTCCGTGTAATCCAGCGAGGTGTGGTTGTGAGAATGGACTGTTTCTTTCACGGCCACATCGAATTACAGGAATTACTGTATATATCTTGTAACTAGCAAACCGTGGAGAATAATTATTCGAGATTCTGTATTTTTGTACTAATAAGTCCACACTGTATCTTTCGAAAATGAAAATTCCATTCGCACCTTATTCCTTGTTTCCACCGTTGATCCCACTTCTGTCTCCCAAAGTCCAAAAGTAGGCCCAAAATCGTCGTTCTGGGCTCTCTGAACACGGATACTGTTTCCTATGTGGCTCGTCATCCTCTTCCAGGGGAAACCATCGTGGCTGAGCATTTTATGATATCTCCCGGTGGCAAGGGTGCCAATCAAGCAGCTGCCTGCGCAAGATTATCGCGGGTGTCAGACCTTCTCAGCGCAGTAGCAGACATTTATATTATTGGCGCCGTTGGTTCAGATGCCTATGAGGATTTTGTTCTCAAAAGCATTAGATCGTACGGTATTAACACTGAATTCGTATCAATACACCATGGCAACGAGACAAAAGATCAGACGGGACTCGCTATGGTTACTGTGGATAAACAGTCCGGCTAGAATCGTATTGTGTACGTGCCTGGTGCCAACTACTTCATCTTATCTATGCAACTCCAAAAAGCTCTAGATATTAGGCCGAATCTTGTGGTCACACAGCTTGAGATCCCGTTAGAAGCTGTTCCAGAGACCATGGAGAAGGCCAAAGCAGTCAGTATTCCAGTCTTGTTTAATCCTGCTCCAGCTCAGCCTCTGCGAACTGAAGCATATAAAGGGTTGGCTCATTTAGCAGTCAACGAGATAGAGGTAGTTTTTCTTTCTGGGTGTCCAGAAGGCGATCTCATTAGACTAGATCGACTACAGCAGGTTGGGGCACACTTCATTCAACAAGGTGTTGCGAATATTGTCATAACTCTTGGTGGGAGAGGGGTCTATTATGCTACTGCAGCAGGTAAATGTGCTTTTGTCCCAGCTGTTAAGACTAATGTTGTAGATACGACGGCTGCTGGTGACACTTTCGTTGGGTCTTATGCTCTCTCTGTAGTTGTGACAAGGCCTAATGAAGCAATTGATATTGAGAGCGCCGTTAGAACTGCCAATCAAGCTTCGTCCATAACCGTATCTCGCAAAGGAGCACAAAGATCGATACCTTGGAGAGACAAACTGCTTTAGCGCTCGTACTATCTTTCAAATCATAGACATATATTAGCTTATAGATGATGTTAACACTGGCCCATGCCACATAATCACTACTTGAGCAATCATATACTTCCCTAACTTGACTTATATCCATAGTAAGATGACGCGTGTGCTTTGTGTTCTAAATTAGGCACTATTGTGAACATTCCAATTTTCTTGAACTACTGCAATTTCTGTCTCACAGTCAAGTCCTGTTGCAGCCTTAATCTTTCGGAAGCAAGACAGCAATGCCTCCTGCCGTGATAGGTGCGTCATGTCTTTGGCTACATAGAGAAGTCCAGCAATCAATATTGGATCCCACTGCTCTGCAAAATTGTTTGTTGTCGCTATGCCGGCTAGTAGTTGCGCATGCCATGTTGCCGACGTAAGCCAGCGTCGTTGCCGGGGCATTTGCAAGAGGCGTGGCCTGCAAGACAATAAGAGCCGTGAGATAATATGATAGATAACATTAGCTTGAAGTGCAACCGAGCTTGTATATATCTGCACCGGGAACGAAGAGCCATTTGCCTTCATGTGGTCTGATTCCAAGGTGCTCATATCCAATACCGGGTGCATTGTTAATGGCCTAGCGTTGTACCACTGCTCGCATTTCATCCACTACGATTGCCATCTTGAGACAAATTGTGAATATTCTGCGGGTAATAAAGCCAATTCCGAATCTTCTAAGTTGTTAATAGTATCAGAATTGCTCTTTATAAGAAAAAGACACTCTGAGAAGTGGCATAGGGTTGTATCATAAACCGCCAAGGTCGTATTGTGCCCAGTGATGCCTTCAGAGGCCCCGCCTGCATGGAATGATTGCCTCGTCGTTGGTGATCGATTTTCAAGTAAAGATGCGGCCAACTCTATGATTAAGGTTACATTAGCAATTGCAGCTTACACTACAGTAAGGCGTATCGTACCGACTCTAAGCTCCAGTCTTGCCAAAACTCGGACAGGTCCTTCCAAGTATCCAAGAGAATCTTCAGTGTAATTATCTCTGAGGCAAGTATATATCCTGCTCCACTCAGAAGGCGAGGAGCGGAAATACTTTCCTATGGTAAATAGATGCTGGCAGATGTTTCTGGCCCAGCTTTCTGTCGAGGAGAGATGACTTTCCGCTTGTTGGCGGAAAGAATCTGATTGTATTTGATCATCTACTCTCATTTTATTAATGCGTTCTAATTGGGCAGACGTGGTGGTAAGTATAGCCAGATAGATGGCAGTGTTGCTTTGCGCTAGGCGCATAATATCTGTACCGAACTGAGACCCAGGTACATTTATATCAATCCACGGAACTATATTATAGCGAAAGTGGAGAAGAACAGAAGCCTCCCTCTTGGCTGAAGACTCATGGATCAACGAAAAATAGTTGTGCCAAGTGGTCTCTGTCGAAGCTGAATGGCCTTCGATAGGCGTATGTGGAGACAAGCTATGAAGCTTGCGCAGGCTCTCAATTGTAGGTGCGCGTGCAACAACGTTTGTCCACGGAAGAAGAGTTTGTGTCTCGTTAATGACACCCTCTCGGGCTGTAGATCCATTCGTCTGTGAGCGAGTATCTTCAGCAAACTGTCGAGAGAAGATTGGGTCCGGGTCAGTCGATTAGTTCCTCCAAAGCCATGACGAAGATATCTACAGCAGCTGATGAGAAGCATGGCTTATTCTAATAGAACTATAGAGAGTTGTAGGAGGGCGAGATGTGTCTAAGCTGAGAGACTCGCAAAGAGGAGCTGACGTGGTGCTCAAACTGGGATATTGACACAGTGCGCCTCTCTCGTCGCAACTGCTACAGCTTGGCTTTTTCTCGTCGCCTGGTATTGCGTTGCCCGTTAGTTTGGCTTGACCAAATCTTCGACGTATGGTATACCGAGTAGGCATATGGCCCGCAGTGCATAGTAGTTTGGTTCGACTACCTACATTTGCGCCGCCTCTTGCGACAGACTGTGCAGCCTGTACGGACGCGCTTCTTGTGAGCAGGTGTGTCTCTGCGAATGGGCATTAATGAAGTCGATCTTGATATTGAATTCTATGCGAGTATTGTATATTTTACTAAACTTATAAGCTGTTATACACTTCAGTCCAACGAGAGATACGGAGAATGTAAAAAGACCTATCAACTTAAAGCTTTAACAATCGCCTATGAGAAAGTGGCTTCGCGCAGAGCGGGGTCAAGGACCAGCAGTAATTTAAGCGAGAGACTGGTGTCAAGTCAGGATCTATTGTTGTAATTGAAGGATAATCGGATGTAAGGTCCAGCCGATGGCATTACACTAGTGCTAACATCTCAGAAGTACCCTGTCTGCACTCTCTAGGATCCACCTTGGAGGCCACAACTGGCTAATCTCTTCAAAGTCTATGTAGATCGTAACATTTGTCTCGACGAGTGGTAGAACTGCCGTGGACGACTGCCGTGGTTGACTGCCAAGAATTAGTGTCGATTTAATGCTCCTTATTTCCCGACCTCAACGTTTAACGTTAAATAGCAAATGAAAAACAACATAATAATTTCATGCTCGGAGTTTTGATAAAGATGAAAATATTCTTTGCTATACCAGGGTCTGATAGCTTATAACAGCTTGCCATGAACCTCTTGCAGTTTCCTATTACATAGGTATACCTCTACTGGGTCTACATTTGCCCAAGAAGCTGGAATCCAAATGATCGATGCGCGCGGTCACGCCTAAATCTGCAGGCTGTGTATGTGAGATGGCTCTTTGTAGGTCAATGCTGGTGAAAATGACCCTTGCTTCAGCATACCCTTTGTATTAGACTTATTTAAGTGATTGAAGACAAAAATTATGCGATTTGACCAAAGCTGCGATATCGAAGCCATAGGGTAACTTTTGCATCTAGTATTTGAACAATCTGACATGATCATGATCGCTTTCCTGCAGCAACTTCTTATTCCTCCATCCATAATACACTCTCAAGCATAACGATCCAACTGCCACCATAAATAATAAGGCAGCATTTGTCCAATGTCCAGTCGGGTATCCTTTCGTAGCTTCTGTTGACTTGTAGATATAGACGCCGACAATCTGCCCTGGTGCTCCACCAAGTCCAATATTGAGCGCCAGAGCCAGGCCAATTGATGCGGTAGTGAATATGGTAGAGGACAGCCACCCGAGAAGGGGGGGTATGCACGCAAAAGCTCCCGACGCGGCAACTATAAGGCAACCGTAACGGGAACGGTACGCATCAGCAGGGAGCGCAGCCGAGGCAACGAATCCGATGGCGCCGACAGTAGCGAGTGCTGCAGAATGATATCCACGTGCGTTAAAGTGATCCGCAGACCAGGACGTCAATATTTGTACAACTTGATCCACCTCCATTAGAATTGAGTTATTTTTTCATATTAGAGTAGGGATAAACTTACCGTATGCAACTGCATAAGGTGGAACAGTCATTAGCTGAGCTCTCAGATCTTCATATCCTAAGCCAGCGGTCAGAGAGGGTGTGAAGAGAGACAAGGAACTAAATGGTGTTGAGATGCCAAAGTAAACGATATAGTGGGCATAAAGTCGCCACTCAAGCAGAGTAGTTTTTGCATCAGCCCATGTCATCGATTTATGATGTCCTTTGCTTCCTTCAGTTTTAAGTCGCTCAGCAGCAAGTGCTTTCTCGTCTTCTGTTAGCCATTGGGCTAATTCTGGAAAGTCTGGTAATATCAAGTAAACTAAAATGGCTGAGGCGCATGAAGGAGCTCCTTCGATGATGAATAACCAGCGCCATGCTGACAGACCATGCACCTGATTCATGTGGCCAACGCCGTAGGCAATGGCGCCACCGAATGCACCGGCCAATGTCGCACTAGCAAGGATAAATGCAATGCGGATACTCCTCTCATCGGTCTTGTACCAAAATGTCAGGTAGTAGACAAGGCCAGGAAACAAGCCAGCCTCGAAAACACCGAGCAGAAATCGGAGGACTGTCACCGTAGCGTAATTATGTGCTCCGCCTAAACCCATACACAGAGCGCCCCAGGCTAACATAAGGAACGCAATCCATCTTGAAGGTCGAAACTTTTTTAGTAGTATATTTGAAGGTGCTTCGAAGATCCCGTAAGCCACAAGAAATATCATCAAGGCTATTGTGTAATCGTAATTTGTCATGCCAGTCTCGGAAAGAAGATCATTTTTTGTCGCACTATTCATTATCTTCGCATTTCCAATATTAGAGCGATCGAGGGAGCAAAGAAAATATATAGATGCAGAGAGCGGAACAATTCGAATATCTTGCTTCCACCTCAGCTGCCTCTCCGCCTTAGAAATCCTGGATTGGATGGATGTCCGCCCAATATTGTCGATTTCTATTGCCTATGACGAATAAGTTCAATGTATCAAGAAACACGAGAAAATTAGATATAAGGTTCCTTCAATACCTCTTTAGGTTTGCCATTCTCAGGATCTTCCATCCATCGTGGCTCGGCTACTTGCGATGTTTTGATAGAAGGGGTATCAGCCATTTCTAGCAGAAGCACGGAGGGTGATTATAAGAGTCAGTATTTGTATATTGACTTCTATGTGAGAGGGTAAAGCTGTAGAAACCATCTCCCATGTAGAGAGACCCTTAAATAGTCGTAGGTCGTTTCGTCAGTCGTCCAATTACTGCGAGAACTCTTCACACGGCAATAGTACGGAGTCTTTACAAGCCCCAGTTATTAGTCCCTTCTCTCTTGGAGGCTGTGGGATTCTGCGGGGAAGACCCGCTTGGTTCTAGCAACGGCTGGCCGATGCCGGTGCACATGCCAATACTCAAAAAAGGCAGCTATTCTTGCTACTTTAGGTCGGCCAGCGAGCACATGAATCTCTTGTACTAATATTAAAGACAAGGAAACCTATGGTATGCACATATTTCAATAACTTTAGACGTGTCTTCAAAAACAGAGAATGCCAGATTAGGATTTTTCGTATGCGAAAAGAGATCATCGCCATGAAATAACCGGCGTGCTAGAGTTACATAGTGAAGTACGGTGGGGTCGATTTTCAGCGCTGTTCTGGAATATTGCCTGGTGAAAGGTATAAGACGGTAGCATTCAATGTTTGCTGTTCCGCCGAAAGTATCGCCGCTTATATTTCTTTACGGCTATAAATTTATTCCGTCTGCCATGTCTCCTATTCCATATAACTCCATGCAATAATAAATATAAATCAGGATTAGACATCTTCCTAGCCGCAATTGATACTATTGTAGAAAAATGCATAATAACGGAGAGAGACAACCACCGTCTCAATAACAAACCCAGACTTGCTACGGACGGAAGATGTTGAGAAGCGGAGTGTGATCTATTCATTGCCTCTTCCGAGCACGGAGGTTCTACCACCCAAGAGGAGCAGAGGCTGGCCCCACGGAGTGCTGCATACCAGACACAGGGTAGGGACACGATAGTCCCTACTGAGTAACCCGTCGGATACTGAACCTTTCACAGGATCCTTTAGACAACGGTATTGTTGTCTTTATGTTCATTCCTGGATTGTACTAATCCCGTAAATGCCAAGACTCTCAACATGGAAGCAGCTACCAGCATGGCAGATCACCAATGAGACATCGGTTTAGCAATATTTTCCTCTTGTATTGAGAGCGAGGCGGGCTGACCCCTCGACTCTACCTAACTACCAAGACTTCCACGACACAGCTGAACTCCCTGCGCAGCCTTGTAGAGGCTGACCAGAGAGGTGCTTAACCTTCATGCTCCAAGGAGTGCAAGAAATCGTCTCCCTTGCTGCGAGGTTGACTAAGTTATGTGTTGTGACTGCAGTAACCTTAGGGCCGGGTCGGCCTCTGGCCTCCGGCCAGGGGCCTTTTTAAATCTCGACCAATTCGCAACCAATTAACTTCGTTTTTGTTCTCACAAATAGCCCTAACTCTGATCGGAAGCCGTATATGTTCAGAAAATCTGTATTTAGGTGCCTGCCTAATCTATTTCGTGAAAGGAGCAAAAAGTCTGCACCCCCTTTTGTATGCCCCAGGGCGGTGAGAGATGGCAGAATAGCTCCAGAGAGCAAAATCCTCCACCTCTTCGTCACTGCGCAGGGGGTCCCATCGCTACGACTCAGTATATACGCAGGTGGGTGTCTTTGGTTTTTTTGGTCGTGGCAAGACACGTTCCCTGGTTCATGAGATATGTAGCGAGTTACAAAGTAATCTCATTCTTAAAAAGTCTAACGTAAAATTTATCATGATGCGCATGGGTCTTATGATCATGTATGCCAGCTACGCTGCAGTGAAGGCGGTATTAGACATCACCGAAGAAGATCTTCCTCCCGAGATAGTGCGTCTTTAGGTTGGCATTAAGATTTATGCATAGAATTGATCTAGAGCTTAAAATTTTAGATCTCATATTTTCTTCCACATACAGATAGGGCGATTTGGCTGTGACAATCAATATTTTTTACATCGCTGCTTCGTTATTTGAAGCCGTTGGTGGAATGTTTGCCCATTAGTTAGCTACATGTGGATATTACTCTACATTCAGGTTTTCTCGCTAGTAGGTTAAATGAAATCGAATCGTACAGCGGAAAGTTCTTTTTTTAACCTACTTAACCAATACAATACTGACCTTGGGTGCTTCTAGCCATGAAGTTCCAATCACAAACTGGCTCTTGTTTCAGACCTGGGATTAATGCACACCTGCTAAAGAGGACTAGAGCAGAGCCTCCCCATTTCGGCTTATAATTTCGCAATGCTGCATCAAATTTCACCCGAATTTATGGTATGGATAAACATAAATTAACTGAGAGTTTTAAGCTAAGCTGGTGAAATTGCCAAGAATATTAATCGCTGATATGTCTGCCGTGCTATAACCTTCTTAAACAGTCTTGCGTTTTCACATCTATACGGCCAAAAGGTAACCCGCGCCAACTAAGCCGGCCATCACCACTATCTGCCAAGACCCGCCGTGACTATGCTTGCTGTTGTGTTGTCGCTGCCGCTTGCTACTATACTTATCGCACTTGTTACTATTACAGCCAGATCACCGTAGAGCCATATATTAGAAGAGGCCAAAAGGGATATCCCAGAGGGAGTCAAGGCGAGGAGCCCTCTCTATGTAGTGCTATATACAGTGTAGAGCCACGGGTATCCAAGTGGTAGGCATACGGTATCAACCTACAGGCATGGTATTATATAATTACTCCTCAACAGGGTTTTTATATATCTAGTACTATTTGGTGGGCTTTGTGTTTAGGAAATGGGGGCTAACTTTGCTGCCTCAGCCTGAAAGCTCCGGGGGCCTCGTTTTCGACAGCCTCATTATCTTTATGCTTTCCCAGTAGACTTCAAACATTACTACTTCGCCGGATAAATGTCCTCCAAATTCAAACTCTTTCGCTTTGTTATCTACAGAAAATTGTTAATTTAACGAATAAAGTACCTAGATAGAAGAGCGGGGTGTATCATAAATTTTTATTTTTAATTTGACCAAAACCGTCTCACCGAGCATACTCCAAGCTACACAGCCTTACGCTACCTATTTTACGTTTAGCGGCTGCCTATGTGCCTAGAAATTGACGCCCCTCGAAAGCTAAGCGGCAATGATTCGTTCAAAATTTATGACTTGACATTGTTACAGGGGACTTCGACGTACGATAAAGGGCGCCCATTATCATACGTCCAATAGCAGCGCTCTGTCTTCTCTCGTATTCTTCGTAAGTTTGTATCTTTTGGGCGCCAAAGTGAAGACAGCAGAGCTGTTTCCAGAACAGTGCAGGGAGACAAGAACGAAAAGGGATGGGGCTGAATTCTCAAGTTGAGTACAAATTCGGGACATTCGCTCCTCAGACAAAAATGAGCGATAGAAAAATATGAAAGAACTTTATGGTGTACGTAGAAATCAATAAACTATATAAATCTATATATATATGTGTATACATTTGCTATCTACCTCGTTGCTATGGATTCCACAAATCCGTCTGTAGTGTTTTCAGATCCTTTCGGCACCACAGTGGATTCGTCGCCTGGGTGTCGTCTTGATATTAGCAGCACCTCACCAGGCACACAGCCAACCCAAAAGAACATAAGCTCAGAGAACACCCACGCTCGACACACTGAAAAAATCCCCGCCCCTCTTGCCGCAGACAGCGGCACACCCAAGACAACGTCGTCTCCACCCCAGCATTCTGTGCATTTTGCTACGATAGACGATAACGCTAATAAAAAGCACGACCCCCGAGGTCCGCCAACGATCCGCCCCACATGGCTCCGCCGGACTCAGAGGAAGGGCGAGGATGGCGGCTTCCACGTTGTGACTCGCCGGGCTATGGTCGGTGCCTTTTTGCTGGCGCTGATGGCTGCGGCTGCCAACTATGCTTTCCTTTCCATGGTGTCCGGCCGCGTAGTGGGTAACCTTGTAGACCAGCAAAAGACACGATTGTGAGCATATCATTGCTGTTTTTTTTTTATTCTCCTATTTTTCTTATTCTATTGCTGTAGCAAGTCTAAATCTAACAAGCCACAGCATCGCCAATTTCATTCCCTACGTTGTGCAAATGTCGCTGGTCGTATCGGTCGATGTCGCTATGACGCAGTGGCTGTTTCGCTGCCTGCGCCACCGTGCCGTCACGGTTAAGTGCCTCGATGCCGCTTACAGTGCATCGTCATCGTTCGTCTTCCTCTTTAGTCACGATATGTACCGCGTGCTACCAGACGTACTCGTCTTGGCTGTGGTCCTGGCGTACGTTACCCCTCAGAGGCTGTCCTTTTCGTTCTCTCACTCTCTGTGTATGTACTCACCACCAGTCTCTTGACTATTCCAACGACCATGATCACGCCCGGCACGCTCTATGTCATGCAAGGCCAGCAAGCGGTTACCCATATCTTGCCTGTACCCTGTCTCGACATGGGTCACGACAATATCTCGCAATCCGGTTACTTCCAAGTTTCACGTGCGGCTAATAATCCGTCAGCCGACGGTGGCGATAACGATGATACCACGACATCCACGTCTATGGCCAGCAGCGATGCCACCGCCATGGTCTTTGGCGGACCGCGCACGATTCTGACCAGACTTTCCGTCGCGACAGGAGCTACGGGTGAGATCTTGGCCATGAGCAGCACACCCGGATCAGCTGTGAATGCCACATACACCGTGAACTTTTACGGTCCATACGTTGGATGCGAGACGGCCAACAGTACGGTCGCAGCGCTCATTGACGCTGCTGCTGCCTCGGCGGCCACAGCTGTTGGTAACAGCAGAACTACTACCACGGAAATCTACAACGGCTACTTTGCCTACGTGCCTGACTTAAGCAGCGCAGCTGCAGCCGCCGGTCGCTGGGGCCAGGCCAACACGCGCGATGTCGACGCGGCCCGGTCGTCTAATGAGCTTTGGCTATCGTTCAAACACAACAGCAGCGCCGGTTGGACGATGGAGCCGTTTCCGCGGTGCCCCCTCACAGAGTACCGCGTGTGCCGACTGTATAATGCGTCGTACAATCTCAATGTAACGTACATGAACGGTCAAATGATCATCGACTACAGCAATGCCGATCTCGCCTCCAGCCAAGCAGCCAATGTTCCAGTTCCATACCCAGATGAGATCACCGACACGACCAAGAGCGGCGTCCCCGGCATGCTGTCATACTCGGCGTACATGTGGAGTTTTACGACCTTGTTATCGGGGTCGCTGGGCCTGTATGTCCAGAATGCTACAAATGGTACGCCGTCATACTCCTTCAACATTATTAGTAGCAACATTGAAAATACGCCCCTACTTGGTTCAGCCGACCTCAATTGCTTCTTCGCTGTGGATTGGCTCTTCGACAACGACACCTGGCAGCCAAATTCGCCACAGCGCCTACGCGACATTTGGTTTGCCGATAACGGTCAGAGCTTTGATATACTACTGCCAGCTCTATCAGCGAACTTGACCATTAGTCTAATGAACGACGATCTGCTCGGGTGAGTATCAAGACGAATACCATTTGGTTCGAATATATATAGCTAATAAGTCTTTGTGCTAGCCCATTGGTTCTCAACAACGTCACCATTTTCGAATCTGTAGAACGCTATGCCTTCCACGCACCAACACTACTAGCTGCCTACGGCGCAGCGCTGGTGGCCGGTTTGGTAGCAAACACCATGGGCCTCGTTGCCTTTGCATGCAATCGTGTGCGCGTGGACAAAAGCTTCTCATCTACGGCATCAGCTACGCAACATACGCACCTCATCGACGCGAATCACTACGGGCGCCGAGGCAGCGTGCCCATGCCGGCACCAGTGCGAAAGAAGCAGGTTCTATTTCAAGAGCTCGAGCCAGATAACGGAGGCGGGTGGGGGTTCGTAGTAGTATAAACTCCCACGTGACTGTGCTGCATATCTTTTTTGGCTAAGAACGTATGAGCTTCCAATACAGATGTTGTCAAGAACTGTTGAGATCACAAGTCGTTATCAGAGTATATGGTTCTAGTGCACGTCTCGATTATGCATTATAGTATTGGGCTCCATATCATGTAACCCATCTCGCCATTTGTGCCAAGGTATACCAACCCGTGCATGCCGCTCTTCACAAGGTGCTAGGCATGCCTGTACATGGCATCCAGGTCGACGTTCTGTGCGAGGGTGTCATCGTAAATTGTGATAACTGGTGTGTACACGCCATCCGGCAACGGCTTTGTCTTTGCTTCTAAGATCTTGACACCCATGATAATGCTGTGATGGACAGGGAAGTTGGATAGGTATGCATCGCATTAGATGTGTGACATCTAGTACTTAGAGCTTCAGATGACGTATTTATAAAAGGAAATGTGTGTTTTCCAACTATGGTACATTGCAAAAACAGAATTAGTCCAGGTCCTGAACAGCAATACAATTCTCAATTGCTGTTGCGTGTCCAACAGCGCCAGTCCGGGGCCGGACATATCGTGTAGGGTTAGTTGATGCTGCTAGCTGCCGCTAACTATCCGCCTATCGGCCTTTTCTCCGACAAGCAAAAATATCAACGTTGCCGCTTTGAACTGAAGCGGCAACAGTTTTTCCTCCTCTTTCTTTTAGTTCCCTATTGTTTCGTGTTAACTCCTATCGTGTTGGCTGATATCAAGAATTCACACCAGGTACATGTTGAACATGAAAGTAGGATATGGAAATAAATAGGACGCAATGATGTCTCTATGGGGTCTGTAAGTCTTCGGTAGGTGATGGGTTAGAATATAATTGATAAATAAATTGATAAATACAAGACAATCAACTCGCCGAAAGTCTCTCTGCACTTAATTGATCATACGGTATTACGCCAACCGCGTGATAAGTTCATAGTTGAAGGCCGCGTTGTTTTGACACTTGTACTTTAAGTAGTTTTACAAGAACTGCTAGCCCTCACATGTCTTAATCTTGAGATATCCTGTGGTAGCATGTTTCAATCTTATCGTAATTCTTTCAATGGCCGTATTTTGTGTTGTGGCAGCATTGCGTCCATGGCACGGAGGTTGTCGCTTGCCATCTTAAACACCGTAGCTGAAAAGTAAAATGACCGCCAATTCTCTATGGGCATAATACACGCTTTACACATGAGTTAAACAGCGATATTGTGCTCTTCGTTGTTTAAAAATCAGTCCGCTATTCTCGGCCGTTCTTTTACCACGACGTGGAATGAAAGACAATGCCCCAAATGGGCCGAACGACTGTCTTGCAAATATTCCGTCCGCAGTTAGCACATATTTTCCCTACCCTTTTCTTGTTTCGGTAAACGTCTTTTTCATGTTTAATTCACGGATGTCAGACGTATTCATTTATACTTGCCTTTTTACGCCAGGCTTTTTTTTTTTTGGCCATATCTGTTTCTGCTCCAGTTAGCCTGCTTTGATCTTAATATTAACACGCATCGACTAGAGGCCAGTATAAGAAGTCAACTAAACAGAAAGCCTTAGGAAACTGGACTCGAATAATATTTGATACAATAATTATTAACATTATTCAATCAGAAACAGCAGAAAGCACTTTCTTCATATCTATTTAAATAGTGATGCTAGTACAGTGTCCTCAAAAAAAGATTTGTTCCTTTTCCATCCTTGTACAATGAAATCTCTCCCGGTCGTTAAGCCGGCTACAATCCTCTCTGGAGGAACTATCCTTGGACCTTTTTGGGGGCGTCTATTATACCAGTTAATCAAATGAACGCCTACATAAATAACCGTCCTAAAAGCCATATCATCGTTTAATACGCCATAACCGTCAATGACTCCGTCCATAACTGACATGGCAATATCAAGATTATTGTATATTTTCCGCTCATAAAGATCGCCGATAATTTGTCCAAGATCGCTAGATCGGTGGCCGACTTGAATGAACTCCCAGTCGATAATGAAGAGTTGGTTAACTCTCTGTGGTGATAATGGTTCTTGCCACCCTGTGGTCGGTAGTAAAATGCTAGGATCAGGAAATTAACATAATTAACGTAATATGGAAGAATATAGAACTTAAAACGTACTTTCCTGACCAGAAATCCCCGTGTATAAGCCCCCAATTTTCATCTTGCTTCATTAATGGTTTTTCAAACTCTTTTTCAGCAGCTTCTCGGACAGCTTCCAAGATTATCTTATAATCACCCAGGAGTTCAGGGTAGTTTTCAAGTACTCTGAGAAAACCATTATATGTGAAAAGATACTTTATTTTTCGCGTCGAGTCATTCTGAAAGATTTGCGTCTGGAGAACCATTTGCTCAGGCTCCGAAGCCCACGAATGGAAGGAATGAAGCCAAACCCCCAACGAGCGGCCAATAGCAGCCGGACTATGCTGCGGGAGAAGTTTATCAACATTAGGTGAGATTAATATTGACTTGAACCCATTAGTATTATAGAAATCTTCTAATACCAACGTATTTTTTTCGCGATTATGTAGGTAAAGATGTGGTGTCTTAATTATAGTAGTTGGGTCAACAGTAGGCGAGAACTTGGCGATTGAATTGAGTAACAATTCTTCAAAAGTCTAGTAAGAATACGGAAATTAACACTCTGCTGCTGCATACCACTCGTACTTTAAAAGAAAAAACTCTATTAACAAAGAGGAAACATAGCCACAAAGCTTACCATGTCAATCGGGGAACTATTAGACGTAGAGACAGTGGAATGTTTGATTATGATGCTCTTAGCTGCGACTCTGTCTTGGAAAAGAATTGAATTTTTTAAGATGCCTCGATAAACAAAGTTACCAGGCCTAGTAGCTAATTGCGATAATGAAGAGCAAGCATATGGAGTCTGCGACAACTGTTGTATGATTTTTGTAGAGACGATATCTTCGTCCGTAAACTGGAGCAGTGCCATTGTGTTTAAAAATGGTGATTTGACAATTAAGTTGGAAAAGCAGTCTGATGATGCAAATTCTGCGGAGGCCTTTGCTATTTTCTTGGGCACTCTACTATTGTATCTACATGGGGTTTATATACAATTAGAAAACTTATGAAAAGGGCGGTGTACAATTCTAATTCGCAATACAAGAGCTGACCTCCCCATGATGGCGGGTGAATTAACTCATTTATCCTGGCCAGTAAGATCAAAGGATATTGGTTGCCTAAATCATCACAACGTAAGTGCTTCGAAGTTTATTGAATATAAGATACGTCATATCATGGTGGGAATTTGTTGAGCTGCGGTTAAGCTCACACCCTGCTTCAGCACCAACGTTACATGGTTACCGCACATTGATAGTGGGTTCCCAGGACTGAGCTAAGGGCCCAAGTCGTATGAAGCATCCCACCATGTTTAAGGACGTGCTTTTGTCCCATCTGTGCCCACATTGTCAATGGTGATCCAGGTTTGTTAAAGCAGGTGCGTGGTTGTTTTGATAGTTTTACTTAATTCTAGACTTATTGTTCAAACGACTTCTAATTCTATTACCGCTTCGCTGTGCGCATTGAATAATATGGTATGTCTAACCAGGCCAGATGCTGCAAATTGAATTTTATCTTATACTTGAGCGGCGTCAGAGATAACGACTATCACTCCAGCGGGTGTCTTTGCTCCTAAGAGCCTTCTTAGCTCAATTTCAAATATCCCCGTTACGTTGTAAAACCCACTGATAGAAACACTTACGTATATGTCACCTAACTGTGAATTATTTCCAGAATTAATGTTTCGAGGCTGAAAAGCACGATATTCTATGCACTTATCCTCTGTAATTATAGATTCCCATTTTTATAAGCTAGGCCGGGATCATTCTCTGTTGGAACGGTACCAAATATCCGTATTGGGTTTTCACAGCTAACACTTCGCGAACACAGCTGAGAGCACGGTTGTTAAAGATCAAGACGACCAATGGAGGGTAATTGAGTGTACGCCGTTGTCCAATGCGGGCCACCTAGTGCGTAAAGATCAGACCGCTCAATTGAAGACATAGGCGCCGTGATAAACACCGTCTTGTCGGCTTGTTGACCCGGCGGCAATCTAATTTAATCAATTATTCATAAATTCTAGGGTCTAGAAAAGAGAGTTAATAACTCAACACCACTGGAGGGCTCACGAAATTTTATCGCGAACCACTTAAGCGCCGACATTGGAAATTTTATGAATATGACAAGCCAAGATAAAGTAAAGACAGCGTGCGCGGTCACAGCGTTAATACTGAGTTGAGTTGTTGTATGTGAAACAAATATTTGAGCGTCATAACTGGGGCTGAGTAAGAACGGCTGAGTTCCCACGAGATGAGATGACCTACTTCTCCACGGAGAAAGATCAGAGTTCTTTCAGAATCTCGTATCAATCTTAGCCTATTCGACCAACAACCTACTTAGAACTAAGTTTACGGACATTGCCCTGTCAACCAGCTCTCCCAACTCCAATCAGGTCTCGCCCTCTAGCCCCAACGCGGCTTATAACACACACACTAACGACGGCACTTTCGTCGCCAGCCATGGCGGCTAGTACGGTTGGAACGAGTGTTGCTGGTACAGGCCCGTTACGAAAGCCTACGCTGGACACTATTCGTGGTGCAGCTGAGCTGCCAACACAGTAGGCAGAACACGAGTAACGGGAGCCTTCCGAAGTGAATTGAAATTCCGCTATTAAATTTAATTTCCTGTCACTAGTTTCTGAATTTTGAATTTCATTAAGTAAATCTACTACATATATTAATGCTATTTAAACAACGAGGGCCTTTTCCGGAAAAAAGGTATAAAATTTGAGTTAAATAATTGTCCTCTTCGATTGTAATTCACATTTGGAAAAGATAGAACCAAGAAACACAACCGATACCTTGTTTCTTATTTTTGTGCCCAGCTTGTGCACAGCTTATCAAAATTGAGGGTCCCTCTTTGCGCCTAATCTTCTACGGGCACATTCAAATTCAATCTTTTCTTGAGTACAGAGTGTCGATAAATCGCAAGCGCGGCTCTCCGAACCTGTCTTCTATACAGTACAAGTGTAAGAAGTTCTCACTTGTTAATGATAAATCAAGTTGATCAAAAACAGCATAAGCTAAATCATATTCTCTCAATATATAATTTTACTCGCCAATACTGAGTTCGTAGCTAGAACTGCATTTGTTATCTAAGTTCAAGCTGTTCATAAGAAAACTGCATCAACGTGTGCCCACCGGTCTTAGAGGATATCAAAGTCTGAATAAAACTTCACCGTTTTGATTTCCGCTGTAAGACGAAGTATCCTGCTATATTTTGATAGAGCTATTGTATATACTATTACATACTTAGCGGAGTGTATTGACCACGCTTCTGAGGCTGTTATCGTTCATTTCTGTCGAGACAGCCAAGTATTGTTAGATTTTGTATTAGAACTGTACGAAGTTAAGACTGTTAAACCTCGTCAAAAATAGAGTATTAGCACCAACAACGATTATTAAGCTAGGTCAATTATAGTATTCTGCATTCTAAGGTTTATGCATACGAAACTGGAATCACATATCCGCATCTGGATAGGCTTCTCATGCAAATTACATAGTTGGAATCACACATCTATTCTTGTAAAAAGTAAACTGGCACTCTAATGCATTATAGATAACTAGCTTCCACCTCAACGCCATTAAGAAGCCTTTGCTTAGGGGCTATGAAACCAGACTCCGGCTGACCTGAATCACCGCCTGAAGACGGGAGGGCCGACGGCCCGTCCCGTACTGCGGTGGCTCAAACGGAGCGGGCGTATACCAGCGTACAACTTGGCAGGCCAACTCGAGGAGGATACGTCACAGACGTAGCCCTACTCACTATTAATACAATCTCCTTTGTTTAACTACTACTACTACTATTACTACCCCAGACTGTCTTATTTTGTACAATAATATCTTCACTTAATTAAGCGGTGGTTTCTGCCCCAGAGGGTTCCACCTAGATTAGACGTAAATAGTCAGGATTGGCTAATAAATACGATTAAACTCTAGGGGCTATGAAAGAAGTTGGTAATTATCTTCTGGGTATATAGTTTGGAGATTACTGAAAAATCGAGCAGAATATAATGTTATCAAAACAACATTTTAATCTAAATCTAAGTTTTGTCTATGATGTACTACTTTAATTACCCACAAACATACACCAACACACACAAATACGTATATATATAGGAAGGTGATCCATGCGTACTATGTTCAAGCCAGTGAGCACCGCCTTATGCTTGTATTGTCGTGTACCTGGCTCGCCCACCTATATTGAAGAAATGAAGCATTTAGGGGAACGTCATGAATCGTAGGAGCTGTTGATTCTCTGCCACCACTCTCCACCTTTCAGTCAATGTAGTCGGTGATAGCTTTGAGGACCCCATCCCGCTTAATGGCCACCAGGGCATCTGTCAATTCTTTGATAAAGCGCTTGTCAGTGCGAAGATCGTCACCAAACAGAGTTTTGATACTGAGTAATGCCGATGGATCAGTGCCACCTTGGCGCGCCAATTCTTGCAGTTCCTCACGCATGGGGTCCTCAACGTCGAATTCGTTCCCCTTGTCGTCAACACCACCGATATAATGGAACCAGGAAGCGGTCACGAAGCATAGACGACGGAAGGGTCCGGTGACCCAGATATTCTCTGCAATCGACGGCATAATGAACTTGGGTATCTTCCCGCTAGCATTAAGGCAGATACGCGGCAACTGGTCCATTATAGTGGGATTGGAGAAGCGCTCTATGAGCGTGTGGCAGTAGGAGTCAATATCGACACCCGGGATGGCTGGCAGCAGTGGCTTAACTTCCTCATGCATCATCTGCCAGACAAAGTTTTGGAAATCGGGGTGAGCTATGACCTCGTGCACGTAGTGAAAGCCGGCGAGCTGGCCTGGATACCCGAGAGCGGAATGGCTGCCGTTGAGAAGGCGCAGCTTGTGCTTCTCAAAGCGCTCGACGTCGCTAACATCTTCAACCACCTGTACACCAACTTTTTCAAACGGTGGGCGTTGGCCATTGACAAACCGGTCTTCGACAACCCATTGCATGAATGGCTCTGTTACAACAGGCCAGGCATCTTCGACGCCAAATGTATCGGCCAAAGCTTTCTTGTCGGCAGTTTTTGTCTGGGGAGTAATGCGGTCAACCATAGAGTTCGGAAACGCTCCATGCTTCGAGATCCAATCAGCAATAACGGGATCGCGCAGACGTGCAAACGACTCGAGCATTGATTTGGTTACAGATCCATTCTGATGGATGTTATCACACGATAACACAGTAAAGGGCTGCTGACCATGAGCGTGGCGGCGTGCCAGAGCAGCATACAGGAAACCAAAGGCAGTTCGTGGCACTTCGGCGTTGGCTGGGTCTAGGTCAAACTGAATATCTGGGTGGTCGCTAAGTAGTTCGTGGGTATGTTCATCATAGTAGTAGCCGCTTTCAGTAATGGTTAACGATACGATATACGTATCTGGGTGGGCCATTTTGGCGACAACGGCCTCCCGATCGTCTGGCGCAAATAAATAGGTGTTGATACTACCAACGACGTGCGCGCTATTACCCTTGGCCGAGCGTTCGACAACAGTATACAGTCGGTCTTGCCCATTAAGAGCGTCACGCATACTGGAATCAAAGGGCTGCAAACCGACACCCGCAATGGCGTAGTCAGTTACTCCATAGTCGGCGATCAGCTTGTCGATATACACTGCCAGGTGCGCGCGATGAAAACCACCAACTCCGATATGAACGATGCCCTCTTTTAAGGCGCTGCCGCGAGAGTAGGTCGGCACGGTTACGTGTGCTCCAACAGTGCGAGCCGCCACGATTAGGGGCAAGTTCGCGCTTTTGAGTTTGATGGTTGCCATCTCAGAAATGAAATGAGAAACAGATGAAGACAGCTGGAAGTGGTCAGGTAGTCGTGGAGGATGAGAAGAGCGATATTAATATTTACGAGCGGCGAAAGATATTCACCGCTTTTCCACTACCAGCAAAAATGTAAGTTTATCACGAGCACAGCTTGGTATCCACTTTATACACACAAACCTCTCATTGTTCTCTCACAAGGACCTACTTTAGTGCTATAATTTCAAAGCACTCTGTGTCACTTGGTGGAGGGATTTTGCCCATTTAGTATTTGCGCAGAGTAAGTAAAGTACATCTAGGAAGTATGCGGACTTAAGAACCAGCTACTCCTTGTTTTCAATTTGCATGTGTTAATGTTGAAAAAGCATATTCATATATACCCAATTTCCTCAAGGTGCTGCAGATTTTTGCGGTTCTTAAATGATTAAAAATTCAGCCCTAATCCACCACAATCTGATAATCTTCCACTTTTTGTTGTGAGCGCCTATTTTAATCAAGAATTTTGTCTCCAAAATACAGTGACTATTTGGTGAGCATAAATTACAGTCTAATTAGATGAAGCCCGAAATAAAGCTAAGGGCACAGCATCATAGAGTACATAAGCAAATGGGCATGCATTTTTTTGATGGGCGCGTAATTGCTTGATTTCACGCACTCGATGATTAGTTAATAGTAGCCGACACAATAGCAACATTAGTGGCAAACCTCTTACTATGCGCGAAAAACGACGGGAATTAATGCACGCACCGCCCTTTTTTAGTAGAGGCACCGCCCCCCCCTTATACAGCATAATATTCTGATTGGTCACACGAACTAGATTACCTAAGTTGGCCAAACCAGATGCCTTTTACTGAGCCATCAAAAGGTTAAGGCAGATGTAGTAAATTCAGATTAAAAATTCGAGATAAATACACAAAAAATCACGCTTATATATATATCTCTACTATATTTCTAATATATCTCCCTCTCTTTCCGCTACTCATTTGCGTCAACTTTAGATGACTAACGGCGGTTTTTACAGGACCATATATTTGGTTACTGTACATAAATCGGTGGCTATGAGGTCATTCTCAACGTGGAAGCGTATTGTGCAATAGATCATCGGTGCTCTAATGAGGTATGGAATTTTCTAAAGTACCTGGCTTCTGGTATTCAAAAGCGCAAGGTTATGTTGTGAGATTTCCTTTTACATTTTTTGCAGAGACTGGCGTTATTGGTCACAGATTCTTCTAACTCCTTCAGATGTTGGGATGCGACGGGCTTTGAAAGGACAAGAATATGCCTCAATCTTTATGTGATCATCTACACAGGCGAAATAACTATGTACGGCTGGTTCGTCGGCAAGTCTGTTGCAATGACCTTTAACAGTGATAGGAAATAAGCCGGTCCATAGCTGCGGTGATGTTTTATTCTAACAGGTCTTCAGCTTGAATCTCGCGGCCGAATTATTCTAAATGCGAGCCGTGTCCACTATATGAGCTAACTTCGTTTCTCAATTGGCGAGGAGCTTCAAAACTCTACTTTCGTATTATTTTACGTCAGTGAGCTCTTCGAGTGGCTAATGTAGCCCTGTAACTAAATGCCACGCGGACTCCACGTTGTTCTATATCAACTTTCCAGGTCTCCTTAAAGCCTAGGGCTGAGAACTCTGCATATAATATGAACCGCCGTAGCATCATAGTAATCGATTGGGTTGCAGTGAAAGGTATGGGACTATTTTTTATTATTTTTTTTAAAAAAAAAAAGAAAGAAAACGTATAATGGAAGCGAACTGGGCTGACCCTTCAACTCAACCTCACCGCCAAGACCATCATGACTCACCAGCAGCTCATATAAAAGCCACTGGACGACTGGTCTATAAGCTTTATGGATCTACCTACGTAGAAAGTTAGGCAGCCTCCATTATGGCGTAGATGGCCGGGTTCTGCGGTGAGACAGCTATGGCCTTGGGGTCGGGTCGGCCTCTGGACTGTGGCCAAAGGCCTTTTCAGTTATTGACCAATTTGTAACCGAATGACTTCTTTCTTGCCTTGGCGAACAGGTTCCTCTCTAATCCGATGCTCTATCTGTTCAAATTGTGTATATTCAGGTGCCTCCATTCCTTGTCTAACGGGAAAGTTTAGAAGTCCGTCCTCCTTTTGTATGCGGTGAGTGAGGGCAGAATAGCTCTCGACAGCTAGATCCTCCACTCTCCTGCCACACTTCAAAGGGGTATCCCCATCTACAACTCAATAGCTATTTAAATCTATCACAAACTATGGTTCAGGCTAGCCAAAGACGGCGGGGTTTGGTTTGTTATTTTATTTAATGAAACAGCTTTGCATTGGCGACTAAGTTTTCTTTCAATTACTTATTATATAATCAAAATTAGCTGTCGTTAACACTTTAGACTGAAGTCACTTGCGACCAGCCGTTCTGAAAAGCCAAAGAAAGATTCACACGCATCCGTGAATAACCTATGGTATGAAACTGCCACAGGTGAAGCTCAGAATAAAAGCCGTCGAAATACTAATTGCGATAGTTGCGTTCTACAACTGATGACGAGTTGGGCTAAGGGCAGGGATAAATTCATTTTCACACCTCGGACTAACATAAGAGCCGACGCCGCATTTACAAAGGCTAACTTCGGCCAGGTCCAACAAATGAGTACATGTAGGTGCTGAAACTTGACATGCGAAGTGTTCCATTGTACCCAAAACTACGCGCTCATCTTAGCGTAAATCTGGTTTTACCCAAGAGGCAACGCGTATGAGTTATTCAAAGTGTACCGGATCCAGAAGACGGTTCAATTTGAGAGAGAACAAAGCGTTCGTCTCTCCTCGAATTTTAGCTTTTAAGTAAGCTTACGTAGACAACTAATACAAATCTAGACAAGCGGCAGTAAGATTTGGTCTATTTACATCGATTAGAATATGAAACTGAGGATGAAATGCTATTTGAACCATACGCGGTACCTCTATGCTCCCGCAAAAAGAGGCTGTGTACAATACCGGCTAGATTGATGATCCCGACTACTACACCTCCGACCTTATAAGAGACATTCAATTGTGCCAAGTAAACTACAGCCGACTTCTATAGAACCGACAAATTCGACCTGTACGCTCAAATTTTCTTTAACCGCATCTTAATTGTCTTGGCTTGGTATTTACGTATCATACAAAAAAAATGAATCCCACGACTATTCTGCTAGGACTAGCTGTATGCAGCACAGCAACAATTATTCGGATCGACGCTGGCCAGAATGGTCTTGCTTTCAGTCCAAACACGGTCACAGCTGCCGTTGGCGATACGCTCGAGTTTCACTTCCATCCATTGATGCACAGCGTAGTCATGGGTGATTTCGATACTCCCTGCCAGCCCGCCAAGACTGGTGGCTTCTACTCCGGTTTCGTCTCTGTGAGCTCTGGAGAGAGTGTAAGTAATTTAACCTCTTCTTAGCCGAAGATGTGTTTCTAAGCTAATGTTATTTAGTCCAATGTTTTCCAGGTTACGGTCAACTCGACTGAGCCCATCTTCTTCTACTGCAGTCAGAACACAGGCAGCCACTGCGTCAATGGCATGTCGGGTGTCGTCAATGCCAACTCGAATCAGACACTTGCTACCTATCAAGCTAATGCTAAGTCTGTGTCTACTGCTGTTAGTCCACCGGCTCCATTTGGTGGTATCTTTGCCGCCAACGCCGCTTCGTCCTCTGCGTCATCTACAGCAGCCCCGACAGCAGCCTCAACAGAAGCCTGTACGCCAACTCAGACTCAAGGATCAAGTGGTGGAAATGGATACCGACGTCGTGCTGCTAATCCGTGTACCAACACGGCATCAGGGAATGTTGCATCTGTATTTGTTGTTATTGGACTAGCGGGGTTAATCTCTATATTGATGATCTAGGCCATGTTAGCGAGTGGTTATGCGAGTTGAATTCTAGTCGCATTGGAGCTTGTATTACGATTTTAAACATATTTGCAGATAATTATTGCTTTATTCCATAGTAAATATGTCTCGTCGACATTTTTATTAGTTTTGACTCTATCTGGGCGTCAGATATTTGAACGAAAATGAGTTCGTTTTACAAGCCAAGAACACCCCAGTGTGGACAGTGCTGTCGTGTTAGGATCTCTAGATAAATAAGAAATATAGCCGTCTTAGTAAGGCCAAAACTAAACAGAATGATTGAGGCTATAGAAATCCAGACTGTAAATCATATTATGTTTAATTACTAGCTAGTCCATTTTGCCCGGTTGATTCTTGTTCACAAACCGTTATCCTTTCTCATATACGCTCAGCAACATACTCGTATTACATCAGCTGTGCGACTACGATTTCATTAGAAAGCAGAAGACAGCTGTTGGAGCAGTCGAAGGGAGTAGTTCTCAGCGTAATGTGTACAGTACGCTATATATATTGATTTACTGTTATGCGTATAATAACAGTATGAAATCTGTCAGGCGATCATGATGGCTAGGCGCCAGCTCAGCAAACTCAACAAGCCCAAGCTTCCCATTAAGGGGTAACAACGGTGCCCCTTCCACACACCGTACCTTGGAACAACCCCCGAGTAGTGCTTATATAATATCTAAATCACCTGCCGTAGTGTATGCTGATATCGTATGAAGATACTACGGTCATCTACTGTATATAGCACTATAGAGAGGGCTCCTCATCCTAACCCCTCTAGGACACCTATTGGCCTCTTCTAATCAATTGCTTTAGTCATACTGACTTGACAATAATATCTAGCAGAAACCTAGAAAACTTAATAACAACACTAGACAGGGAAATTTATTTCTCTGCTATTCGCCATTCAATCTTAATCCTTAGCTCTACTACGTAAGAAAACATCGATCATAAACACTAAAATCTAATGAGATATTCGACAAGACGCAACTTGAATATACACAACGAATTAAAAGTTGCTTTGGGAATTACTAAAAGGATCTTGATCGGATAGTTTGATGGTGAATTTATTTAAATAAATCTTACATGAAATATACCGATTCAAATGTTCCATTATCTCTTATGTAGTTGTACCCTCGTTCCAAGACGTTAACTCTAAGCGAGACACAATCTGCTTCCCCACACTCAATAGCAAAAGGCACCAGCACTATTTTACTGTTCCTCAGGCTACTTGTGGCTCTTACAGGATTCTTTATGATCAGTATGCCTTGCAGAATTTTATCGTTCAATGTTATCCACAAATATGAAAGCAGCGTTGTTGTTTACGGCTATTATTTTCTGGAGCAACACAAGTAGATCTGTTTTAGGAAGGGGCCCGACCAGTCGTCCGCTTTACCAACTTTGACGGGCGCTTCAATGACTTTGCAGGTCGGCCAGTGACTTTTGGTTTCATCGTCTTTATATTCAGCCAATCTTGGCTATGTGGCGCCTAAGCTAACGGAACCCTCCCACGGCAGAAACCGCTATAATGCTAACTAGATAATAGAACAAATGAATAGATAGATAGATTACACTAATATGTGTGTATAGGTGCGTTGTTGGCCCTTCTGGCCCTCCTGCCTCTCCCCTGTGACTCATCTCATAACCTTGCCAAGGCCTCTCTCACCTCTGCCACGTCCGCCTCCCCCGGTCCCGCCTCCGTCGCCCTGGCGGCCTAGCCGATGACTTTGTTGACTGGCTCCATGCTTTTGACTCAAAGATATTGTCCGTTCTCTCTTAAGTCTTCTTAGGCGTAGATCAGTGCATTGTCTGTAATTGATTAAACGCAATATCATGGAATTGCTAGTTTATTCTGTAGTATGATGCTATTTTACCTTAACTGAAACATGAGCATCTAGACTGTGATTAGATTTTCCTATTCGTCTATATCTTCTAAGATACTTGATCTTCCTAGCACTTACATGTCTTACAAGATTTATTCCTTTCAGGAGATTAGGGTACCCGCAGACGAACCTAAAAAGAAAGGCAGAGCCTCTTTGACCCGCCAGAGAAAAGCAGAATAATCCCATTTTCGAGTTGACAAGAGAGTATTTGGTGAAGATACGAAAAATGCGTCTAACCCCTAGACAGACGCCGCTCTGACTGTAAGACAGGCGTAGCCTCACTCAAAGGGAGACTTCTTTCGACTAGAGACTATAAATTCGCCCATATTGCGGATCTTATTTGGCAGCATAGTGCCTCTTGCCCTTGGTTTAGAGAGCTGTATTTGTCTTGTTGGTTGAGTTGAGTCGAAAAGACTGCCCGTCTCACTCTCCTTAGTTGACGAATTACTGATCATGGAATTCTATTTCATTATTTGCATACGACGTTTTCTTCAATGACATTACATCGCCAGCCGCCACAAGGGCCGTCCGGGTGCTTATTAGCTATCTTCGCGAAAACTCAACCAACTGGTTTCGTATTGGAGTTCTCGTGTTGGGATTCATCAGATCAGAAGCAGCATCATTCTTTTTTCTGTATGAAGGGGTCTGCCTTTCTCTCTTTTGTATGTTCTTGAGAGGTGAACAATATCAAAGTTCAGAAGCTTCTCTCTACATAGGTAGGTTTTGATCACTACCTTCTTCAGTTTTCAAGGGCCTCCTGCTCGACTACAAATAAATGATCAGACTACTTGGTAAACATGAAAATATAATCACACGAATGAACGATACATGATGATGTTTGTCTCGTATGTAGCAACTCTGTCCTATTAACCTTCTCTAATCAAAGTTACGACTGAGCAACGCTGAGACTTCTGGCTATATTCTTCGAGAAGGAAAGGCTATTTATCCCCTTGAGCGTCAAATTATTACTTTTTGCAGTAGATAATTTAATTCACTGAAACCCCTGCAAAGGTACAAAAACATACGTGTAAATGTCATAGAGAGTAAAGTAACACTCGTAAATGGTAAACAAGTAATAATTTGATGCTCAAGAGGATAGAATGTTCTTTGCCCAGTATATGACGAAAGCACTAAGATTCCCCCGCAATGTACAACGCTACAGAAATATAGTAGTGTCCACGGTTGAATGATTCCAAATGGGGCCGAGTAATGATGGCGCGAATTAATATCCGAACAATGGTTCGACGTCCACTTTGGAGAGAGTGCAGTATATGTCGGCCCGGCAACAGACAAATCAAGGCTTGAATAATGCTTTTGCCTGACAATTTTCAATGTCCAGAAATCTCCCACGTTTCCCTTCCCTTTACCTCCTTTTCGGCGTAATTTTTCTATAGTTGATATTAATTTACCCTTGGTGCCGAGCTAGTAAATCTAGGCTATATGAGACTACTAGACGCAGGTCATGCGTCTTAAATAGTTAAATTCGCACAGCGGAATTAGGCGCCCCTCAAGCCCTGGCTGTTAAGATACCCCGTCGTCAGCGCCGTCTCTAATATATCACTGATCCAATTGTCATTTTGTCGATCGAGCACATTAGCTCGTTCAGAACAGCCTACTCGTGCATTTCTGCACGCTGCCAACCTTATTGCATCGAGACGTATTAATTTGTGCATAGGGATTTGAAATATGCTTTCGCATGTTTGTCTTTTTTATTATGCAGAAGCCTTCTGCACAAGTTATACCTATTGATTTCCAGAAAGAGTCAAACTGAGAAACTTTTTGCCGGAGAATAGCAAAATCAAGTTTAAAAAGTATGCGATATATACCATCACAAACCTCAGATAATTTAACCTCGACGCTTCCATGCAACAAATGACCAAACGAGAACGACAGAAAAGAAAACATTTTTAACACCCTTTATGGTTATTACATTGCAAATTTCAATATATATAAATACATGTAGTCATGGAAGCCAATATCACTCCGTGTCGTGAAAAAGTGAAGGGCATAATACAAAATATAAACAAGCCGCAGCAATGCACCTTATGAACGTGAAACAGACAGAATCACCAAAATTAATATGGAAATCCATGTAGCAGAAGTGGTGATAAAAGAAAATATAATTTGAATGGTCTAATTTTACATCAGCTTTACAGAGTGTTCCATCGTAAGGCCTCATAGAGTTGGTATGTCTAGAGAGTGACTCATTGAAGATTACGTTGAAGAACGACAGTGATAGTAGTTGTACAGACGTGCCATGTCTAACAATTTTAATAGAAAATTAGAAATATATTCCAGACCAGGGATAACTACCAGATCTTCGCAATTATAATCCATGTTTTCCTAAAAAGTCAAAAGACAGCTGGAAGCCAGCTGTGGCGTTGTTATGCAGGGGTAGAGCATGGCCCGTATTTGGCTGCAGAACGAGGTTAATGTCTGTGGCATTTGGATAGGAAGCCCGAAGTTGCGCTTCGTTGGTTAAATTTCTGCAGTCCCCACGGCACACGTAAAAATCGAATTCTGGAAGTAGGAATTGCACGGGAGCCTTAAATGAGCCCCCCGGGCGGTTTAGAATGTGAAATGCGGAGGCGAATTCTCCAATCGGCACAGGCTGCTTCAGCGAGACGCCATAGTTGAGTAGTTCTGGGGTGTAAGCAGTCTTGAGATCTCCACCGAAAAAAATGTTCTGAATACCAACTTGCTGTGGTGCAACATAGCCACTTGGACGTTTGAAAGGCGGATGGCCTGTGGCCGCGTATTCAAGAGCAAAGCTGACGGAACCAGTGCTTGCAAGATACTGGCCGTAAACATAGCCAGTGATGATAGCTCCATCTGTCAGATTGGCGTATGTCGCAATAAAAGCAGAAGTCAAGACAGAACCAAAACTATGGCCGATGTGCACAACCTTGTCAGGTTTGTTGTGGTTCTTGAACGCGGTTGTGCAAGGAGTTGTTTTCTCTGCTAAGGCGTATAAAGAACCATTGCGAGCCATGAGAGTCAGCTGTCGTAGGATTTCAAGCTCAAGAGGAGCTTGGACAACTTCGTATGCATCAGGGTGATCGGACGATCCAACTCCAAGGCGATCGTATGTGAGAATGGAGTATCCTGCTTTGAGTGCTGCTTCAACGTAAGAGTGGTCCTCAGGGTTATATTTAGCGTCCCAATAGCGAGAGTCGTAGAAAACTCCATGCGTAGCAATCTGTAGGACATCTAGTTTTTTGGCCTGCTTAGGAAAGCAAAGTTGGGCGTGAATGTTCCAAGTCCCTGAGGTGGTGGTATTCTTGAGGATATTTGACGCGTCATGGGGAGTGGTTCGCGTGGCGTCGTAAATCCCCCAAGCCCCGGCCTCGACATCATTATCCACACGGGGAATATTGTACACAGCACTGTCAACAGCGGCAGAAATGGGAATATTCAATTGCTTGCAATCTCCATAGATATGATTGTCGATTGACATAGTTGATGCTGACACCGCAGGGAGAAGGAGCAGGGCTCCAGTGATGAATGTACGAGATGCCATAGTGAAAACCCTAGAAACAAGATGTTGCGTGTATGTACCTAATTTATGACGAGGATGTATTATTTTGTTTCTACAACTGCGCGAAGCTGTTCTACTTATACTTTATCTAGAATGGATATACCAAAGTGGCTTTAGAAGCACATCTTGCATTCACAGAGTCACGATTGCGTTGTCATGTGCATTACTTTCCAATTCCAAATGGCACACGTGGAGCATTTCGAAAGCTTATGGTGATTCCACATTACACAGCCGCGCCGAGGTGGAGGAGAAAAATATGGTACGTACGGAATACTACTTAAACAATTGACAACGGAATTAATTATCTGGAGCCAATTTGGAATCATTGGTGGAAACAAATAACAAAATGCCCAAAAATGTTTGGCCTTCTATTTACAAGCTTACGTACCTTCGCTCTTGGCTTTGCGCAATCGAGATACCTCCACTAACTTGGTACCTTTAGCGTCCTCGTTTTTGTAAGGAGAATTGCGTCACGTGACCTCTTAAAATCACGTGGCCGCACCGTTCAGTGAAGAAGATGTTGAGTGATGCCACTAGGCCACTGTACCAGTACAAAAAGGATCAATCCCCTTGGACACATGTAACAGTACCTTATAACTTAACAGAAGAGACAACAAAACGTAAGTATGCAATAGTATCCAGACTTTCACTTACCGAGCCGTCTACGACGACACGGTTACGTGTAATTTATATACAACTTGTGTCCTCCGCTCGGGCCTCCTTATGTCTGCCCTCGACGGTCCCACATTATAGAGATTTTACAGGGTTCTCTAACACTTATCGTGGCTAGATTACTAAGGTGTTCTTCTTCTTATAATTGTCTTATCGGGTAGCACGTAACTCAGATAATCACCTGCATTCGTAGAGCCTTGTTGAGTTCAGGTGAGCAGATTGTTAATTGAAAAAGGAGAGATAACTGTGTCTACGGTAGTCTGTGGCTAAACCTTTTAGTAAGGGGTAGTCACAGTGTGGTATATACAGTAAATGAGTGTAATCCACACAGTGCCCAACTCAACAAGCCTTCCTTAATCATCACGAAATAGCTAGGGAGGCCCTCTCAGAGGCAACCTCCTTACAGTTTTTCTTTCACTCTTTTTTTTCTCCTTATAGAGCAAATATTTCACAGTATATATAATAAAAAAAGGTCATTGTGAATAATTTTGATTATTATTCGGCAGGTATCACATTAGTAGCGCGCTTCTATTGCATGCTCGAAGTTTGCTTTCACCACTCTTGATCTCGGGACGTTTATATCGCCTCAAGGAGCGTCGCTGTACGGAGTAGATTGTCATATATAGAGAGAGGGCTCCTGACCCTCACTCCCTCTAGGATATCATTTTTGGTCTCTTCTAATCAATGACTCTACTCAAACTGGCTTGACACTCTTAACATTGCGCAGGGGGTCCCCATGGCTACGACTCAATACAACAGGCCGTCAACTTAAAACATCAATTATTGGCATTGCAAACGATGAACTATGCCCCACAGCGGTTATTTTTCCTTAATCACGGCACTTTTCATTATCACAAGATAATATAATACGTATCTTGACTTAAATTTTTGGCTATCTGATACCCAACCTCATTTAGATTACTTCTCGGCTACCAGAGATACGTAGCGATTTCCGGCCAAGCTTGGTATTTCATGGAAACAAAAAGCACCTATGCGCGCGTGCATGAAGATAAACGTAGATACTTTTTACTCGGCTAGCTTCAGTAGTCTCCTTAAAATTGCTTATTAAAACAGAATTAGAGATTATATGCGAACATTCCGAGTCAAAGGACTGGTATGAAGTGGCTCTAAGTCAGACCCAACGGTATTCAACGTCATCATTAATACCAATTGCCGTAGTTAACTACACCCTTTTAGAAAGTTCAAATTATTATAGTACAATATGATGAAAGATAATAACGATGTATGCCTCTGAACTAAGTCAAATATTAAGTTAGTAAAACACACAGATATGCATTCCTGTTAAACTTAATAGATTAAATAGTCTATCTCGCTAAACTAAGAAACCAAATCTATTTTCTAAGAGGTCCATTTTCACGGCATTCCTATTTCTTTGATAACCAGATCTTCGCAGTCCACTATACTCTATTAATCATGATTCCAATGATGCTGTATATTCATATATAAAAGAATCCTTCGCGTTAGTTTCGTGTCTCCTTTTCTTTTTTTTGTGTGTGTGTGTGTGTGTGTGTGTTTCGAGGATGTTTTCTATGCGTCAAACAGTAACACTGTGAACAAAGCATCACTCGCAACGTAAGAGGACATCGGAGTATTTCTCTTGACGATCTAGCTTCCATCTCTGTATTACCATCCAAAAGTCTCTTCGAAGTATTGGATACTTAAGAAACCGCTTCGCATTGCTTCAAATGCTGCCTGGCGACTGTCATCAGCCATCTTTGGTGGGCCACATACCAGAATGGCAACGGTACTAGATGTTTGTTTAGCATCCTCGACAGCGGCTGCTATGTGTTTTTTCACGTCGGGTCGAGCATAGGACACATTGCCGCCGCGGGACCCATAGCTAACTGAGCTAGCAGATGAAACCGGGGTTTCGGCTATTATGCCGGATTTAAGCACATTAATCTCAGATGTCGCGTGACAGTTGCCAACGTCCCGTTGCGCTGTGATGTCATCATAACCGAGAGCAGAGACGTCGCGCTGCAGCTGTGGCTTCTCTATTGTCTGGATTTTCTCATCAGAAGAGAAACCCGAAGGCGACATAGTCGTGTTGTCCACGTTTGGAATGTGGCCTGTGCAATACAAGAACAGTTCAAAGCCGCTGTGGCCCACGGTAGGTTGTAGTACTCTATTGATGATATGCTCAATCATTGCCTTCTGCCGACTGCTCCAAATTAACTGCAACTTTGTCGTTCTGGTCTGGCCAGTGGCAGCACGTTGAACATGATCTAGGATGTAGGGAAGCGCTGACGTAATGCCCGTACCACCGGCCACCAGCACTACGGTGTCATATAAGTGAACTGGCGAGCATCTGCCATAAGGGCCCTCGATGAGTATCTTAGGTTGGATGACACCATCATTCGAACTTTGGCACTGCTTCTTTAAGCGGCTAGTCCATCCGTCATATGGTCGTGCATAGAACGTGAGTTTTTCGTCGTTGCCATTTGATGTGGACTCGAAGGCGCAGAGACTAAAAGGGTGGTTCTCCCATCCACGAAGCTTGAATGGCTGATACAAAAAATAATATTGACCAGGGCCGGGTTTCTCAAACTTGGAGCCTGCGGTCACAATTATCTCCAGTAAATCAGCATCCGCAACGTAGCGAATAATGCTTGATGGTGTCTTATCAACTTTATTGCTGCTAGCGACGCGGATGTTGCAGTAGATGATGCGGAAAATGCGAACGGTTCGGTCAAATAACCAGACACCTGCCACCGGCCAGAGGTGGCCCATATAGTTTTTCATTGTGTGCTGGACATGCCTTCGTATAGGGTTAGTAAAAAGAACAGAATTTACTAGAAGGGAAGAAAATTAGCATACCGAACAATGCCATAGACAATCAAGATGCCAAAGCAGACGTGAGTAATCAGGAATAATTCATAGTATTTCTGGCGAATCCATCGGTGTGACAAGGCGCACATGAGGCAAGCAGAAATTAAAGCCTAAAGCTCTGGCGTCAATTTGTATATTAGCTCTCGTAGTTGGGCTCAGAAACACTTACAATAACGCCCATATAGAAATAATTTTCTTTGGAGTCAGACTTGTATTTATCAGCTATCCTTGGTGTTAGCATGGCAGTGCGTCAATTCATCGTTGCATCTATGTTCTAAGAGGACGGATCCTTACTATACACGGTATAGACCACTGTATAATTGGTTGCGTGCGTTATGAGGAGGAGCACCACTGAACGGGCAATATTGCGATGGAAAATATTAAATGACCGAAAGGAAAAGTTGGTGGCCCACAGAAAAACATTGTTTCTGCCACCGAACAAGTACAGCATTGGCAAGCTAGCGTAGGCAAGAATTCCCGTGCGGTCCGCCGAGATGAAAAAATTCTGGTAGCCCATTGACGTGAATCGTGTATTCCCTTCAAATGAGTGATAGCCCGCAAAGCAGAGCACAACAAGGATAATCCAGTATGATGTCACAATCAGTAGGTCCAGCCGACGCGGTATCGTTGACCACAAGGACAAACGATGATGACGATGAGACAGTGGCGCCAAGCCAGCCGGGATGATTAGCCATGTCCGGATCTGATGCCACGTGGAGTTGAAGATGCCAGTATTCTTGCGTGTTTTTCCAATTGACTCTATGTCAGGACGATTTGTCATCATTCTATTTTGCCGTAATAACCATATTGAGGTGTAAGCTTTTTGCAGCATGCCTAATATGAGCACACAGGCCCAGAAGCCGAAGATACCCCAACCGTACAATAGGTGCTTGTACTGGGTCCAGTCGTTTGTGTACTGTAAAAGCAGTCAGATCACCATCAAGAATAATACCAAAAGGCTCAAGAACAGTGTATAACATACGTCACTACGATACAGCAACTTATAGTAAGCCTCATCTAGGAGGACGGGCTCGTTAATGGTTACCGATGTATCGTTTTCCTTTGGGTTAAGATTTGGTAGCGTAGCTGCGTATTCTTTTGTTGTGCTGGTGATGATATCTGTGATGTCAATGAGAGGTGTACCAGCTGTCTCACAGAGGCCTCGCCAATATGGGACGGTGTTCTCAAGTTGTACATCGTTGCAGTATGACACAGCTGCGGCGTAGAGGGAAACAATTTCAGTTTTCGTTTTGCAGGCACCACTTCCAGTTTTCTTAGCACGCTTAGTTTTGACGTTATGGCCGCTGTCGTCACCGTCAAATGAAAACACGTCATGGCTCTTGTTCGATGTTGTAGTTTGTGAAGCGAAGGTGTACGAAGTGACTGCAGAGTATATGACATAGAAACAGTAGATATTGACGTCTGGTCTGTCTGTCTGGTCGGCCCAAGCTAGGCGAAAGCTTGGTAGCCATAGGACAAGAAATACAGCGAAGTACTTTGTAATGTTCATGATTGGCACAAAATGACCTGGTACTTCCCAAGAATAATATACTTTCTATATGGAAGAGTCAGGACGTGCAAATTCAATCAAAGAGAAACAAAGTACAAAGGTAAATGGCAGTGCAATGGTGGTGGGAAATAGTAACCTATTCGTTTCCGAAGGGTGTTGTTCCGAGACAAGGCCTTTAAATTCTCACTCTGCCTTCATCTATTCTGAAAAGCATTCTCCTATCTACCTTATCTCTGTTATTCTCTTCCATTCCGTTCTCTCTTCGTCCGGTTTAGCAAGATAGTGGGTTGCCAAGTCTCTACAGAAAAACCATTAGTGACTATTGGCTGTGGGACGGACTCTTCCGATGTCCAAGCTACAAGATTTGAAGAGTTTCAAAGGAATAAGAACCACTCATCGATAACTTAGTTGACCTCCCCCCACATGAGATTTCACGCTTTCTCTAAGAACCTCTAAGTAGATAGTTCATAGACGTCTCATGGATAGTTTGTAGAGGGTTCGGGTACATAGTTACACCGGGACCAGGATGTTCGTTCCCATGAGCATCTCGTCTCGGCAATACAACGTGCAAGTTTCACTTTTTACGTGTACGGAATGTGTAACATTCTCATCTCTATACGCAGTACTTCTAGGAAACATGCCATTCTAATCTGTCATATGAAAGTATCTCCGTTCTCGCTGCCTATTGCTCTCCACTCGTTGACTGCAAGCCAAGTAAATTGACTTCAAAATACAGAAGAACAGTTTAGGTAGTGCTTAGTTTGTGCCGAGACTAGTCTAAACTATTTGGATGAAACGGCGGCAAAGAAAGGTAGTAGAATTCGCGTGACATCTTCGGAGTTTTACGCAAGTTTAATACTAACAAGACAATGAACATCTCGAGCATTCAAAATGGAGGCCTAATAACGAGAGTGGGGGCACAATTTTTCTTAGTGGATATTACAAGCCGGGATTTCCGTGGTAGTTCATATTTCAGACTCTCTACCGAAAGATCTCGCATAGTGCCCGACCTCACGCTCAGTATGCTTATATTCATAAAGGTTTTTTTTTTTTTTTTTGGGCATCTTTCTTTTGCTTTTCTCTTTCTTGTGCGTCTTAGGGACTAAAATACAACCGCATGGTATTTGATATATATGGTATTTGCAAGCCTCATTTTTCTTCTCCTTTTTTTCCGACAAACTTTAGCAAGTCCATGAAAGGCGCGAAAATCCAGAAGCAGAGGCGGTGGAGCCGGCTCTTGCCAAAAAGGTTATCAGATCCGCATCAAAAGGGATCTGATAAACTTGTAAAAGGTACCCGCACCACTATAGTATGCGTAATAAGCACGCAATACATACAAGCCAAGACGGTAAACCAACACGGTCGGCTTCATTGAAGATTCCGTAAAGGTGGGACATGGGGTCAACGCGACGAAACTTCCACCCCCCAAACCCCCCTTCATACCTTCTTCATTAAGCTTTTCACACCGACATCGGGTCGCAGATCTGCGGTTTTGCCCAGTTTGCCAAGGTTAGCTCTATCTCAATCTTTCTTTTTAAATTTTTAAATTTTTATTCTATTTATTTGTTGCTCATATTTTGCACTCCTGGCAGCCAAGTTTTTAATGCAGTACGACGTCTGTTCAGCCCTCTAAGTTGCATAAGCTCAAAAAAGATTTCACGCAGTGATACCTAAGCAAATGTTTTCTCTCACAAAATCAACGCCGAGCCCTCCCGCGCTGTACCAAGAAAAGTTTGAGGCACTGCTTTGCAGACATTAAAATATAATCAAATCAGTTCGACTAGCTCCAAATTCTACGCTTGCTAATCGTGGGAAGATGTTTTGGGGACATCTGATAAGATTCTCTAATCTTCCTTTTCATTGGACTTTCGTCCCAGCGATAATTTTCACTGCCTCCTTTAGTCCAGTTATGCTTTTAGGGTCTTCCAACAATCAAAAAGTCCGGCTCGTTCGGAAATCGCTTCAATACGGTCGAGGACCTGCAACTCTTGAAAAGGTTTGACTTCATCGCATTACTTCGCTTACTGCACGCAGCCTACCTGGCGTTGATGGCTTTGCTACAAATAGACACAACTGTGGTGGCTGAAAAGCGCAAGGACGTGCCCACAAAGAGTTGTATATTCCTGTCAGCATTTATGATTTCGTACGATTATTCTCTTGCTCTCGCTCTTTCGCTCTTCTTCTATTATGCATTTATTTATTTCGCAATGCCTCGGCGAGAGTAGAAGCTTTGTTACGTCTAAAACCTGTCTAGGTTAGCCTGAGTGATTTTCAAGAGACACAATACTAGTAACAGTCATTGGCAAAAAAAGAAAAAAGAAAAAAAAGAAAAAAAAAGAGGAAAAGGAAAAGGAAAAGGAAAAGGAAAATTTAATAAGTGGGGAAATTTTCGCAACCCACTCTGTCCGTAATGAATTGGAAGTAATTAGGGCAACATAATTTTCTAGGAATAGGGCATGGTAAATGGTACGCAGTAAAACGTATCGTATACGCAGGCAACGTCCAGGCTGGCATGATCTTCAGAGGACAAGATTTTCAAAGTATCCGTAGAGCTGAAAAACAGCCAGCGATGGCAAAAGCAATGAGAGAGAACTTCTTAATAAATTTCTGCAAAAGCTATTGTAACAATTACCATAGTAGCTCCCGAGTTTATTTGGTGAAGCACAAAAAACCTCCGGATGATTACCATGTGAGATGCCGTGCTCACTTACATTGCGTTGATTGGAGACTACAAAACTACGGGATTGGGTCAGAAAAAGAAAAAGTAAATATGTGAATACTTATAAATGCCATAATAGACATTTTGAATTAATATCCAAGCCTACCTAGTTAAGATTAGTCATGTTCAGACGTAGATACTGTAGAAGCGATAGATCAAACAAAGAAATTATTGGTTATTCGTATTCTTCCGACGTTAATCTCATTTGGATGCGACTCTCACAGTCCACCACCACCCTTCTTTTGGTATTATTCCTCACGTGTGCACATAAATGCGCCGCTAACAACCTAAGTAAGCCGTCCTCAGTTTAACTTGCAAAACCGTTCCTAGCAAAGACATGTGACCTGAAACGATCCACTATCTTCTCCAGTCTTTATCGTTACTCACACCAGCATTTCTTAAAACTGATCCTCTCACACAACCCTTCCCCCTCTCCCTTTAAAATAAATTAAAAAACGAAATCACGGGACTGTATCGCTTTGTAACGGAAAATTACATTTCACAGATGCAATGTATCCACAATCGCAAGATCGCAGGCGCAGCAAAGAGCCGCAGCGAATCCGTACAGGTCCCCGGATGATGGTCGCGTGTATATATTGCAAAGAGCGAAAGCTAAAGGTAGTCGACCACCTCTGAGTAAGATTCAGACGCAATCTTGCCCTTGCTAAAATACGATTTGGCAGTGTGATAACAACATCCCGGCCTGTGCAAACTGTTCTCGGTTCAATCTAAGTATGGTCTGTACTAGTTTAAGATGTGCCGACATTATTCTAATACATGGCGCATTGTGTAGCTTGCCTTGTTGAAGATCCTATAACGAAAAGACACCAACCACGAAACTACTTAGAAATATTGGAAGCTCGCATCGCGCATCTTGAAGGACTGCTGCAAGACGCCCATTCTAAGACTTCAGACGACATCGTATCTTGGGATAATCCATTAGATCCTGCAACCCAGTCTAGTCTAGGCGCGCCATTCTCAATCTCACACTCCCCCCATACAGAGAATGAAGGACATTCGCAGATTCCTTGGTCTGATAAAAGTGGCAACGATGTTAACGATCTAGCTACCAAAGTAGGAATGCTTGGGCTTAACGCAGCAGGGATTGAACCACACTACCTTGGCTCATCTTCCGCCTTTGCCTTCTCTCGCGCCATCAGCTCTTCATTGCTTTTACGAGATCCTAAGACTACTAGGAACAACTCCGGAATGCCGTCAAATTCATATTATGCTCATACCCAAAATTTCAGTGATTCGCCGACATTGCTGCCATGCGCACTGCCAAGCTACGAGGAAGGCTTGCTTTTAAGTAATTCTTACTTCGAGAACATCCACATCCAATACCCTTTTTTGCATGAGCCCACCTTTCGAAAATGGGAGGCAGAGATAAATTCAGCTCTGCCTGCCACAGCTTCGGATCCTGATGCTGCCTTATTCTTTGTTTACATTGTAAGTTATCATATTCACAAGAGTGATGGCGCAACTGCAACTCATACATATTAGGTGTACGCTGTTGGCGCTCTGCTTTTACCCACCACGGGGCACTGTCCTAAGGTAGGAGCACTACAACCTTATAAGATTCTTACCGAAAACCATATTAAATCTTTATTTCCGCAGCAATTATATATATCAGCCCAACTATATATAGATTCTTTGCTACAGCGAGACAATTTGCAATCTGTGCAGGCCATATTATCTTGCTCAATGTACTCTCTGCGCTCACCCATGGGCCCTTCTCTATGGTATTATGTTTTCTCTGCTTCAAGCCGAAGGTAGATTTAGGGAAGCTAACTCATATTAGGAAATTATCAGGATATGCTTTGAGGCAATGCATAGAGCTCGGCTACCACCGAGATGCAAAACGTTTAGGGACCTTCACCGACGATCCCCAATTGGAACTTCGGAAAAGGTCATTTTGGTGTGCCTTTGCCATTGACTGTTCTATTGCAACTATTCTAGGACGCCCATTGGGCTTGCCTCTTCAAGAGATTGATGTCGAGGTATGTGGAGTCTAGATTTTCTGTTTTGCTTCAGCTGAGTGCATGCTAATTGTTAAGCTTCCGAAACAAATTGATCAATCACATACTCCTGCCATTGGTACGCCTGAATCTCTAGTTGCCTCAGTCTCTAGCCCATCTGCAAACATATCTGTGGCAATCCATATGTTTCGCCTACGGTGTATATGGGCAAAGATTCATGCCATGCTTTTCTCCGACACGAGGCGTATTCGTGTCACGGACGAATCCTACGATGCACGCATTAGGCAAATTCGCAGAGAGTTGGAAGACTGGCACACCACAATTCCATCTGAATTCCAGAGGTCCGGGGACGCCCTATCACTTTTCGGTAGTAAAGACTGGTACGAAGCGAACTATAGTAATTCCATTCTGCTTTTGCATAGAAATCGCTTAATAGAGGCCAAAGGAGTCGTTCCTGATGACATCGTCCTTGAGTGTCTCGAGGCAACAGAAAGCATCACCTGTGGTTATCGCCGCCAATTCATTACTGGGCGTGTTGGGTACACTTGGGGCGCCCTGCATTTTCTCTTCCTCGCCGGTCTAACATATTTGCACTGCCTTTGGACATCGCCAGCGGCTCGAAAGTCTAGGTTGTTGGACACCGTTAGCAATACTTGCATGGATTGTTCCATGGTTCTTGTCGTCATGGCCGAGCGTTGGGTTGGAGCCGCACCGTACCGAGATATTTTTGAATCACTTTCGAGAAAAACAATATCGATGATGGCAGACCAAAGCCCATCAGTTTTGAGGTGGCCGGCTAATTTTGAAATATCAGCATTAGCAGAGAGCGGTAACTTGGAAGATCCTTGGGAAGTAATGCAATGGGTCAATGGAGATATTTTGTTGCAAGCAACTGTGGCGGTTTCCGATGAATCTGCAACATGATGGTGCAGTTAGTTACAAACCTACGCTGAACGCGTGTATGAAACAGAGCGCTGCCTGTGATACAATAGGAGGTACAACAACCTGTCGGCTGAATCTGACAAAAATGACAATACAAATGTGAGATAATATCTGTAGGGATATTCTAGTAAAAAGCACATTGCGTTATCTTAATATCCTAATGATGGAGAGTGGCGCAAGGAGAACAGATCGAAGCTTCGTCATTTCACACATGCCACTAAGCCATTTGGTTGGTGCCAGATATGTAAGAGGATATACGAGAGGCTTTGTTGTACGTAGCCGAAGACAGAGAGTATTGTGGATGTATTGTGACATGTTCGCCGCATCCATTCAATCTCGTTTTGGATTTTGTGTGGATACGTGCTTTCTTGCAGCATCTTACGTGTCGTTAATCTCCGCCTACACTTAGGAATATTCCACTCGTTAAAGCGCGGAGTTCGACCAACATGCCCAGAGCCTCTTCGCAGCAATCAATCATCATAAGATATATTGACGATTCACAATTGGGAAAGCTACTAGTAACAAGAATGAACATAACAGTAACGTGAACAAACTAGACGACTTAATCTTTCTCTCTGTTCAATACCATGAGAAGATAAACTCCACTAATATATAATTTTAGTATCCACAACGGTCACTCTTTTTTAAACCGCGCCAGGGCAAAATTATCCAGCGCTGGATCTTTCTTGCCTGTAGCGACGAGGGCTGCTACTGTTTCGCCAGCAAAAGCAGCCATGGTAACGCCAGAATGCATGACGGCGAGAGTTAATCCCAGTTTCCCACTATCGCCGAGGATGGGGAAGCCGTCTTTCGGATCAGGACGATTTCCGATCGTGTAAAAATCGAGCTCAAGTAATGGAAGTCGATTTCCATGAAGCTCAGATCGGAACATAGCCTTTACTTTAGCAAATAGCGTCTCTGCTGCTGCCTCAGGCTCATCACCTGGGGTAGTACCCGCAAAGTTGGCGCCTGAGACAATGCGTCCGTCCGCGGTCTGGCGCATATGTGGCCCATTAGAGATGACAAGACCATTTAGCAAGCGTGTCGAGATGGGCTTAGAGTGAACGAGTAGTCCTGGACGGCCCGATACGGGGACAGTGACATTGACGGTGGCGGCTAGCGGCACAGAACCAAGACCAGCGGCTAGGATAACGTGGTCGGCGGTCATAGTGCTTGACGATGTGATAATGCCTATAACCTTGTCATTTTCGACAACTAGTTTTTCAACCGTCTCTCTGAGCACTTCAGCGTTATATGATTCCTTCGCATGAGCAATCAGTCTACGGGCGGCGATGGCTGGCTCTACACTGCCCTCATCGGGAAACAAAGCAGCCCAACCGTAGGTGGGCAGGGCAGCTTCGGCCAGCCAAGGCTCACGCAGGACTAAATCTGAATTCTCAATACGAGTAGCTTTGTATCCCCAGCTAGCGTGCTGCTCCGTATGGAAAGCGAGGCGACTGGAATTTTGCTCCCACTGCACGTTGCCGCACCAGTGGACTATATCGGCAAGCTCAGGAACCTCATTGACAAGCTCATGCCAGCGGGCCATAGAACGAACGCGTGCATCGAAATAAAAGCGTGGGTTATTGAAGTTGGCATTTAGCCAAGCAAACGAGTTTGGAGTGGCAGTTCCACCAATATCAGAGGCAATCACTGTGACAGCGATACCATGTTTAGCGGCAAGGTGCCATGCAATGGAGGCACCGACAATACCCGCGCCAACAACGATAACACGAGTCTTCTCTGTAGATGACATAATGACAATGAGTAATAAAAGCTCGCTTTTGGCCCTTTAAGACGAATGAGGAATCTCTGCTAATGTAACACCTAACTTCAGACTACTTTTCTGAATGTCTTTAATTGACGCCTTAATATTTGCGCAGGCTAACTTGCCGCCTTGTGGTGTTCACTGTTTCTTATCGCTAGCTCTTTTGCCCCTCTTCGTTTTTCGTTTTTCTATGGAAATTCTAGCACGAATGGAGCCTATAGGTGCCGTTGGACATATTAGCGCAAGAGTGGCTGATTCCACCTCTCATATTCTTCCGAAGCTAACTCCGAGCTAAGATCAAATTTAACAGGCAGTACTCGTGCTTCATACTTTAACTTTAGGCAGTATGAATATTCACTCCTATCGCTAATGCTAAAAAAAAACTCCTAGAATAAAATGCGAAAGACCTCAATTAATGCTTCACAGCAATAATAAATATTCTTTAATTAAACGCTCATGTCATATCTTGCTTTGAGTAAGATGCAATAGTCTCTACAATATTTGGGGGCTTAGAGAGAAAGTAGTAATAGAATATATGAAGGCTCGCAATTTGTTGATATTGTTGATGTAACAAGCGAAAAATTAATTCATCTTGAGATGAAAACTAACTTGGTTGGTATAGCTTCTATCACCCTTTAACGCCATTTGAGACTCAGAACATAACATGAATTATTTGTGACAAAGATACTGTTTGAGTAACTTGCCAATACCAGCAACGGGTCGTTTGCGGTATCTGCACTTAGCAGCAGAATCTTGCTTATAAGGGTCCTAAAATGATTCCTAAGTATAAACATACGATCAGTGAGAATCTCTTTCGGTGTGTGTTCATCACGGTTGTTGACGAAAGTATCAGTCCCCTAGTACGTAGTTAGTCATCAATTTCCTAAAGTATGCAGTTTCACCTTTTCACAGGTTTAATTGCCAATAAGAAGCTATAAAATTGCTTCTTAAAGAAATAAGTAATTGCGTAATATAGCAGCCTAATGTACGGCTTTTAGCGCAATGTTGCTGCTAATGATGTTGCAAGCTATATCGACATCTCAAACTTTTTGCTCGCAATCTCAGCGAAAACCGCTATATCCAATAATATACGTCAAAAATAGCGTCATCGGGTTGCCAGCCACGCCTTCCATAATATTACCGAGTATATAAATAATGCATGAACTTCAAATCGCAGAAATAGGTAATATCATGTCTATTTAATGAAATACAAAAGTATACTGTTGTTACCAAGTAATGTCTGCCCAGTCTGTACGCGAGGGGGGCCCTGCTCTCAAAGGGCCTTTTGACTTCGAAGATAGCCCGCTTAGCAAAGCTGCACGACAGCCTCTTCTTTTAGGCGTCTTTCTTAACTTGCGAGAATTCAACAAATCAACAGTACCAACTACTGGTACGTGGACTTTCGACTACAATGTTGAGATCGTAAAGCAAGCAGAAGCACTTGGGTTTGACCTAGCTTTCAGTCGAACTCAATGGCTGCCCAAAGGTGGTGACGGTGAGGCATCACTGGATGCTTTCATTGCTCTCGGAGCTATGGCTGCAGTAACAAGCAAAATTCTGCTCATTTCTACGATACATGTCTTGTACGGTCCACTACATCCCTTGCATATTGCAAAATATGGAGCTACACTTGACCACATTGCAAAAGGACGATGGGGTATAAATATTGTTACTGGTCACCGCGCAGTTGAACATGAGATGTTTGGTTGGCAGCGTATTGAACACGATAAACGATATGAGATGACTGCTGAGCTATTTGATGTCGTCAACAGCCTCTGGGGAGAAACAGAGAACCTGTCATATGAAGGGAAAGTCTCTCCTTGGAAGTTGCATAATGCGTGGATTACACCAAAGCCGCTCTACGGCCGACCAACCCTTGTCAACGCAACCGGCTCTTCAGCTGGAATCGACTTCGCCTCTAAATATTCCGACTTAATTTTCATTACTTCTCCTGGTGGTTCACATATCGACAGTGCACTTGAAACCCTGCCCGCACATATTGCAACCATTCGCGAGGCGGCCGCCGCACACGGCCGTAAGGTTAAGACGCTTATTAACCCTTATGTCGTTTCACGTGATACGCCCGAAGAGGCGGAAGCATATGCAAAAGCGATCGCAGATGGCCGACTTGATAACCGGAATATCAATCAGAGATACGATAGCGACGCACATGCCTGGCGTGGACGCAGTGATCCTAAGCACAAACAAAGTTATAATTTTGGTGGTAACATCGACATAATCGGTTCCCCTGAGCAAGTCCGCGATCAGCTTGTTGCTCTCCACAAAGCTGGTATTGATGGAGTACAACTTGGATTCTATGATTTTGCACCAGACCTAGAATATTTTGGTCGAAAAATTCTGCCGCTGCTTAAGGAAGCCGGATTGCGTATTGACTAACATTCTCGAGATATTATTGTTAAAATCAACCACAAATAGTAATTGTTTAGAAATTCAGTTTCATTATTGTCTAGCTAGCTTGTGTTAGAAAGCAGTCTCTCCAAGCAGCAGAGCATTATAGACAAAGTATATACAAATTTGCCTGCACTCAACTGCTCAAGACATCAAGACAGTAGCCTATGAAAAACGTTCACAGTCTAGGCGATGTGAGCGCAGAAGAGGCAAGAGAAAGAGAAGAGCATATACTGCGCAGAATTGACAGGCCACGTCCAATTAAATGTGACCACTGGTTCCAGGCTGAGATATTACGATACTGTGAATTAAGACCACGTATCCGGACCAAAGTATCCCTTCTCAGGCAGATCAGTAATGAGCGCTACCTGACCGGCACCTCCGTCGACGGTAGACGATAGCACATTAACACCCCACCAATCGATCGATTTGGGGTGATACTGCACGGCAAAAAATATAATCAGGCCTGAGAAAGCCACGCCGGCTGTGAGCGCTGCAGACAGAACATAATTGTACTTCTCCCACCAGGCCACCTTGTAGCGCTTGAGGTAATACATGAAGGCGAATGAAAAATAGAGACCTCCGGTAAAGTATGTCAGATTAAGAGGTGCCCAGTATAGGAATCCGTTGAAAATCAACGACGGGTGTACGTGCTTCAGCCATGAAACAGGTGTGAACAAAACGACATTTATGGGTTGATAAATGGCAGCTGGTAGCACAGCTTTAACAGCTGCACGTGCTTTAGCACCAAAGCGTTTGACAGTCCACCAGACAAGGGCGAGCAGAAAGCCGAGAAGGAAGCAGTACTTCATGGCTGGATATATCTGGCTGAAGATGCGCTGTGGCCCAATAGCACCCTGCGTAAAGATATGTTAGCGAAGAATATAAAATTAAACTGAGCCAGAGTAAAAATGCTGATGCCTTACCCAAACCACTGATGCCGAGAAATAAACCTGCGATCCATTGGCGCAATTAAAGTCGCTGACCTGGTCCGGAGTGCAAATACCCGGAATCTGAGTGTCGGCAAACTGGACAACACCGTAAGCGACGAAGGCAGTGATGATAGCACTCATGACCTGGCCGCGATACATGGCTCGTGGCGGCACCTTGGCGTAAAAGCCCATTTTCTGATCCGATATATACGTGTCGGCCTGGCCATTGATGTTGTAGCCAAAGGCTTTAACAAACATTAGGGCCTCAGGGTGACCGGGTAACGCATAACCGACAACAAGCTCGGTAACAACGTTCAGGCCCTCAGTCGTACCAGCTATAGCGTATAAATATGACATTGGGATCAGGAAGACAAAGTTCAACCCGATGACGAAAAAGATGGTCCACACCGGCGTATTGAGCTCGGTCCAAGTTGTAATAACGACAATGGCGAAGATGAAAGCCACGAGAAAAACTGCTGTGAACCACCAATCAGGCACTTCGGGATAGTTACGCAGAAGCTGCGTAAATGGGTCGTCAAACTCATCATACATCGATCTTTCAGAATCCAGAATATGATAGAGGTTGCTGATCGCACCACGCACGTCTCCCTTCGCAAGAGATGCACCAATTTTTTTGATGCCAACGAAGATTTGGTGCAGGAACTCTAGGCCAGCCTTGGTAATAGACTTATAAGCACGGAGCAACGGGCGCCACGCGTCGAGTAGTATGAATACCATGGTGAGCGGGTAGAAGGCAAAAAAAGCGCCATACAACATTAAGTTGCCTGCACTGTAGAAGGCAGGTGAGTATGACAAGTAAGCTGTCTCGTTTAGGAAGCCTGTATTGGGAACAACAACACGCGTAATATTGTAAGATTTGCCTGTGTTATCAAAGATTCCAGACGAATTAGGCGGCAAGTAAGCGGACCAGTTGACATTTGAGTAGTAGAGGCCAATAATGATTAAACCACCCAGTAAGCTACCGAGAAACTGTTGCGTATACACAAAAAATGGATAGGCGAGAGGCAGATAGTATGTGCCAATAATATTCCAGTCGAAGGTGGAAATAGGGTTGAAGCCAAGACCGAGCTGTGAGCCAGTAATCATGTTCAGGTTAAAGTTGTTAGGGGCGATCCAAGTCATCCAAGCAAAGTAGCTTAGCGCGGGGAAGATGAAGTCGGGCAACCAAAAGTATATGAACATGAGGCCGAAGACGAGAAAGAAGAACCTGTAGCGAGAGATGCTCCAGCCATGCAGAGTCTCTTTCTTTTCTGGTAATAGAAGGGCACGATTGAGGGCGAGAGTGGGCAGGATATTCGGCCATATGGCTTCCATAGGATAGACAACAAAGCGTCGCATGAGACCAGAAAACCCGAGACCCATGAGCTGAGTGGATAGTAGCAGTAGGATGCCGTACCCAGGGGTCAGCCAGGTATCCTTATAGTAAACTGTCTGGGTCTGGATATTCCAGAAGCAGTAGGCCGATGTAAGGCCTACGTCGACGATAATCGTAGCGAGCATCTGTTCTTTATACGTCCACGGGCCTGGGTTGAGCGAAATTCGTTCGCCACGCACGGTAAATCCCCAGTCTGGCAATACCAAGGCAAGAAACATTCCGCACGGATACAGTAAGATTTGGGCGACAGCCGAAGTCAGAGTAATATTTGGGAAACGAGAATTGAAGAGCGAGTTGGTGAACTGAGCCAGAACGGCCCATATGTAACCGAGCACGTGAGCACGGATTGTCTCACAGGGAATGCTGGGGTCGTCCGTTGGCGTTGACACGGCGCGCACCTCAGGGTACGGCGAATAGAACTTGGCGATAGCCGTTTCCACTTTGAGGCTAAGCTCCCACTCTTCGGCGCTTTGATTTTCAGCCGGCCCTGCTGCCAGTGTTCTGAGTTTGGCGCGCAGCACTTCAGAAAAGTTGTAGTCGTACTCATGATCGTACAACATCTTTTCAATGATGGCTTTGCATTCCTCAACTGTCAATGTGTCAATTTTGTCAATGACAAACTGGACATCATCGACCGGCACTGTCCCGTTGCCACTTTCGCCCAGCTTCTGTACTAGCTCATCGACAACATCGCCAGTTATGTGTTTGCTGTCCACCAGCCCCACTTTTTCCTTGCTGTCATGCGGCTGCTGCTCAGCCGAGTCGGCCGTGCTGTCGACAAACGGCTCAGACATGATGTTTGCCTTTCGGAATGAGATGAAGCAATTCAGCAGGGGTAGCGGGCAATACTTTCACCAAGCAACATGCACTGCAGCAGGTGCGACATGTGCGCCAGGTCGGCAGGCGACACAGCAAACACGCGACTATTATATATGCTTCGTAGTATCAACCAGTAGCTCAGTTACATCTGAATTGTGCATTATTTTCTGCTACATCGTCTTATCGCTCGCCATCATGCGAGAACCCATCGATTGGCCTGTAACCAACCATTGGGCAGGTTTGCTAGTATCACCGTATCATCGCCGATCCTAATTCACCTTCCCAATCGAGTCGCCCTGTGGTAGGCCTGCGCTGGGAAAGAAACACTAAAATAATTTCTTTTTTTATTCGGCATTAATGAGAGCTCTGGCCATATCCGCATCTTTTCATCCTTGGTTCGCACGGACTCGGCTTACACAAGTTTCAGATAGTACCACATCAGCAAATTGACGGGGGAGAAAGTCTATTGAACGTGCATGGGTATACTACGTGAGGTATTGGGTCATCTAACACAGTGTGCTCAATGGATAAGGACCTACTTGATGCGCTTTAGTCTCCCTAGTGCCAGGGTAGTGATTACTTCGATAGCGTCCTGATAAAGATAAATCTTGCGTAAATGAGGAGAATGATTCTTGTGAAAGAATGGCGGCAGCAAAACAAACCTAGGCTCTGTCGTCTCGATGTGCTTACGAAATAGGCAGGTCCGTGTAACTTTGTGCGCGGTGCGCCCCACCTGTCATTGCTCGCATTGTTTACGAGATTTCTTAGTTCTCGCGGCTTATCAAACTTGGTATTCCTCAGAGCTACATATGTACTGTATGTGTGTATTGTTATACAGGCGTTGCTTATCTCTCACATGACCAAAATGTGTTCTTTTCGCGAGGTTGTATTTCATTTTTGGGGAGTCTTTAGCGTCGGCGACCAACAACAAAAAAACATTCTTTGCTTCTTTGCCGCTAGAAAGCCATTTCAGAATATTCTTCTTCGCCATCACAGTCGTATCACCTTCTACTACTAGTTATCTCGTTATCTCTCGCATCGCATCGCGCGGTCCGTCAGCCCGCTAGTCCGTCAGCATATCACCCTGTCAGCACATCAAGTCGTCAGTCTGAAGAATTTGTAAAATAAACAAGCCGCGCACAGCACGAGTCTACCAAGCAAGGTGTCGCTAACCCTCCGCGCAATCTCCCCGCAGAATGACCTACCACTAATCCAGCCCAACTTTTGTGTAAGACAAAAGGCAAGTTAACAATAGCCTGATACGGAAGGTGACTTACTCCGGAAATAATTCGCCAGCACAAAGAACACGATGAAACTTTTATGTTTTGATAATGTCATACTGTCACCAAGCGATGCTACCTTCCAATATGTCGACCTTTTGGTCTCGTGGTGATTGCAGTCCAGTTGGGAAGCTTCTCGGCTCGGAGAAACCATTTGCGAAAAAGTTACCGATTCCAGTGTATACCGAGCAAGTGGAACGAATCCTACAAATAGAATAGTAATTCAATAAAGACTGCAAAGGCAAAACTAGAATAGTATTTCCTTGGCACGCTAATCAGCGGCCCGAGCCTTCAAGGTTTATTTGGTAAAAATAAGAAAAAAAGCTGTGGGTTAGAGAAACTCTATTCCAGCTCGCCAGAATCGGGTCATCTTCGATGGTGTTATGCCGATTGTGGCTTCTCAGTGTCATAGTGCCAGCCACCAGGCAAAATTTTGTCGACCATCCAGGATTAGGCAGCTAGTCACAGGGTCGGAAAGGTATTACTGGCCCAAGCTGAGGCGACATACCATGCATCGGACTCGCTGCGCATCATGTCAGGTATTCGATATTCTTAATTCACCTCCAAGGCATCTTTCGCACATATGGTATGGATGTCTTAATGATTCGCGCTCTTGCGGCGTCATACCATTTGTTAGCAGTCCAAGTTCTAGTGGTTTAATTAGCAGCTACTTAGCTACACATAAAAATTTGCTGCAGAGAACTCTATTCTGCCATGTTAATTACCAGTACTGCCATCAACGACATAAGCTGTACCGGCTAGCACTTTAAGAGGATACATATTGAATATTAGAAGATAATTTATTTCTTGCGGGGAGGACAGATTTTTTCTTGTAGCAGAGGACAATGTAAGATCGATGTTGCTATTCGCTCCGATACAAAAGGAAGAGCTAATATTCAATTTGGTAATTCCCCGTAGACGATCGTCTCAACGGATTTTCTACCGTGAAATGTGTGCGTAATAGTGCTTAGTGCACCATGTACCCACTACACAACGCTATGCGATTTGCCCTGCGTGGCTATATAAATGTCCCCAGGAGACTATTTGGCAGGAGAGTTGACGATGGAGTCGTCTATTGTTAAAAATGAAGCGAAATGTCTAAATAAGGACAAAATATATCGGTCTTCGACTATTAACAATGGTCATCTATTAATAGAAGAACGTAAATCATCGAAAGACTACAATTTGCCTCATATCGCAACACATTTTTTTGAGTCTTGCTGCCATGACGCAATTGTATCCTCCGTAATTTTTTTCCTACGTGAATATCTCTATTTACCCTATCGAGTTGGAAAAGCTATTCTCTTGATATATGCCTTTTAAGAAATCCTCATACATCTATATTTTTGGTTTTGGACACTCTATTTTGCTCACCGGAATTAGCAACTTGCCCTTTGAAGAGATTGGGACATGGCTATACATTGGGCTAACAAATGAGGTGTCTCCTTTGCACCAGTAAGCTAGTCCACTTCTGGGAAAAGAGATATTGATTGTGCATGCCGAAGCCGTTATCCTATGACAATCAGTGGCAAGCCTGAGTCTCTCTGAATAGCACCTGAGTATGTCAGAGCGCAGCTTGCTCAGCCACCCCAGCCACCTCGTCCACCAAGTCCCCAAGCTTGCAGCTTTGCTAGCAGCAGAAAAGCTTTGTTTCCATACCTTTTCTGAGCTCAGGTTTGAGTCTCTATAGACAGCGGTATTTCTATTATGTATTACGTCTAACTATGCATTCGTTTCAACACCTATTCCACGCATCAAAAAAGAGCTGTTGAGTTATAAGGTACTGCTACATGTGTCCAAGGGGATTGATCCTTTTTGTACTGGTGAAGTGGCTTAGTGGCATCACTCAACAAGAGCCCTCCTAATTCATCATGTCCAAGCTGCGAAAATGCTAGCCCTCGAGGAGAAAAAGTCATCAAGTTTCGTGAGTCCTGTAAGAATCTGTGTGAAAGATGCAAGTTTCTCCGTGACATCGTCAAGGGCAGTCTCACAATAAGAATACTCCGAACTTCGGGGAAACGGCAAGAAATAAGGTGGGAGCGACTTGAAGAGCATGGGAAGTTCGATCTAGTGAAGAGTGAATAGTACAGCATGTTCACACTAGTAAAGAGAAACCCGTGGTCAAAAATTTATTGGGCGATGCTAGAAAGAAAGTCCGTATAACTTTGGCAACGGAGCATCAGTTCGAGCTGTTCACTCTTCCTGGTACGCTAGCTGGCCTTTTGGGCCCTCTTCCATATGGGCTATGCAAGTGGCTTCGGTAGAGAGCCTAGTTAAAGTTCAGCAATGGATAGAACTATGTCGAAGGACACGTATATCATGTCCCCAAAATTCAACAACAGAACCGCCGCTATTTCCAAAGGGATATTGATGTCACTTCGCTCCGAGTACGACTTTACGAGTCCACTGGGGAATCGAACCAGTACGCTTGTCCAGGTCACTGCTGGGGTGGTGTTGTACCGGCGTGCAGAACAACTACGCGGAAGCTTGCACTGAATAAGCAGGGCATTGACTGGGACACAATTCCCCAGCATCTTCCGAGATGCAATTGACTTTACTAGGAGATTGCGTCTGAAATACAGCTGGATTGATTATATCTGCATCATCCAAGGTGATCCCATAGATTGGGCCCAAGAGTCTTATTAATGGCCAGCATTTATGGACACACATATGTCACATTGTGTGCCACTGCTTCTTTTGATGACAATGGCGGATGCTATTCCAGTGCCTCTGGTAATTCGCAACCACGAAGACTGCGTATTCAGAAAACTGACGATGCCGAATACGAAGTCTACATACGCTGCAATCCGGAAAAGAAACATATTCCAAAATGTCGCTAGGAAGGCACCTTTCGTGCCGTTCCCAAATGCCAAGTCGCATCAACAGTCGCTGGACCAACTAAACCCAAAATCAAATTCAGAATACTAGTATAGCATAATCTTGTCCTATTCCGCTCTTACTCTTACTTTAGGAAAGGACAAGCTCCCAGTGTTGTCGGGTGTCGCAAAACAGATGCTGCGTGCTCGACTGGGAGCCGTATATCTGGCGGGACTACGGAAGAATACAATTATTCATGACTTTGCTTTGGTACCAGGAGTGTGTGACTGCCAGAGACCTATGGTTTATCAGAGCCCTTCGTAGAGCTGAGCTTCGGTCAATTGTATCATCCACAACGTATTCTACAAAGGCTATATGATAACTATTTACACCAGCTGCGTTGACGCCTCAGTTACTCTGGCTAGTCCGGATCCTACTGGTGAGGTTTCCTCTGGGTATGTCGTCCTTGAGGCGCCGTCTCAGGCCACAACGCTCAAGAAGAGCTCAGGTAGCAAGGCTCGATTGGACCAATGGCCTCTCCAGGCGGGTTCTCTTGAGGTTATCTTCCAATCAAATTGCCCAACCGATTTCATTCAGGGGTCTCTTGTAATCGGAGACGAACTACTATGTTTACGGCTTGGTACGCATTCATTCGGCAAACGAGACATGTGTTTAGTATTGACGCAGCGAAGCGTTGATGGTAGAATCTTCTCTATGAACGCGTTGGCCATTTCAGGCACGAGGCAGAAGAACTCGAAAAACATTGGTTCATTCCAAGTGCGAAAGCGCCCGGGTAATGATCTTATAACTTCTAGACTAGGTACATAACGTTGCGAGTTCAACATAGCTAATAAGTACTTGGTTCGATAGGCTACACTGATTGGAGGCAAGTTGTTTAGATATAGCTGCACAGTGTAACGTTTGTGCTCACTTAGAACATATAAAGCGGAAAACAATAACTGTAATACACCTATGGAACAAGATCGTAGTATTCATCATCGCGATCTCTAGCTGACGTTAGTAGCCTCAGAATACTTGCCCTTTTTCTTGAATTGCGCCCAGTATGCAACAGTAGGAAACGAAAAATGCAGATAATTTAAAATCTCTTGCAGAAAGCCGCCTCTCGAGTTGAATGTATAATTTGCTTTCCTTAGCATTCTAACACAACGGCGTAAAATATCATCTAGGAGACCTAATTTGCCAATTTAGATATTCTGAGACTGTTTCCAGTACTTCCCAGCAGAAATTCAGCCTTTGCCGGTGCAAAAGCGGCGAACTCTTAGCGTTCTGTCTGGAATTCTTTATGCAGCGTAGGCGAGCACAGTATGTTTATTATATCTATTAATGCGTGTTCAAAATGCCACGCCATACTCTACAGATCAGGTTTATTCAACGGTGAAAGTACTTTCTCTCTAGCATTCTGAATGGAATATATAGAATGCCGGTGACTACAAAGGCAAATTCAAATCCCAGATCACCAGTTGTCTTCGCAATAGGCCCAACCCACCAGACCTGATCCATACTAGGAACAATGAGAGCGACGCTGCAGAGCGCTGAGCATATGGCAGCAATACCAGGTGGGAGACGCGCTGCTGTGTCCCAATCCCCAGCAGCATAGTTTGTACTCTTACACTTGCGGAACCACAGGTGCTCGATCAAGACGATAGCCAAGAATGCGGAAGACCAATAGCCGATCAATGTGATGAAATTATTAAGATTGTTGAAGAAGTTTTTGCTGGCACCAATGCTAACAGGAATGATGATGATAGTAAGTAGAATGGCAAACAGGTAGCGAGGGACGCGCACAAGCACAGGTATCAGGAGCTGGAAGTTCAGTGTGACGGCGTAGCTCGTAGCACTAATATTGCCGAGGAGTGAAAAGGCCAGCAACACTGTCATGAACTTGCCAAATCCTTTAGCAGGGGAAAGCATGGCGGCCATAATACCGCCAACCATATTAGAGTTGTAGCCATCAGCCCATAACGGAATGTTATCAACGACACCAGCAATTGCAGCGCCCAACGTCATGAGAGTGATCGTGGGTAAACAAAGGCCAAGATATGAATAACAGAAAATAGTCGCTCTATCGCCGGTAAACTAATTAGCGTGGATGGTCAAAGAAGATTTTTGGAGTTGGCATAACACTCCTACTTACGGTCTGACCTTTGGGTCCAAATAAGTAAAGAAGTCGGAGGCGATGCAGCCCCACGGCAGCATGTATGAGGCAACAACCATACCAAAAGAGACCACAGAACTCGCCGGTGACTGTTCTACCACTGTCTGCTCTTGGAGATGTGACCCGCCGCAACCGACAGCTACGACTATGGCGATTAAAGCAGGAATCCATGAATATGCTTCGTAAATGTGGAGAACTTTGTAACCGCTGAAAGAAATGGCCAACGAGAGAATAGAGACAATGACAATTCCGACATAAGGACTCAAATGGCCGCTGCTGACAGCAGAAAGACATTGGGCGCCAATGACTACCATGATGATACAAAAGCCAGTAAGTGTAGCCAGATTCAATAGAACAGGAACGCCAACAAGATACCGACTAAACAACACATACTATTAGTATTTATTTGCCTTTCTCTTTTGCTTCCTCCTCGTTTTAAAGATAACGAAATGAGGTTGGTCAATCTTACCCGAAGCTAAATCTTGCCTGAATCATTTGTCTCATGCCGGTTTTTGGACCCAAGCTGCTAAGGTACGCAGGGACAAGAGCCGTCACAAGTGTGAAGAAGAGAACGATGAGAGCACTATCTCGAAGCGAACAACCAAACTGCGGACCTAGCATACCAAAGGTTATGCTAGTTTGAGAATAAATTATGTCAGTACTATTGGCCAGGGACTTCTATCTGCAGCATAAAATTTTGTTTTCGATATCCATTAGAAATGGTATACGTACGGCAGAATATTACAATTCATTGTGAACCAAAGAGTAAAAGCCGTGTAAGACCGGCGATCGACGCGCTCATCTGGAGGCGTTGGGGCTGCACCAGCATTTTCGATGCCATTGAGTCTCACAGCAACGATTGCACGTTTGTGCCAAGGCTGACGAGTAGGTGAAGATTGTACTATGGCAATGTCGCTGGAACTCGGTGCAGAAGAGACAACAGTTTCTTTTTCGGTGCTCTTGCCGTTGCATGAAGGCTGATGTTCTGCTTCAATGTCGACAGATGCCATAGCGTCAAAGCCGTATAAGAATGGGACTCGTTATTTTTTTTTATTCGGGATGGCGCTTCAGGAGTCTATAAAAGTGTAAAAGGAGAACTCGAGAACAGTAATCATGTAAATAGAAAGAAAGTTAGTTTTGTTGACCGTGTGTGTTTCGCTCTCCGCATTGGTAATATGCCCAATATAAGACTTTGGAATGCAGGGGCAGTGATTTGTCAAGAAATGGTAGTAGCAATATTAGACACAGATTCTCCTAGGAAAAATTGTGGCAGATAAGACTTCCTGTTTTCTTTCGTTTAGTTATCAATTGCCGCCCGGCAACTGATAACTATTATCTTCCCTTTGCCCTCACATTGCAGCTCTATCTGCGCCGAAAGAAAAAACACAGCGGAATGCACATAAGCTTTAGTAGGGAAGACTCCAGAGCTCTCTTTTCTGTCCAATGATAAAGCTACAATTACGCACTAATAGCATGAAACAAAAATTACAGCTCCACTCAGTAGTGGTATGCGGCAAGACTACATTCGTATACGGAGTAACTATCTCTGGAAATAATAGTGGACTCCAAAATGAAGTTCAGAACGGTGGTTACTGGATAATTTTCGGAATGCCACAAGAAGCCGGTAACTATTCGTCTTCAAAATTTGCATGCATATTGGGGGTTTCCATTAATTTTGCTTTAACTTCTCAGAACTACTTACATTTGTAGCTCAATATGTGACTTGGAATAAGCATACAAAGCATCAGCAACACTAGAGATTATTGATGTGCCCTTTGACTAATGACCATGGCGGCATCTTCGGCAATGCCGTCAACAACACTGGAAACGATCATCCCAAATCCGGACAATGAAAGAATAGGACCGCGGGGGGTTCTCCAGAGAACTGAAGGTCTCGGTTCCCCGGAGTCGCCTCCGCCGTACCACATGTATACAACACACGAGAAATGGTTTATTGTCGGTATGGTTGCGGTGGCAGGACTCTATAGGTCCGTACATGAACTACATACTATTCTGTCCTCCTTGACACTTCAGATTTCATTCCCTCTTTGCTATCCGCCTGGCCTGCCTTTGTGTTAACGGAAAGGAGATCGCAGCCCTCTGCCAGCGAACATATATTTTCCTGCCATTCCAACTCTGTCTCACGTCTTCCACAAGTCAACCGAATTAATGAACCAGACGGTAACAGCATACCTTCTCATGCAGGGTATATGTACGTCTTTCCTTCATTACTTGCATGCTAAAGATGTGCTACAGCCATTGACCAACTTATCAGCCCCTATGCTCTGGGGTACTCTTTCTGATCAATACGGCCGTCGACCTGTCTTCATTATATGCTTTATCATTTTAATTATCTCGTGCATTGGTCTGGCGCTGTGCCCAACATCTGCCTTTTGGCTACTGATCGTGTTGAGGTGCCTACAGGCATCTGGCTGTGCTAGTACTATTGCCTTGGGTAGGTCTGATGGTCATTGTCCTGGTTCCTGAAGAACATTTCCTTCTGCTAATGTGTTAGGTGCCGGCGTCATTGGAGATGTTTCGACACCCGAAGAACGGGCTGGCTATTTTGGTTATTTTAACCTCGGGCCCATGGCAAGTAACAGCTACTCGAAATATGCATACTGTTATTGTTTCGTCATATCTTTTCTAATAATGGAAATTTGACCACAGCTCGCACCTTGTATCGGTCCCGCCATAGGCGGTGCAATGAGTCAGAACCTAGGGTGGCGTTCTATTTTCTGGTTTCTAGTTATCATGGCTGTAGTATGCCTCTTTCTAATTATACTGTAAGTTCGACCGTGCTATTTCTATAATGGAAGAGAACCCCAAATCAAACAATTGTAGATTTATGCCAGAAACAATGCGAGCAATCGCCGGCAACGGCAGTATTGAGCTTGGAGGCATCTATCGGCCCTGGCTGCCTGTTATTGGCCGCAACATTAAGACGACAAAGAGGCCCATCTCGACGAAAAAGACGAAGACCCCATCAAACCCTTTCTCCATCTTTCTCTACCCAGACATCTCGATCACACTTTTCTTTACAGGTGTGGTGTATAGTATCAACTATACTATCACTGCTACAATATCATCATCCTTCGCAGATATTTACCCGTTTCTCACTGAATCGACTATTGGCCTATGCTACTTTGCCACCGGCGGTGGGATGATTGCAGGCAGCACAACTACTGGTAAATTTCTGGACTGGTATTACGCACGGAGCAAGCGACAATGGGGTCGCCAGCTTATTGAGGACGAGACCAGCTTCCCTAAAGAGCGAGCTCGTCTCCGAACGATGCCAGTTTACTTAGTAATATTCACAGCATGTGTATTTGGTTGGGGCTTTAGTATTGAAAATAGAGCGAATATTGCCATTCCTCTAATCATTCAATTCATTTGTAAGTGGCTAGTGTTTTGATGACAATGTGGCTATTACGCTTAGACGGTGCGCGCTGACTTTCGAGAAGTAGGATGGACATCAATCTCCATTTTGAACACGACGATGACATTAATGATTGATGTCTTGCAATCACGCAGCTCATCAGCTACTGCATGTGTAAGGGCATTATTTGCATTGCTTCAATAGACACTCTATGTGGCTAACACTGCGTGCATATCTAGACAAATCTTGTTCGCTGCCTTTTAGCAACAATTCTTGTTTCTCTCATCGACCGTATGACAACGTCAATGCGTTACTCTTGGGCTTACGTCTTCTGGGGCTGCATCAGTGCGAGTATGCTCATTTTGATGTACGTGGAGATGACTGCCGGTTATCAATGGCGCCGAAAGCGTGAAAAGGCCCTCCAGAAACAACAGGTGGGGGTATCATGAGACGCCAAGAGGTAGTCTTCATTATTCATGTAAGGGACTGAATCTATTTTTATGCGGACAATCACATATGAGACAATGGCACTTCATGAACCGAAATTATCTTTTGATGTAGAAAACGAATTATTTGTTAGAAAGTATCTGCTATTTTCATATATATGTTTTGATTGCTTCAATAGCATTTTCGACAAGTTGCTTCCCTTTATCCATAATGCTACGCCATAGTGTCAATAGTTAGCTCAATTCAATAAATGGCCCTTAAATGAACGACAGGGAAAGGAGAGTAGTTAATAAGATAAAAAGAAAATACTTGCCCATCTAAAGCCAGAATCGAATGTGTGCAGCCTTCTAAGATGTGAAAATCTACAGGAACTTGTAGGTTGATTAGTTGTTGCGCAAATAAGATGCCTTCTGGAGCCAGTAGGTCTCTCTCTGCAACAGCCATCCATGTTGGCGGCATTTTCTTCAGCAGGTCGCCGGGTGCCAGGTTTGGAGACGCGTGCCAATGGCTCCAGTCTTTTTCGTTAGGTATGTACATTCGTCGATACCAAATCATACGACGAGGAGTCAGCCAAGGAGCCGTTTCCGCATTTGGCTTCCAGACCGTCTCGGGGATGGCTGTATTATCGATAACAGGAACAACAAGGAGCTGGAGTTTAAGAGCCGCTTCCTCTGCTGCCTCCATGTGCCTGAGGGCGGCAACACAGCTGAGATTTGCTCCAGCAGATGTTCCACCAACGGCGATTCTCTGGCGGTCTGCACCGAAACGAGCAGCACCGTCTATGGATGAGAAATACTTCAGGGCAGCGAATGCATCATCTGCTGCTGCTGGAAACGGATTCTCAGGAGCTAGTCGGTATCCAACTGAACAAACAATGACATTGGCGCCTATGATACTCTGTGAGTCGGCAAATTCCATTCAGAAAAGTCTGCAACACATATAGCGTCTGCGACGCGGCAGCTGATTCAAATTGAGATCTTACCTTCGCACACACGTGTGCAGAAATCGTTCTCACTCTTGTGGCTGCCTATGGCCCAACCCCCTCCATGAAACCATAAAAATAGCGGCCAACCAGCATCAGTTGGTGGTGGACTTGATGGCGTAAACACACGGACTGGAAACTCGAGCGTCTCGTCTAAAGTAGGCACTACAATATCTTCGGTTTTACTGACAGGAATAATATCCAGTGTTCCTGGAGGTAGGGAAGGCTGAGTACGAGCGCTACCATCCCAAACTTTGGTATCATCTGGCTGAATATATTGCATGTAGGTGTCATGGAAGGAGACATATTGAGGGTCAAGGAGGGGGCGAACTCTTGGGTGCAGTGGTTGGTATATATGACGAGAAGCCATGATTACAATATATGGCGAGCAAAGGGTTTATATTAGGGAATTAGCTGCATTGCACAAGGGAAGAGTATAAATCAGAGGCAGTTAGAGATAAAATACAGATAAACATGCGAGGCACAAAAGAGGGTGAGAGCTGGCGTGGATGCACGTGTGCTGTGAGGGGCCAAGATACGCCAAGCTAGCGTGTTAATTTGATGGTAGGCTCGCATTTTGCTTGCTGGCATTGCCAAAGTCCTAGTCCGGCAAAGACCGATTGCCGGCTCTTGTCTTGGCAGAGTCTGCCCAACGCTGTACTCCCTAACAGCGCTGTTGCTTTCAAATGGAGATAAGTGCGAAATATGCAATCCTTCTTCCAGACCTCACATCTCTCAGCCAATTCAGATCGACGTCTAAACGAAAATAACAGAGATAGTAGACACAACTTGACAATGCAGTCACACCCTGAATCCGCCTCCTATTCTGCTTCTGGCTTTGGCAAGCGCATGGGCTGGGGCTCACGGCCAGCTCTGCTGCTCATCGACATCTGCAAAGCTTATTGGACACCTGGATCGCCACTTGATCTCTCTGCCAATCCCGAGGCCATAGGCGTGCCAGCCAGCGCCGAGCGCCTTGTGTGTGCAGCCCGTGAAGGTGGTGTGCCAATTGCTTGGACGATGGTAGAATATGTTCAACCGGATATGTCAGATGCGGGACTTTTCTGGCAGAAAGCTAAGACGCTGGAAGTATGGAAGGTCGGCAGCACGCTGTATCAAAAGGGTCTGGCAGATTTCGTTAGTAGCGAACTGACGCCGAAAGATGGTGACATTGTGGTGAAGAAGCGATACGCCAGCGGTTTCTTTGGCACCACGTTGGCAACAGAACTGGCCGTGAAGGGAATTGATACGGTTGTTGTTTGTGGCGTTAGTACAAGTGGATGTGTGCGTGCTTCGACACTTGATGCAATGCAAAATGGTTTCCGCCCAATGGTCAGTTATATCTTCTCATGCCTCCTTTTCTTTCCCAGGTTCTGGCAGTCTTCTAATACTCTTTTGATTAGGTCGTTCCTACAGCGTGTGGAGATCGTAGCAAAGCTATACAGGAAGCTAACCTTTTTGATCTGGACTCTAAGTACGCCGACGTTGTAACAGAAGACGAGGCAGTTGCGCACCTGAAGGCTGGGTGGAAATAAGCTAGTATTTCAGATAGCATGACTTGGTGCTGCAGCTATTCACACAAATCATATTCCTATTTTCCACAATATGCTTTAATAGCTTCTTTCTGTAATTGCACACCAACTTAATTGGCAACTCTAGCTAGGAAGGTGAGAAATTTGGTCCAAAATGATCGAGAGCTATTTGTTCTCAATTTAAGCGAACTGTCTCTGATGTCGATCATCGTCGAGATTTACTAGATCTCCTAGGCGATATTTCATTCATAAATTGTCTCATTATCTAGCATAAATCTAATTTTTAAAAGTGAATGCACTCCATCTTGTGCAAATGTCATCTCGTATCTTGGTTATTATCCAGAAGGTGTTCTGATTTGGAAGTGCGAAGCTCAAATCGACATGGGAAATGCTGAGGGTGGCTCGTAAGGCCGTTTGTTAGCACTACTTCTGGTACAACCTCTTTTCCGTCTTGATCAATTGCCTTCTTAATGTTGAAAACTTTGAGAATACTAGCGGCAGAAATCCACACACTCGCCTGTGCGAGATGCTGGCCAACACAGATGCGTCGACCAAAGCCAAATTGGCCAAGTGGTAGGGGCTCGCCGCGGCCTCCCTCTTCGATAGGAAGATAGCGATCCGGAACGAAAGCGTCCGGCTCAGAATATTTATTGGGGTCATGGGTAATGGCTCGGGCGTTGGCGTAGACATAAGAACCTGCGGGTATCAACATGCCATCGTACTCGTCGTCCTGGGATGCACGATGCGGCACTCCGACGGGTGAGACAGGGCACCAACGGAGAGTTTCATAGATAATATATTCTATATACCGCAGTGAGGGCAAGGAACGGTCAGAAAATGAGGGCAAACGTTCACCAATTGTCTCATCCAGGAGACGCTGTGCTTTCTGCTGAACATCTGGGTTAAGGACCATGTTAAGGGTGAAGACGATAAGCGTGGCCCATGTCGTGTCTTGCCCCGCGGCGTATACAGCTGCAGCAGCCCCCTTAATATCATCTTCTTCAAGCTCAGGTTTACCGCTCTCTGCTATCTGGGCCTGACGCTGCGCAAGAAGGGTATGAATAAGACTCTTTTGTTTGGAATCGGCAGTCTGTCTCATGGCCTCGTAGGGGGCGTCATGGATCTGACGTATGGCCCAGCGCCAAGTTCGCGCAAACCGAAGAGAGCGATCTACCATAAAGCTGGGAAGAAACTTCAAGAAAGGGAAATAATCAACAGGAGTGCCCGCAGGAGCTCCACCGTGGCCAAGGGCATACGAAGCGTCTTCCGCCATCTGGATGAATGGATCCGCGTCGTGCGTAATATTTATGCCGAAGCCAATGCCCAAGACGACCGCTGTCGCAAACCGTCGCATGACCAGTTCCCACTTCTCGGGAGCCAGAGCAATGCCCCGTAGCATCTGGAGCGTCTCACTGGTTTGCAAAGGCTGGTCAACTGTGATCGCGCTTTTTTGGAAGCGCTTCTGCAGTATACGACGATGCATACGAAAAGCCGAGCCGGCACGTAAAAAGGTGAGAGTGCGGTTCCAGCCCATCGCTTCAAACAAGACAAAACGTGGCCGATCGGCATAGTTCGCTCCACGCTTGTCGAGGAGTTCAATAGCGGCACGAGAACTGTTCAGAACGATAATAGGCTGGCCTAAGATGTGAAAGCCAAGCACATCGCTATTATATTCCTGGCCCCAGCGTATATATGCGTATTCTGGGTTATCAGTGGGGATTATGCGGAGGTGGCCTAGGATGGCCTCGCCCGGCGGTCCTGGAGGAAACGGAAGAGCACGGCGTCGCAGTCGAACTGTAATGAAGCGGCTTGTGGTGAGGCTGGTCAAGGCAACGAGCAAGAGCGCAACGTAAGCGCTGGATGGCAGAGCTGCCAAGAAACCAAGAAGTGCCATGACCGCTACCGCCGTACAGCGAAGTTGTGTGTCTTGAGGGGAAGAGGGCCGCGTCTCTTTTTTTTTTTCTCCTGCAACTTTGGAAATGACACCTATAAAGGAAATCCCTCCGGGTAAGAAGACGCACAATCGATCTTCTTCCTCATTCCTGCTCCTGGGAAACGAAAAGCCGACGAATGGGAGAGACACTGTCTAATATGGTTTGGCGTAGGAAGTGAAGCTCTCTCTTCCTTGCACTATTCCTCAATAATGGCTTGGTGGCACACCAGGGTGGCTTATCGAGACCCAATAGCAGCGTCCGGCAGCGTCCGGCAACTGCCGACAGTTTCCGGCAAGTTAGGTGGGTCAACCTTTGCCAGTCTTTAGTAGCGCTATTCCAGTCGACCCCATTTTGCTTGTTCGAAGCTAGTGGATGCAACCCAGGCAGGTGAAGAGCAACGCCTATTTGTTAAAGGACATAGGTGCACCAGCATTTTTCAGGCCTCTCGTCAGTAGTATATCCCTCCCTGTTTCCATTAAAAAACAGAAACTGAAGTTCTTCACCTAGAAATTCTTCATCGTCGCATTGCCAAAGAAACGAGAGAAAGGCTTGGTTTTGCTTGTTCATTTTCCGCGCCTTCAACAGATCGCAAAATAGCGACTGCGTATGCCCTATTCGCTTCGTTGCTGTCGAGTACAAAGAACGGTAGATAGCAATGACCTCAGTCTCAGCAACTGCCCGCAGTGGCTTTGTCACGGATCCTACCGCTGAAGACCCATTCATTTACCAGACAGGCTTTAATAATCGTTTCGCCTCCGAGGCTGTTCCTGGAGCACTCCCGCGCAGTCAAAATGCTCCGCAGAAATGTCCGTTCGATCTTTATTCTGAGCAACTCAACGGCTCTTCGTTCGTGGTACTTCCACGGTCATGCATCCAGCATGTTTGGATGTACAGAATCCGTCCCTCGGTAGCCCACGGGCCTCTAATCCCAGCCGACGACATCAACCCCTCCATTGAGGCCTGTTTTCTGCCGAGCAATGAGTCCGTGGAGGTCGTGCCTGATCAGCTTGCCTGGAACCCTTTCCCGATTCCCACAACAGGAAGTGTGGATTTTGTCGAAGGCATCCGCACGGTGGCCGGCCAAGGCGACCCAAGTCTCCGCCAGGGCCTCGCTGTCCACATGTACGCTGCCAACACCAACATGGGGCAAAGGGCATTCTGTAATGCAGACGGTGACATGCTCATTCTTCCCCAAACTGGTCGCATCCAGATACAAACTGAGCTTGGATGGCTCATGGTGCGTCCTGGTGAGCTCGTAGTCATACAGGCCGGCATTCGATTCCGTGTTTTGTTGCCCGACGGGCCCAGCCGTGGTTATATCAAAGAAGTATTTGGCACACACTTTGAGCTTCCTGAGCTAGGGCCCATGGGCTCAAACGGCATGGCTCTGCCAAATGACTTTGAGAGCCCCGTGGCAGCCTTTGAAATCGATGAGCAACAGTGGTCAGTTGTCTACAAGATTATGGGCAAGCTTTTCACCTCATCACAAGACCATTCGCCTTTTGACGTTGTCGCCTGGCGTGGGAATCTTGTGCCTTTCAAGTATGCCACAGAGAAATTTATCAACATGGCCAATGTGGAAAAGGATCAAGCCGATCCTACAGTTTACAGCGTGCTCACCGTGCGTTCCACGGTCCCTGGCGTGCCTCTCACAGACTTCCTTGTCTTCACACCGAAGTGGATTCCGACTTCCAACACCTTTCGTCCGCCTTACTACCATAGAAACATGTCAACTGAAGTTATGGGGCTCCTATATGGTCGATACGGCGGCAGTGCCCACATCCTGGAACCTGGTGGATTAAGTTATGAGACGAGTTATATGCCTCACGGAGAGACTTATGAGACTTGGGTTGATGCAACGACGCGCGACCTCGTTCCTGAACGTATCTGTGAAGGTACCGTAGCCTTCATGTTCCACATCACCGTGCCTCTACGTCTCAAGCGCGATGTCATCCCTACTGCACAACCAGCACCCGAGGCACAGCGTGCCGCATACAAGGCTCACTTCTTTGAGCGTCTCAGCGATGTGAATGCAGCATTACAGAAAGCAGGCGCATCCACTATCGAATACAAAGCAACGCAGAACACTACTAGCATAAACGACAAGACGGTGAAGCCGGAAAAGACCTAAATCTATTTTGGCTAGCAAATGTTGATTGTCAAAACTACGCTGCGTGCCACTTAATGCCTTTTATTCTTATCTTCTGTTCACGCTAGTGAGACCAAATAGCATTCTAGCTAAGCTTCTTATTGTAGCATAATATATAAAGTAGATAAGGGCAAATTACTAGTTGAACGCCTTCAGGAATAGACCAGTTGTTTAACTATTCTGTTAGCCCATTTCAGTCTAGCCTCAGCATCTTTCCTTTTGCTATTGTGGCTCGACTGGCCGGCAAATAGTAAGAACACTTTCCGTCATCTTTTTCCCGGCAGCTACTTCTGCGTTTCCACGGTCCCAATTCCCCGTTTCAGAAAATAATGTTTACTTCCGCATAATTTGAGTCCGAATTTATCATTACGCCACCATCACTGAGAACTCAGGCTCACATGCCTCAAGCAGCGCTACAAATCACCAGATCCCGGCACCGCGGCGCTGTTGCTTGCCGCCGCTGCCGGCGACTCCGCAACAAGTGTCTAAATAACCACGCCCAGCCACCCTGTGGTGGCTGTATCACAGCTGGACCGGATACAGCAGCTGCCTGTTCGTTTCCTATTCGTGGAGAGCGTGACGTAGATCGCCAGTTTCGACGCAGGCCCCATCAGCGGCGGTTGTCTGAAGGCGAGCAAATCTTACCACAATTGCAGAGCAATTCAACGCAGGAGGATTCCACATTTTATGGAAATCATACGATATCTTTCGATCAAAGGCATCCAACGCGAACACCATTTTCGTCTACTAGCTCTGTGCCGTCAACTCCTATTCAGCTACCAAAACGGTTACCATCACCATCAAACATCACACCGGATGAGTGGCCTCCGCATAGCGAAGTTGTAGAAGGATGCCGGACTTTTGTCACTTGCTACTTCCAATTAGGATTCTTGCCTAAAACACTCTTTCTCGAAATCTTAATACAGTCTCCAGGAGAGACGGCCAGATTCATGTTGAGCTGTATCCTCGCGATATCATCACGATTCACGCCTGCTTTGGTGCGTCGATACGGCTCTCAGACTGCAGCAACAGATTATTTTCTCAGATTAGCACAGGGTCAGGCTATCACAGAAATGTATTCCCCGTCGTTGGAGCGTACACAAGCCTTCTTCCTTCTTTCTATTGCTGAATGGGGCAATTCTGACCGTGAGCGCAGCGCCATTGATATGGCGGTGGCAGCACGTATGGCAATCCTATTACAGCTTCATCGAGAAGAGACGTACCACCTGGCAGCGACTTCGCCTCCTGCAGCGGCATCCACAGGAATCCATAACTCAGTGCAAAGTTTATACCTTAGTCCTAGTGCCGGATTAGCAGACCACGTTGTACGCCTGGAATCTGCACGACGCACACTCTGGATGATATACAGCCAGGAAAATCTGCACTCTGGTGCCTTGACGCCGGCACCATTGGTATTAGAGGATACAACTGCATTGCTCCCCTGCAATGAAGCGGATTTTGCTTTTGGTGTAGTTCCCAACATTCGAGCTGCACTGGCCGATACGCCGCCAGCAAAGGAGCATCCCGAGCTAGCCATCCTACCAAATCGCTGTCTCTTCGCGACTTTGATTCAGGCTCACAGCCTATGGGGCCGCGTAGCACGACATGCAACACGAGAGTCACTCGGTGATGGTCTTCCTTGGTCGCATGAGAGTGCATATTCGTCAATCACGGACGCCCTTCAACGGTGGGAAGCGACATTACCACCGCGACACTGTTGGAGCCTTTGGAACTTGCGTGGTTGGCGTTCGAAAGGCTTACATTTAGCCTATCTGTCCGTTGTAATGGTACTCCGTCTAAGCAACATTGTTGTCCGACGTGTATATTTAAACAAAGTTATCGAAGTTTTGTCTCCGAGAGACGCTCTTGGCGCGCAAAATTTCCACATTCTGCAACAAGGTAATCAAGTACATGGTCACGGCCATCTGAAACCAGCAGACCACGATCATGACAACTACAGCAATCCAGCAGGCAGCAACCTTAGAGATGATGTTAAACACTGGCAGCGCATGTCCCACGAGCTCTTTGGCAATGTCGTTGAGCTTCACGAACAAGTTGTTGCTTACTTTGATATACGCACACCGGACGAGGGTTTTCCTGCTATTTTAGTATTTTGTATTTATATGTGCGGCTCACTTGCATCTTATCTCTGGCATAACCCCCAGCTTTGCCCTCATATCTCATCCACTGAGGCCGAAGAGATGGTACTCAACACCCTTCGCATCCTTGGTAGGCTTTACACCGCTTGGCCAGCTAGTGCTCGTTGGCAAGAGGTTCTTAAGCGTATTGCAGGTGCAGGAAATTCACGAAAGGCTCTCTTCCTGCAAGAGCAGCAGCAGCAGCAGAAGATAGACGCAGTACTCTCAACTGCCACGGCTGGTGAGAAGGGATTTTCAGCTGCGGATACAGACTCGATACGCCAAGAACGCTGTGTGTCGACAAGCTCTACATTGCCCTACCCAGTTACTCTTGATGATCCCAGAGATGGATCCGCGACGTGTAATAATGGCGACAACAAAAATAATAGTACGAACCATACAGACAATCCAAAATCCAGCTTTAGTTCGGAAAGTGACACACGGCCCCTGATTGCCGCCTTCCCAGAAGATCTATTTAACGCCGAGCTCACGGATTATTTAGACGGCAGTATACATTACGGCCTGCTAGACAGAGTTTCCTAGGGAAAGAAGCGGCAATAAGCTGTGCGAAAGCTCACATAGTATAGCTTGGAATAAAAATATAGGCAAGACTAATACATTCAAAGCCATAGTACTACTCTTGTCTTCCTAGCGACGTTCTCGACAACATCGGGCAGGAAGAGGAGTTTATAGAGGGCCAGTATGGCCTGCGGCACACACCGATTAGCAGATGTTGCCGTGAATATTTGTAATAATATAAAATACCCCACAAAATCTAAAATGCGTTTTCTCCATATATACATTGTAGATCTGTGTGCGTATATGCGTATTGTTCGCCAGTTTCTTTCATAGCTTGTACCAACTCATAGGCTTGCAGCAATCAACAAATAGAAAGAAAATCAGATTGAATACTTACCGTATACCAATCTGGACCCTGCTATTGAGCGTTTTGAACACAAGAAGGCACAAGGGATTGAAGCTAATCTTCCCAGAAGTGTTAGTGGAAATTCATCCGCATGGCCCCCATATGATGCCAAGATGGCAGAGATTGTCATATTTGGAGTTTAACATTGCAGGGGCCTTTCTGTGATGTGTTGAAATAAGTGGTGTCTATGCTTATTATTGAAAGGATCTAAGAGGATCTTGAGATTCTGGCTTAATTCTCAATGTGTATTAACATTCTACAAATTTAATACCGGCAATTTTCTCTTAATATGAAAATGAGGACGGAAAAGGTAAGGTAAAAGCCAAAATGGAGTTTTCTTCCCGTGTTTCTGTCAATATAAACTAGAACGATAGAAACTCAAAGGGGGAACGTACCAAACCGAAGCTCAAAGAAAATAAATCATTTTTCTCCCGACGTCTACAATTCTAGTGAACGAATTGCCAAAAACAAAAAAGACCCATGATGGCCATATAGGCAGCCTACTGACTGAACGATTTCACATGCATTAGCAGACTGTTAAAATTTTCAAAAAGAAAGAAAGAAAGCACAATGTCTTCACCACAGGCAACTAGATTGACTCCAATCAGTGCAAACAAGAGATGTTTGGTTATTACATGTCTTATGGCCCTCGCTAATGCTCAGTATGGTTTCGATGCTGCTGTCATTGCTTCTTTCCAGGCCATGACAGGTTTCCTTGAGATATTTGGCTACAAAGAAGACCCTCCACGCACTGGTTGGAACATCGACCCGACAACTCAGCAACTCATCACATCGTTCCTAAACGTCGGAACAATGTTTGGTGTTTTATTTACTGGTTTGTTCTCTCGTTACTTCGGCCGCCGTCAAGGCGTTTGGATGGGAACTCTTTTGGGCTTTGCGGGCTGCGCCGTCCAGATCGGTACGACAACGGTTCCTGGGCTCTGTGTAGGTCGAGCTCTAATCGGAATCTCGAACGCATTTTTTATCACCATCTGCAATGCATATGTTGCGGAATGCGCACCTTCACATCTTCGGAGCCTTTGCTCAGGTATATTTGGCGCAACAACCAATGTTGGTGGTGTTCTTGGAACTATCATTCCATATGTTACCAAAGACGTTCCAGGAAGGCTTTGCTACCAAATTGGACTAGCGTGTCTTTTTGTGTTCCCCCTCTCTTTGTCTATTGTGGCCATTTTTATTCCCGAATCACCAAGATGGCTGCTTGTACAGGGTCGAACCAAAGATGCAGAAGAAGCGCTGGCCGTCTTACGAAACAATTCCCTGACACCGGAGTTATTTCAAGAGGAGTTAGTTGAGATGATACGCGGAATCGAAGAGGAAAAGGCCATTGCATCTTCTGTCGCGCTGGTAGATATGTTCAAGGGCACAGAATTGCGGCGAACTATTTTGTGCATTGGAACTGTTACATCAAGGGCAGCATCAGGAATTTGGGTGTTTATCTCATATGGGGTAAGTGCAATCATAAAACTCCTTGTCTCATGTATGATACTTGGCAGAAGAAAAGAGAAAAGATATATGACGAGGAAACTGAACATTACAGACATATTTTTACAAACAGGCCGGCATAAGCAATCCTTTTGAGATGTCTATCTATAACCTCTGCGCCGGTATCGTAGCGGCTTGTTTCGCCGTATATTGCAGCCACCAGTTCCTCGGTCGCCGTTCTATGATCCTCTTAGCAACTGGAGGAGCTGTCTTGTCTATGATGGGAGCTGCTTTGGGCGGTACCATCTCCCCAGAAAGCCAAGCTTCGGCAAAGAATTTCGTGGCATTTTCTGTTATATACACCGTGTTGTATGGAGCATTCTCTGGGGCCGTCACATGGCCAATTTCGGCAGAGGTGGTCAATTCGCGGCTCCGTGTGCTAACTCTTTCAATTGCAACTGCTATCGATTACGTTTTTGCTTGTGAGACACGCAAATTTCCTGCCCGTCAGTTTTATTCGCCTTTTTTTTTCTAATAATTTAATAGGGCTGACTGCATTCTGCTCTCCTTTTTTCATCAATCCCAAGGCTTTGAATTGGGGAGTTAAATACTGTTGGCTTTGGGCAGGTTCCAATGCTCTTGCATTCTGTATGTCATTTGCTCAATCTCTGGTATAATGAAGATGCTCAAACTTGCGCTACTAACTATTTCCCTCTACTCTTTGCTAGTGTTCTTCTACTTTTTACTTCCAGAAATGAAAGGCCGCTCATTGGAAGAAATCGACGAAATGTTTGAGAAAAGAGTCGCTGCAAGAGACTTTGCTGCATATCAGTGTGAATGCTCAAAGCAGGCAAGGGAACTGGGGTCCCATGAGATTCACGAAGAGCAGGTAAAAGCCCAGGTTTCCGAAGAAGCCTAAGGTGTCGCAAGTCTCCGGATAAACTTGTAGCGTGAGCACACATCAATGTCGACGACGGAAACTTCACGACACCAACAAAATGCAGGTGGATGTCTAAAATTTCAAATAGGACAAACCGATGTCGAAGAAAGCAAAGGTGCACTCGGGAGAGAGGTTACGGCTGTTACTAAGAATCTTGTAAGGCTATTGGACTCAACGTCATGTATCTTACAGTATTATCTACCTCTTTAGCAAAGCTTATCCAGTAAGGTCACGCAGAACTTGGCTGCATTTTAGCCAATAAGGGCGCCCCACCCCCAAATGTAGGAATGAGCAGCCGACCCCGCTATGTCACGCCCTGCAAAACGCAGCATTTGCCTTCTTCTGTCACCAGCCACTTCGCTTCAAACAAGCAGCATCATCAAACTCTGCATTACAATATAACCTCTACGATATCTCCCTCGATTTACAATATGGCGTCTGAGGCCCCCGTCTCTGAACCGCCCCTTCATATTCCCCCTCCTCCCGATGCAAAACGGCCTAAGGGTAAGTGCTCTCCCTATCTTTATGCTCAACCTAGCTGTTCTCTTTCGCCAAGCTTCTTGCCTATTTGCGCTGAAATAGCATGCTCTGACTTTCTAACGCTTCTCTGCTAGGCATTCTCAAGCACTCATTTCATAGTTCACCGCCGACATCGCCAACGACCGCGTCTGTGGCCGTTGAGGATGGCGAACCAGCACTAAACGACAAGGAACGAACCCTATACAACACCCAGCTCAACACTGGTCATCGCCGGTCTTCTTCTGCGGCTCGCCTAGCCTCTTCGCGGCGCCAGTCGAGCCGGACCCCATCCCATAATGGCGACGAAGATCTTGAAAACTCGCAGCGACTGAAATGGGATGAAGTAAACCTGTATCTGACGGAGCAGGAGCGCACTGCGACCATGAAGATCGACGAGCCGAAAACGCCTTACGCGAAACATTACGACCCCTCTGAGGATCCATCTGACGACGAGGACGGTGGAATAGACGGACGAGAAGATGGCATTCCTGGATTTTCCCTCGGCGAGCCCGAAGAGGAAGTGCCGGAAGGGGAGTTTGAGAGGAGGCCAAGCAAGGTGCATGTTGACGACTCTGGAAGTGTACATGGAGACGATGATCTCGTGGGCATGAGCGCTGAAGAGCGTGAAAAGCACCGTCGCTTTGAGCAAATGCGCAAGAAGCACTATGAGATGAAAAATGTTGCGAAATTTCTGGGGCATCCAGAGGAATTGGACGAGCTAGCAGATGATGACGAGAATAATGGAGACAGCGTCTCTGGTGCGCCTCCTGTACCTCCACTACCAAACATGCAGGCATCATAGACGTAAATCCATCTGGTCTATTTTCTTTGTCTTTATGCCATTTCAGAGTTCGTCAGCCATGTCATAGATTCTTCTTATACTACTCCTAGCTATTTGCACTGATTTGTTCATTGTGCTATCCTATTTTGTATTTAGCGTCAATAAGGTTGTTTCTATTGCCATGAGCTGCGGCCAGTATTCACAAATAGTGCCTATCGCAATATTGTGCTAAAAAGGTGTCTGTAGGGAACCAATATTGCATTGATCTAGCAACTATCTTACATTCACCCTATCCCCTCCTAATTGAATTAAAGGCGACAAAAAGAACATACACATAATTAAAGATTCACCATTCTTACGCTGTAGTTTAACTTCACCTTGTCGGCATGCCTCCATTTCATTCACACACTCTCTCCGCGCCACATATCATTTCTCTTTTATTTCAGCTAGATCTCTATCTTACATTGTTTTCACATAATTCTAAAATCTTGCATTTCGGAGTACTTCTTCAAATTGTCAATTTTTCTGGGGGTTCAATTCTGCTGTGTTGAATAACAGCCTCTATTAGTAGGACACGTGAGGAGGCGTTAGTTTCGTGTTCTTTGGTGTCCAGGGGTGGTGGCTGCCTGCTCGCTGCCTGACCACTCCTACCAACACGCAACTAAACCAAAAGAAAACCGCGCCAATGTCTCCTCTCTGGCTTCCTATTTATTCAACACCATTGACCGCTCTCTAATACACAAAGTTACTCAAGTTATCTTTGGTTCTCAGTTTTTATCTTTTCTTCCGTCTGCATTCTTCTTTTATTGAGTGTGCCATTCACGTCACTGAGATCCAGGGTAACTAGAACCACCAAACTACTTTTTCCAATTCCCCAAATATGCCTCCTCGGAAGAGGGGAGGAAACAAATCAAGCAATGTCGCGCCACCTCTACCACCTCCACTGACGGGCTGCAAAATCGCCCTCTGTGGCAGCTTTGCCTGCATGTCTCAAGCTGCGCTAAAGCAAGACATTGAGAAGCTAGGTGCTACAGCACTGAATGCCGTCACACCAGACGCCTCTCACCTCATTGCTACACCGGAAAACTACAAAAAGCCTACTGTGAAAGTCAAGACCGCCCAGGGGTTAGGCATTCCGATTGTTGGCGTTCAATGGCTTCTCGACTGTGTTTCTGGTGACAAGAAAGTGCCCGAGGTTTCTTATTTGCTCTCTCCGACACCTGTACCATCTCCGCCTGCGCCAGCTGCAGCCGGCCAACTTACTGATACACTGGCTGTTTCTTTGCTTTCTACACCAGTGGCCACTAACAATACCAGTGGCGTGAAGAAGAGAAATGCCCCTTCTGTAGCAGACAATTCCGCTACGACACAGGCGGTCTTGCTACCAGCCTCCAAAAAGGCGAAGAGAGAAGGCTCGGTTGACAAACCAAAGCAGGCAAAGATCAACATCCCAGTCGATGAATACTGTCCTCTTTCAGCAGTGGCTGTATATGTAGACGATGACGGCGTCGTCTGGGATGCTTCTCTGAATCAAACAAATTCTGGGCAGAACAACAACAAGTTCTATCGTATTCAGGTATGGCCCATGTCATGCGCTGTGAGTTGCAATTCTGCATGTCAAATTTGATTCTGACCATGGAAATAAAGGTTCTTAAAAAGACCAACGACCAGTACCAGACGTGGACTCGATGGGGACGCGTTGGTGAGAAAGGACAGTCGGCTATCCTTGGCAACGGTGGCTTGGACGATGCTCTCAAGAACTTCAACAAGAAATTCAGAGACAAATCCGGGCTCATGTGGGATAAGCGAGGCAACGATCCAATTCCTGGAAAATACGCCTATGTCGAACGAAGCTACCTAGAAGACTCCGACGATGATCTGGATGACGAATCTGGGCAAAATGGCATCGGTGCGGCCACTAAGAAAGAAGATGGTAGCAATGACGCGGACAGCCTAGAGCCGCCTCCGTGCACTCTTTCGGCACCTCTTCAACAGCTTATGGAGTTGATATTCAATCGGCAATTCTTTGCAGCTACTATGACAGACTTGAACTATGATGCAAACAAATTGCCTTTGGGAAAACTGAGCAAGTCTACAATCAGCCGAGGTTTTCAGACTCTGAAAGATCTTTCAGCTTTGTTAGACGATGCAAGCCTTGCTCAAACCATCCACAACTCGACATTCCAAAATGCAGTTGAGCGCTTGTCTAATCTTTATTACTCTGTCATTCCCCATGCTTTCGGACGGAACCGGCCTCCGATTATCCAAGACTACGCTCGTCTGAAGAAAGAAATTGAGCTCCTAGAGAGTCTGAGCGATATGAAAGATGCAGAGCTGTTAATGAAAGTGGATCGGGCCAAAAAGGAACCCATTCATCCTGCCGATAAGCACTATTCAGGATTGGGAATGAAAGAAATGACAGCTCTGGATGCCGAGAGTCAGGAATTCAAAGAACTCGCTGGCTATCTGCACGCCACGCGCGGCACCACCCACAACGTCAAGTACGACATCCAGGAAATCTTTCGCATTGAGCGCCGAGGAGAGCAAGATCGGTTTGACAAATGTTCTCTATCCGGGGTTGGCTCAGACGCACGCTTGCTGTGGCATGGTTCACGAGTGACCAATTTCGGTGGCATTCTGGGCCAAGGCCTGCGAATTGCGCCTCCCGAAGCACCCGTGTCCGGCTATATGTTTGGCAAGGGTATTTATCTAGCAGACATGTCTTCCAAGTCTGCCAATTATTGTTGCTCTGGTATCTCAGGTGGCACAGCGTTGTTGCTTTTGTGCGAAGCCAAACTTGGCTCGCCGTTGCAGGAACTGACATCCGCTTCGTACACGGCAGGAGACACTGCCAAACAAAACGGGATGTTCGCCACACTAGGTCAAGGTCAGACTGGTCCTTCTGATTGGAAAGACGCCGCTTGTGTTCACAAAGACCTCGCTGGTGTAAAAATGGTATGACGTTCACACCCTTTCCCCTTTGTTTCCTTGCTTGATAGAGTATTTCTAATTCTTCTCTTCGCGTGCAGCCTGATGTTTCCTCATTGCCGGGAGCGACGAATGTCAAAAATGCGTATCTCCTCTACAATGAGTATATTGTGTACGACGTGTCCCAGGTACGGCTACGATACCTTTTCAGGGTCCGTATGTGATACGGAATCTGATTCCCCAAGACTTTTGTTGGCCTCAAAAGAAAGTATTGTAAAGCACGACTCGAGCGTCTTTGAGTACAACTGGAGGAACTACTGAGGAATAAACAACTAAAGAGGGGAGGGACGACCTCTTCCACACGAGTGTATTTTTAATGAGCAATTGCCCTTACCATCGCATCGCGTATGTTTTTTTAGTTTTTTTTTATTGTTGTTATTATTTTTGCTCCTGAAATCAGAACAAACCAAGAAATATCTCTCTGCCACAAGGTCTAGAGCAGAGTAAGACAACCACAACCAAAATTCTGTTGCGACTGAGAAATGCCAAGATATTCATCCTGTAGGTAGGGATGCCTACGCGGGAGGACTAACGAGAATTACTTAAAATAGACCATGGCTGATTAACAAACAATTGCCTAGATAAAACAGCGTGAACTGTCAAAGTTGTGATGAGGTTTTGATTTTTTTTTTAGAGGTTTTTCTATTTTCATTCCCTCTGACAGAGAGGAACGTGCAACTCTCTAAACTACCTTGCCCGTGTCCGCTCACCAATTTGTACATGGCAGACACGAAGATTGCTCACTGCCGAATGCCTTCTACCTATTCCAACTCCCAATCCTAGCCGTTTAGTCCGTTTCCACCGCTCCCCAATTGAATGATTAGAAACCAAGCGCTGAATTGAAAGCTGTCGCAGTGCTAGCATCTTTTGTACCCAATGACTGGACCGTGGCCTCAGCCTGTGTGCACAGATCTTTGGCTGCCTGATTGGCGTTGCACACGTTGGTCAGCTGGTCGCAGATACGCTTCGTGATGATGTTTGGGTTGAGCGCATCTTGTTGGCCCTTGGCAACAAGCGGGTCGGTGGGCAAGAAAGTGCCCTCATCAGCCTTGCGGCCGGGACGGCCGAGTTGGAAGTCCATCGTTGGTGTGCAGGCGCCGAAATCGGCGGCGGCGCGAAGATCCAGGACGGCGGCCTGGGCGGTTGCAGCCGCAAACAATGACACAAGAAGCGTAGAAAACTGCATGGTGTATGGTATGAGTAGATAAATTCTCGACAAGCCAAAAGCGTAACAGTAGCGAAGGGTTCTAAACGAGGAAAATTGTTGATATTGTTGCAAGATTGAAGAATAAAAATTACAAGTGACAGCGAGACAGCGAAACATTCAACATGCCACAACGGTTCTGCAGATGGCATCTTTATATAGCTCGACACGATATGGTCATGGCCTCTCTGTCCGCTTACAACTTCTGTCTACAACTGAATGCGGCGAATGGCTTGGTATAATGATTGGATTTATTAAGGGTAGGCAAAGAGTTCAAAGTCAGTCCTCGCTTCATGAAAATCATACCAGTTTGTTGCTGGCCAAGAGAACTGTGGAACAGAATTGGGACGAAAAATCTCTTGGCGGCAGTTCTCCCTATGCGTTTTTGACGATGGCTCACCACAATGCGGTCGCATCGTGTTGAGGCGGTCTCTCAGACAGCGCTCTTAGAATAGCCGTAGGTTCATTTTGAAAAATGCGAACGGGTCGAGCCGTAATTTAGGGGCTTGCCCAAAGCTCGTCTGGAATTTCAGCCGCGACATTCAAAGTTCGAGGCTCAACTAAATGTCGCATCGCACTCAGGAACCTGTACAGATTTGTTTGATCGACACGTCTCGCGTCAATCTCTTTCTATCTGAACCTAGATTCATCTAGCAACCGCAAGGCAAAGGCTATTCTCCCCACGATCTACATCCAAACGAGATGAAGTGCGCATAGCCAAGTTGCATTGGCGTTATAAATTGAATTCTACTCTAGGAATAAGAACGTAGTAAAAGTCGCCTCTCTAAATCTAGATACCATATGGTTCCTTTAATCCCGCTTCCGTAAATATTGTAAGTTTACAGGTGTGATTGCATCCCGGCCGCCCAGCACAGCCATGATATTTCTCATGCTCAATTCTTCAAATCCGATGTGCGTCTCCAAGGTACCACCTGCATTGTGACAAGTGAGCATTACAGGGGCAGGAACACCTCGTACATTGGGGTCTGACTTTGTTAAAGTCGTGGCAAGTTTCAAGAGGCGTGAATGAATAAATGGCTCAGCTGCGTGCACGTCCAAAGCCGCGGCGCTAAGGCGACCTTCTTCCAATGCGTCAGCTAAAGCCTCTTCATCGACCAGCGAACCACGTGCAATGTTCACAAAGCGTGCTGGTGAAGGATGTTGTTTCATTTGGGCAATTGTCTCCCGTGTTATAAGCGGGCGGCCGTCAGTAGATGCCGGCGTGCAGAGAACAACACAATCTGTTACGCCAAGCAAACTCTCCAGCGTGCTGTGGAACGTCGCTCGCAGTTCCTGCTCGAGCGACTCCGGTTTGCGCGCCACGTCGTAATAGTGAATCTTCATGCCAAAGGCCGGACAGCCGAGCTTTGCCGCAATTTTCTGGCCGATGTTACCCATGCCGATGAGACCCAAGACATGGTTTCGCAGATTGTTAGACCGTACAGTGGCCAAACTATGGCAAGCCCTAAATAGTTCTTGCCGAACTTCGGGGGAATCCGAAGCAGTGGACGTCGCGGCGCCCATACACCATGGCAGGTGCCGAAACGTTGAGATTACCATAGCGACAGCAAAGTCGGAAACAGCTTCAGCTGCGGCTAAGCCAGAATTGCAGTAAATAATTCCTGTGATTGATGTGTTAGAAGACAGCGGACGGACCAAGAACAGAATGCGATATGAACTTTGACGAAATTATGGCCTGCCGATAACTTTGTGGTTCTGCTCGAAGTGCAAAGATAATAGTTGTGGATTATTGTTATCATCTGTAAACATCCGATCTAGCATCACTTTGTATAGATTCGGTACTCCCAGTTTCACGCTATCACTTGCCTTTTTGTCCGAGGGCTTTGGTGTCCGCCCAGTCAAAGCCCGCGCCGGCGCTGGCAAAAACACGGCAGCTGGCCGGTAGCAGTGATATCAATTCGTCATCCCAGCTGCCCATCTCACCGCCACTTCCCCAGAATGGACGGAAAATCGCAGCGAAGTCGCCCCATTTTCCGCTGCGCAGAGCCCGGATGAATTCCGGTCGCTGGCGCTCAGAAGCACTAGGTTTAACTATATTGAATTCTCGAGAAAATTCAGCGTATATATCTGGGTTGTAGCGGACCTCATCACCGATGTGTAATACGGTCGGCCTTGTCTTGTCAGGAGAGCTCGTAGTGGTAATTTGCAGCACTGGCGAAGTCGACCGCGGCGTTGCGCCCGGGATGGGTGTATTGAAAGGTTCTGCCATGCTATATCTGGTTTGAGCTTGCGCTACTCTAAGAAAGGAGAGATAGCTGAAGAAAGTCAAGAGTGAAAGAGAGAGAAGAGGGTGAAGCGGTGGAAAGTAAAAGCTCGGTGATATGTGGCCGAAAAGCAGACGTTCAATGATATATGGAATCTGTACCTGCGGTGGCTAGTAGGCTCACAATCTGCGCCGGAAGTGTTTTGGATATTTCTTATCTGCTTGGTGCAACGGAGTCACCAGGCGGGAACACGGCCTGGTGGATTAAGCACGGGCAAGGATGAAAGACCGAGGAAGGGCTAAAGAGCCAGATGGCTGTAGAGGCGTTGGAACAACAGGTAGTGGAAACCGCACGAAAATGTTCGGTGCTCCTCCCGAGCCGACAGGCTTGCGTAAATGGTGCGGACCACCTAAATCTGACTCGTCAGGCCTTCCGATCTACGCGGGAGAGTACATTCATTTTTAAATCATGCCAATTTGGGACAAGAGACGCTCTGTTTTGTTGTGATTGTGAGCTGAATGGGTTCTTTGTGGCCCGTGCAGCCTCATTGATTAGCTATGACATTCAGTGACAAGTTGTCAAAAGCCCAGGAGCCCAAACTCAAGTATCCCCTTCTCTGCGGGATCTTCTGGAACGCCCTCTTATGCAATGTCTGCCGAGGATCGGAGTTGAAACAACCCGATTGCCCAATTGCCCAATGACTCAAAACAACCCCCCACGACGCACTGTATTGACCGTCTCGCGTTCCCAAGGTTCTGGTTGCCCGTTGCAAGTATTCCTCATGCGTATAGATATCTACATGATGTATGCATGTACTCTGTATAGAGCCAAAAAGCACAGCATAAGCATTCTTCTTCTCCCCCACCCAGTGGGTCACACAGACTAATCACCTCTCTGGACATGCTGCTTCTGACCAAGAAATTATCTTCTCGCGGTGCGGTCGCTTCTTTCGCTGAAGGAGCCTATTAGGACCACTGCCAATCAGAATGTGAGATGTCTCCAGCACACAAGGCGATGTAGTTTTGCTAGTCGAGGCCGAGCCTGTCCATATGTACCAAAGAGAAGGGATGCAACTTGTCCTTCTCTCGGCATATTAGTTTCCGCAGCTCGGAACACATATGTGCAGATATCAAATTTCGCACATAGCTGCTAGTCCTTCATTTAAAGATTCTTCGTCCACCTGTTCGTGCTGGGAACCGTTCTACTCCTGTACTTTGCTGTGCATGCCAAAGATCTAGCGCACCTGCCGTTTTGCCTTGAACTGACGACTTGTAACGGCGCCACGCCTCTCTTAAATGGTCGGGTCGTAATGGGCCCTTAGGAGGTTCTTTTAGGATGTGATCGGCTGTTTCCGGCTCCCACTCGGGGATTGCCAGCGTAGCTTGCTTTTCGTAGAGCTCTCTGACTTTAGGTTCGCCGCGAGACAGCACCATTCCCGGCCAAGGATCTGCTGCTTGCTCTTCGTTTCCTGCTGCAATCCACTCGTCCTGGACTTTTTGTGCATTTGTTATGAGATCGGTGAGAAAATACTTTGTGACAGAACGAACCGCGGTGACTACCGATGACGGAACAGACTGGGAGACCGTTGCGTTGACGAGCTGTTGGTGAGACGAAGTGTTAGAAAAGAAGCTGCACCGGTCTTGGTTTATTCTTGCCCAAGAGTTCAAAGCAAAAGGAGAGAGGAAGAGAGAGAGGGAAAAAAGATACCTACCCTGCGTATTACAGCGTCTGGGAGTTTAGCGGCACGCCATGCTGAGATGCGTTCATACTGGTCGATATCCATACACGCCACGAGTGCCGCTCGAAGCCTTTTCTCCTCTTTGCGTTCTTCATCTGTCCGCTTCGCAGTAGCAGCTCCTGAGTCTGGCATATCGCCATCGCCATCATCATCATCCGCACCAGCAGCTTCGCCGCCGCCAGGTACACCAGTGCTGCTCTTAGGGCCATTACCACTCACAGCACTGGTGCTTGTCAATACACTCTTGTTACCAGCTCCCACAACGCTCGGCGTCTGTTCGCGTAGTTTTTCTGCTTTTGGCTTCCGCCCCCGTCGCTTCTTTGCAGGAGCCGCTGCGGCACTTTGTCCTCCGCCGCTCACCAAGCTCATATTATCTATGTCGACCGACGGAGATCGGGCCGAGAAAGGAGTCATTGCCGTAGCATCTTCGGGAGGAAATGAAGTCTGGCGAAGTGGGTGGGACGTCGGGAGAGATGTCACGGATATGTTGGACGCCTTGCGCCGTTTTAGGGCCGGCGATGGCGACCCATCAGCAGCTCCCCGTTTCTTCTTTTGGAGGCCGATCGTACTGATCGCTGGAAGCTGCGACGGCGATGGGTGAGAAGACATGCTGTCTCGAAGAAAAAACTATAGAGAGACGTAAATAAGAGACAAATGATGAGATTTTGAGAAGAATTAATAGGTGGAGTGAGACTGGTCCGAATGCCGCAAAGAGAGCTTTATGGTTTCTGAAAGGCCTCGGAAAGGATGGGGCGAGAAATAGATCGCTAGAATCCAGTGTGAAGACGCGACACGCAGCGAGGCTGGTATTTAATGTGGCGCATGTAGGCAAGCCACAGATTTGACGTCAGCGCTAAACTAAGACACCCGATAAGATATGCTCTAATGAACACGGCAGCTACATACCAAAAAAAAAGGTCTTCTCCGCTAGTCGGCAGCTAAAAAAAAGGTGCTAGAAAAGAAGACTTCGTTTGCTGTCCTAATGAATATGCATTATGTTTTTACCTCCTCTCCCCTAGCAATTAAAAACCAGCAATCAAAAGGGACGTAGCACCTAGCCGCGAACCTATCCTGCTAAATCCTCATTCAGGCATAATGGCCGATCCGGAAAGAGGTGAGTCTAGCGGCACAGGCCGGCAGAGGCGATCACCTGGTGCTGGACAAGCCGCTCTCACTCCGCTTCCGCTGAACGGCGAAAAGCGCCGACGGCATGGCGAAGATGGTGACTCTGCAAAAAAACAAAAGAAAAAGCACAAGTCACGTAATTCTGATGGGGCCTACACGAAACCAAAGCGCCGGCATAGCATGAGCAAAGCGGCTCGGGACCCCCGCGATGAACCAGAGTCATCGGCCAAGACGCGGTCGCCGAGTCCTGTGCAAACGCCTAAGACTCGCTCGCCAAGTCCAGTGATTGATTTTGATGGCTTGAGCCGACCAAGCATTGGCACCCGCGCACGGCTTGAGGAAGATGAGGATGCGAAAGCAAAGCGCCTGGTAAAGATGACTGGAGCGGTTCGCACAATCTTAGAATGTGTTGGTGAAGACCCTGACCGGTCAGGCCTCCTTGACACGCCGAGCCGATATGCCAAGGCTCTATTGTTTTTCACCAAGGGCTATCAACAGAACGTGCGCGACATTGTGAATAATGCCATCTTCCACGAGGGCCATAACGAGATGGTTATTGTCAAGGACATCGAGATCTTCAGCATGTGTGAGCATCACATGGTACCTTTTACAGGAAAGGTAAGCAGACAGGGGAAAGGGTGCGCTTGTATTTTCTTGACTGACTCTCCAGATGCACATTGGCTACATCCCTTTCCACTCAGTTATCGGCATCTCGAAGTTGCCACGCATCGCTGAGATGTTCAGCCGGCGTTTGCAAATACAGGAGCGTTTGACTAAGGAAGTAGCCAATGCTATCATGGAAGTCTTGCAACCACAGGGCGTCGCGGTCGTCATGGAATCGAGCCACCTCTGCATGGTTATGAGAGGCGTGGAAAAGTCTACAGCCACAACCATTACCAGTTGCGTACTGGGCTGCTTCGAACGAAAGGAAAAGACGCGCAACGAATTTCTCAGCCTAGTTGGGGTCAACCGCCATTAGTTTCTTGTTTCGAGTATGTTCTGGTACGACTAGATGATACTATGTCCCTGGGTTTTACTTTTTTTTTTTGGGCAAGGCGATGTGAACTTCAACAGCACATTTGTCTACTTTGGGATGATGGCATTTTGTTACGGCGTTGGTTTCCATAATTGTTGGCTCAACACGGCATGGAAAGTTATTTGGAGGGCACATTTGTTTTATTGTTGGTCTTATTATATTACAGCCACGCCTGCGGCTGCTTGGTTATGCATTCAGCAGTACTTTGCTTCTTCTGCTTGCAACAAATATTCTGCAGCCAATCTCTTCTCTCTTGCCTATGATACTCGCCGCACACTTCGTCCTATTTCACCTCTTGCCACCGCATCGACCCGTGGGAGGACCACCTTCCATATAGAGCTGGCGACTTCCTCGGCACTGGCAGATGCATCAATCACGTATAAATCTTCTTCTTCCTGCCGAAAGATCAGTTCTCTAGCGGCCGCAGAAGGGGATTGTATACTTTGTGTTCCACCCCCCACACCAGAAGCCAAGGTTCCGTTGGTTGTCGCTTCAATGCGTCCAAAACTCAGGCCCCAAAATAGATTGCGTACTCGGCGTTGCATCTCCGCTTTTTCATAGACCTCGTCTCCCCAACCGCCACGTGCCTTTGCCTGGGCCTCTTCTAAGTCCAGGAACACGACCAGATCGGGCCGCGGGAGCCCAACTTCTGGTGCCCGGGCCCAAGCCAGAGATAGAAGTGGGTTTTGTTTGGCGGCGGAATAAACCATGCCACTATAGTAATAACGGTCGCAGAGAACTGTGACGCCTTTTGCGAGAAGATCCGTGATTGATTTTCTACACGGGCTCTTATTAGCAGCTGCAACTACAAAGCGTAACTATTTTAAGTAAGCACTTTGAGATGCACGTACACGGCTTCCCATCGATTTGCAGAGAAAAGAAGGTGAATGACGTGGTCGTCCATGTCAACCTGACTCTTGAGGTAGCTATCAATTAACTGCCCAATTGGCGTGCTCCGATCTGAAGAGAGTAGTTAGAGCTGTGCTGAAGGGCTGCCATAATTTTTATAATGAAACACAACTTTAAATACCGACCTGGAAATCGAAAGATCTTAACCTGTCTCCCCTGCCTGGCAAGCTGTTCTTCTAGGAGCTCTACTTGCGTTGTCTTGCCACTGCGGTCTAAGCCTTCCAACACCACAAGCGCGCCGCGGACAGGATCAGGCATTTCAACGCCTTCTGTATTTGCAGGAGATTTCTCCATTATTAAATGCTCAAAAGTCAGATATATTCTCAAGGGATTTCGGAAAGCATAAGTAATTGTAATTGTCCGGTAGGACTCGCTGGAGAGCGCTAATGTCCAAGAGCTCTTGTCCAAATCTGTCAGACCACACGGTTACTGGCGCCCCTCACCACGCGAGATCACGTGTCGGCTAGTAGTTCTGAATGGACGTTCGACCCCTGGCATGGGCTTTGTATTGTAAAAATTCAGTTTAATGACGATTCTACAATTTTTGCATCAGAATTAGCAAATCATGAATAGACCGAAAAATGGAAAATGATAACTTTGAAATATGAAATACTATACGTAAATCCAGTCCCTAGATCCAATTCCCTAACGCCCGAACATAGATAATGTAAACGGCAAAGTCACTTCAGCGCAACCGCCAACACCCATCCAAAACCCGTGAGAAAAGCAGATGGACAATACAAGAACGCCTCAAAAAGATAAACACAAATCCAATCACGCGCCATGAAAATATCCTGAGTAGCAACGGCGCTCCCGGCTAGGCTTGATCCAAAAGCCAACCTCCGATCCGAAAAATACCCCCACCAGCCTTAAGGAAACCAAAAAAAAGTAGCAATAGCAGCAATAATTACATCTTCACATCAAGGGGTCCGTTGTTGGCTCGGCTGATATGGCACATTCGTCGTCTTTCGCACTGCCACTTTCCCACAACTGGAAACTCTCGCCCGTGCCTTCAATTGGCTCCAACAACGCTGCCTGAGGGCCAGGTATTTCCTGGCAACCCATTATAGCCTCTACAGAGCTGGGAGCCATAGACGTGAGAGGCGTATCGAGTTGTAACGACTCGGCGCCGAGTGCTTCATCAGTAGCAGCCTCGTTATGATCTTCTGACAGGGCTCTTTGTTCAAGAGCTGCGGCCTCATCAACATCTTCTTCGTCCTGAACAAATACAACAGACGCCTCATCGCAACCACTAGCATAGAAATCGGCTGCGTTCAGCTGGGCCAGGGGGTTGCGCAACTTTTCCACCGTCATGTCGTTTTCATCTACCGCTAGCGTCTCTGGTGAAGTCACTTGCCCGTTGTTACGCAGACTAGTCTGGCTGATATCGTTTGGCGGCGGAATGTTTTCTTTATCGCGACCTTCAGCACGCTCGCGCCGCGCTTTCTGCTCAGACTCCTCATCGCTGCTTATATCCAAGACACACGTACTATGCTGCAACAGATTGGTCATCTCCTGCTCCGGCGTGTCTTCGTGGATGTCGAAATTCCAAGAAGATTCTATAGAACCACTATCCAGAGCAAGAGACGATGATGTCAGACGCGCTTCATATGTGGATAACGTCCCTTTGAGCGCTGCGTCAAGGGAAAATGGTGCAGCGGAGCCGTAGTTGGAAGATGCCACACTTGAGCGGTTAAACCCGGTCGTAAGTCGGCGGCGACTAGAGAGTATACCGCCACGCCGAGAAAAGGACGCCCGAGCGGAAGCACTGCGGCCACCAATTGAAGTAGTCGAGTGATCCGGTGTCGGCAGGTGGGCGGCTCTGCTGCCAGAACCTCCAAGTTTGGTAGAAGGAGCCTTCGGTTTCAGAACTGTTCGTGCTCGTGAAGAGAAAGCCGAGGGAGTCTTGATTGATTCGGCTGTGTTGTCGGTAGAGCGGACAGCAGTCACCAATGTGAAAGGCGATTTCTTCGTGGCAGCATTCTTAATGGGTGAGAATCCATCTACCCCTTTGCAGCGCTTTGAGAATGAACCTGGGTCTACATTTTCGGCATCATCCGTTTCAGGAGCCCAAGCAGTCGGCACTTTTCTTTTGGCCACAGGAGAAAGAATTGCTGTGGACTCGGTTAGCCATGCGATAGGCGCCTCAAAAGTGATGCGAGAATGACGAGAGGGCAAGAAAGGGGATGGAAGAGTCGTAGCGAAATACAAGACAACAGTAGTGAAAATAACGCGGGTGCACATCTGGTATATAGTATGAATATTCGCGTGGGAGTCATTCAAGACATACCATTTTGTCTATTTTTTGTGCTCGTCAGAGCCTGCAGTCGAGCACCATCGATGGGAGCAAAAGGATGCCGGACAACCGTCGCCATGCTTGTGCTGCGTACAACCGGTGCTAGTGTGGAAGTCAAATAGATACAATTCGAATAAGACCGGCGACGTGGAGGTCTTTGTGGCAACTGAAATAGGAACAAGCACGAATTGAAAGATAAATAAGGCTGATGAGAAAGAGGCAAAAAGTTGCTATCCACGATGATATGAAGAAGGAAGGATCTAGTGAGTATAAAGAACAGAGGAAGAAGAGAAAGAAGAAAGATTAAATTGCAACAAGAAGGTAACGTTCAGCCAGAAATCCTACGGTAGAAGGGTGGGAAAGGGGGGAGCAAGAAGGGGAGGGAGACGGATGTGGCCCAAGCTGTTCTAGTCTAAAACTACATTGTTCGACGACTGCAGAAGCGTCGTAAAATAGCACTTGGCCTCGATTTTGGGTCCTCGTTAACAAAAAACTTGATATGGAATGGGGCAGTTGGGCAGCCCGTGCTTAACAGATACAGTAAAATATGTCGCGGTTCAACCAATAGTCAACATATGAGAGTCTTCCCCCTCCCAACTTCTACGGTCCTTCTTTCAAATTGCTAGATGTCCAATACAAAGGTGACAACAGTTGGTCTTGGTGTGCAGGAGGATCCAAGAAAACTAAAGCTACAAGAAGCAGCATCAGAGCCAGTAGGGGTCTGAAGAAGAAGGAGTCTTGGGGCTCAACGAAGCAGAGGCTGTTTTAGGAGCGCCTTCAGACGCATGACGGGAGAAGCAATATGCATCATCCAAACTGCCCAGAAATAGTGCAGATTAAATCGTACGCGCTGAGACCCCAGACAATACATCATCAGGAGAGCATGCTGCTACTAGGCAAGAGGTAGAGACAAGAGACTCTGGTCATCATGCAAGTGTGACCACAGTTCAAGCAAGTAAGAAAAATGAGACAAGGGAGAGCAAAGAATCGAGCAAGGGCAAAAATCTGGTTGAGCGACGGGAGTGGTGTTGACCAACGGCCATTTTCGAGTACTTTGTTGCACTGCCTTTGGCCGTGCAGGACCTCCTGTATCATACGCAAGCCAAGGGCTCAGCAGCGATTCGTCCGCCAAAAGAGGGCCAGCATTAGTGCCAGAGGGAACTTGCAGAAAAGTGAAGAGCGAGGGTACTTAGGCCAATCAACGCGTCTAGCCTGATTGACCCAATTTAAGTTCCGGTGCACAGCGCGCCTTGGTCATGTCTCATTGGCTATTTTCTGGCTGGACCATCGGATCCACAACATTCAACGCGTTCACCCTTGAGTGGCCTGTTTATTTACCCCTCTTTATCCAATCCGCTGCACTTAAGCATATACGTGTACGTGTAACCCGTTCGTAAAATGTGCAGACCTGTATGGAGTAGGTTGGTAGCATCGTGGGCAAGTACAAACATTCTATTGCAGCAACCCAAGTACTGCTAATGCTTTATCATAAAAATTCGCTGTAAATACTGTACTATGCACTGTAAGATAAGGTATGCAGATGCCATAACTCATGATTAAACGCCCAAGTTGTCTCAAGACCAACACGCCTCCTATACCCACAATAAAAGACCCAAATGCCTCCCCGCATCCCTCTCCCCCCAAATAGAACCCTACAAGTACCTGCTGCAAACTACTGGTAATCCAGAGAATGGGGAAGGGAAATATCACTAAAATCCCGTCGAGAGCTCATAATTTTTACCCAGTAAATGTAGACATAGGCAAGACTTTGGTGCAGTCTGTCATGGTGTTTAGATTGTAGACTCCGAGAAGGCTTAGGCGGAGATATTCTGCTGCAAATGCCTATTCCAAGCTGTGTTAGTAAGAATCCATGGCAAAAATGGCAGTACAAGATAACCTACCGATTGCCAAACTGCGCGCCCCGCTTGCGAGCCAAAATATTGAAACGAAGATGCGGTCTCACTGTACTGGGCAAGTGCCACATCGCTGGGAAACTTGTATACTCCCGGTGGTGGTGACGCGGCTGAGATTGTGGTGTTGTAATAGTTGTTGTCCCACGTCCCCGGTGTTCCGTCTTGGCTGTCTCCTGAGAAAGGGGGCGCTGAGTAGAACTGCTGACTCACCGTGTGCGCACCGATGAGCGCTGCCAGACCACCCGGCGTAAATGACTTGGCTTCGAATAAGGCGGCAATGCTCTCTGCGCTGTTTGTTGGCTCTGGGAGCAGACCGTCCGGGGCCTCGTTGCTGTTGTCCACCCGCCCCACATAGAAGCGCATCCGGGGCCCTCCCGGGCACCTAACGACGGCCGTCATAGCGCCGAGCTGGATCAGATCCGCCATCGAAGCACCATACCGATGAAACGTGTTATACCACTGCATTGTCTGATTTCCAATGGCTTCCAAGCCGGCGCTTACAGACCGACCTAGCTCTCCAGCAGACAGCAGAACTGAACCATCAGCACCACCTCCGCCATAGCCTGCGTCAAAGTTCCACGTAGCGGCATCGTGAAACCCCAGGCGGATGGCGCCCCGAGCTAGGGCGGAGCAGCCACCCGTTACTGGATCAGAGAACAGCGGCGCCATCGCCAGCATGGCATACTTATAAACGCAGCAAGCATCCGCGGTGCAAGCCGGCGATCCTAGAGGCCCTGGCGCATCATATAAGGGAATGTCATTGCCGAGGGGCTGACCATCTCCGCCGAGGATAGCCTTGATATCAGCGCCTACTGGGGACAGAGCACTATCAGGCAGATTGGCAAGATCCCCAAGAATTTTGGTTGATCCGAGAAAGCCAGCCGGCGCACGGCTGTTGTGGTGATGTTGCTGTTGCAGTTCCGCGAGCAGTTTGCCCATGCCAGGGTAGGCGTTAGCTATGCCCGCAGCCAACAGAATAAGAGGCACAACTGCTTTTAGAGCCATTTGTTCTTTGGTTAAGACTGTTTGACTATTGAAATATTGGTAGAAAGAGAATGTCGTCCGCTCTAAGTCCAAACCTTCCATGTCAGAAGCTCTCAGAGCACGGTATCATCTTCTTTCTATATACTTTTGTGCTCAATCAAACACCAGCCACTACAAGCTCCAAGCCCGTCAAAATGAGGCCAGGCGCCACTCTTGTCCCCAACCATCATGAAATCAAAAGACTGGAGGTGAACCAGAATCGTTGAAAATTGCTTGTGTTGATCCGCATGAAGTTTCCCAGCCAACGGAAGGTGAACACACGAGAATCATTCAATTTATAAAAGAAAGCAAATCAAAGAATTAAGAATACAAGAAAATGATAGGATAAATAAAGAGAATGGAAGCTCAGAAAAGTACTCGGCTGCGCTGGTACATACTTTTACCAACGCGTACCAAGAAATTATGGACAGAGATGAAGGCAGAATATGGTTACTGTTTGTTGATTGGCAGAAATGCAACATCAAAACTAGCTGTGAGGCTCTGGACGACCGCCGATTATTGTTTCTTTAGCGGGGCATTGGTGGTTTTGGGAACCCGGTGGCGGGTCACATTCTGCTGTATGCTTAATAAATTTGGGGTAGTGGGCGCCAAACAAAGCGATGGTTGGCCAGGCCAGCAGCTACAGCCACAGCAAAAAAAAAGTGACCGACAAAGCAACAAACAACGCTGGCCACCTCCAGTTTTATATTAAATAAAGCAAAATATATTACAAAAAGCAGATAAGTCTTCAGCCGCCTGAGAATTATATCGTATTATTCTTCGCGTCTGATCTTCTCAGTGTAGTAGCCACCAGCCTCTACTAGAACAGAAAGAACAACGCCACAGGTTCCGAGTTTAGATTTCCAGCATGGCCTTTAAGCCGCATAATAAACGTTCAAGAAATGTGCGGGCTGTATTTCTCCCAGCCTTTCTATTCGCTCTTTGTGCTAATATAGGTGGTCGATAGTTATGACTACTGTTTGCCTTATGCTCTTCATGTGAAGGGATTAAGCGAATGGGAGGTGAAGAAAAACAAAATGTACATTTTGTACATATGCAAGCGACGCACGTTATCTTACAACAACACACCATGTAGAAGACCTCCTTCATTTTTTGGATTTCTTGCCATCTTTGCCCTTTTTCCCCGAGGCCGAGCTTGCCGCCTTTGTAGCCGACCGTCCTTGCTTCTGCGCCAGATCAAGTGTCCTCTGCTGTCGCTCTAGCTCTCGTTGCTGTCGCAACTGTTCGTCCCGCCGCTTTCGCCGATGGCGCAACATAGTATGTCTGCTACCATAGCGCTGCGTTCCTGGTGTCTTGCCCTTATGTGTTCCCATGAGTCGGCCGATCTGGACATTAGACTCGCGATAACTGTAATTGTTGCCAAGGTACAACACACGGTTGGATCGCTTGATGCGGACATATGCATTCCATCTCCGGGCGGCGCGTGTCGCTTTTGACTCCTTTTTATTGGAGCTAGGGGTATCTACTGCCGCCTCAGCCGCCTCCATAGCTGCAACGTCTGGGTCTACAGCCTCTGTAGACTCTACTGCCAACTTCCGCGGATCAACTGCAGGCGCATTTTCTTTTCGAATCACCCGCCACGGGATGCCGCTCTTGGTCACGGGTTCAAATGCCGGCGCTGCTTTCCGTGGTACTGCCACCAAGCCCAACTTTCTCTTTCGCGCGGCTAGTGGTGAGTAAGGCAGGGTATCATTTCGGTCGAACGTAATGCCGATGTACTGGCGCTCCGGATGCCGTGCCGGGTCGCGGTAGTACTTAACAAACCCAGCTACGGCCGCATGGATGGTGTGGTCACGACCGAGGATGGCATTCTCTCCGGCATGCCAAAGAGTGCCTCGCTGCTTGTATATGATTGTACCAGGAAGAACGTATTGGTCTTGGAAAAAGAGAGAAACTTCAGCAAAAGAGGTTCGCAAGCATAAAATAGATAGCCAATAAACTCACCACCAACTCGTTTGGCACCTAGCTTTTTTGGTAGCGTCTTCTTGTTTTTAAGCTTGTATGCGCCTTGTGCTTTCACCGAGGCGTGGCGCTGACTTTCAACAGCTCTGTTCGCAGCAACGAGGAGGTTCGGTTGAGGTCGTCGCACCAATGGGTTTGCCAATGGCGACATGATTCCTCTCGTGCACACAGCTACGCTGCTGCCGGAAGCAGCCAACATTGGCGCCACCACTCCCCGTATTTGCAACCGAAACTGCGCCAGCTGCATTGAGTCTGCTTAAGCTGTGTAGCCGCAGCTCTTGTTGTTGGCCTGGGTATATTGCGTTCCTGGAAGAGGCCTAAACAATGGAGTGACCTTTACGATCACATAAAATTTTACTTTTGAATCTAAAATACTACTACACGTGACTCGTTTACAGCTTAGTAATACGTGAGACAGCGGAATATTTGCTTGATAACGATAAGCCGCTAGTTAAGCTCATAAACATATTTCATTGGATGAGGGTCTTCAATAATGAATCTATTAAGCTTGCCGCTGGACCTGTTTTGGACAGCAAAGCCGTTTTAGAAGGGTAGACCCTCTTTCACCTTTCCGAGGGCATGTCTGGGGAAGCATGCGCCTTAATTCCCCTTTCTCTCTCGGTGTCTAGAGTCGTCTAGCTTTGACTTATTGATAGTTGCCGTTTTCATATTCCAGACTCTTTGCTTTCTTTGCCTACGATTCACCATGTTCGCCCTGCACTTTGTTTTATTATGGAGTCTAGCGCTGCTTCAAGCAGTCTGCGTCTATGGCCAGTTTGGCTTCTTCGACCAAATGTTCGGCGGCGGCGGTCAACAACACCAGCAACCGCAGAATGTACCGAGCGACTCCTCGTGGTACCAGGCAAGCGTGGAGAAAGCCTACTGCGATAAGTACCTGTGTCCGGACACATTGGGTTCGTCATGGTGGCCAGGCCCAATTTGTTTCTTGCTCTGGTCTATATGCTAACTTTTTAGCCTGCGTCCATTTCCCACACCACTGCCCATGCCCATTTCCAGCGATACAAGACAAGTTTGAGCTTGCTGAAGGCCAGCGGACCTGCGTCTCGCGTGGAGGTTTTAAAGATGGCGAGGCAGCGCGCAAAATCGAACTCGCACGAAAAGGGATGCTCTGAGACAGCGAGAAAGGCTAGTCGTCGACGAAATATATAAAATGATAAAGAAAATACTGCTATACGATTTCCATGTAATTTATAACTTCTCATGTCTTGTACAAATGGCTTGCTATCTTAAAACTAGAGCTAGAAAGTTGAAAAAACAAACGAAAATTGAAACGATGTATCTAGACATGGTTATAAACGAGATACGAAATAAATATACTTAAGATGCTTTAACATGGCTGTTGTATATCATTGCATGTCTTCGTCTTGCTCTTCCTCCCCGTCCGCGCCTTCTCCATCATCATCTTCTTCATCTTCGCCGAAGTCTTCGTCTACTTCTGGGTCATCGAAAGAATCTTCAACAATAGGAGGTTGGTCTACGGTTGTAGTATCGGCCAGTTTCTCTAAGAAATCATTCAGAGGATCTCCGTTGCAACTCGCGTTTCTACGGCCATCGAACTTAACCTGCGAAGATAGTCTGCGAGATATCTGCTCGACGTCGTCCACGTTAAATTCCGTCAGGTGGATAGTGGAAAGCCGCGCTAGTTGTCTGAAAAACCCTGCCCAGAGATTAGGCCGGCGACCGTTGTCGCTTGCATCGAAGAAGTACACTCGTCGCATATGCAGCGCGCAGAGAGACGGTATACGTTCGATAGCTTTTAGCACGATATTTGGCGACATTGTGGCGTATCCCAGGTCCAAACGCTCTAGTTTTGAGAGAGGATGGTTAGACATAGATGAGGCAGGCAGGCCGAGATGTTCCATAAATATGTTGATATACGCGCTGATGTAGCCAGTGTCCGTTTGCTGGAAATTTAGACGTAACCAGGTTAAATTCTGTGACGCTTCGAGGAAACGGTGCAGCACAGCTCCGAACAGCAACGGTGGATGGGCAGTGCTCCCTTGTGTTCGCGCCATATTGAGAGCGCCAGAATTCAGGGAAACATCAAGATGCAGTCTTCGCAAATGGCTAACGACATCTTGTAAAGCTTTGCCATCGCTGATACTGCCAGTACCATCGCCTGTCAAGTCAAATGCAAAATCTGAGAGTCCCGCTTGGCGATTCCGGATCAGTACCTCGAGATTCGTAGGCCGCGCGCTAGCCCGAGCGAGAGCGCGGAGCACCAGCGCAAAGACAGCCGACACGTTGTCGTCCGCGGTACGATCGTTCACGCGCCAACGGACCCCAGCCCAGTTGGAAGACGCCATCGGAAGCCTCATTCCGGTTGTTCGGAACACAGTCGGAGCGCCATAGCTCGTCCACAGAGCATCGGGTCCGTCGCGGTAGCGACTGTGGGAATAAAAGTCACGGATATCTATGGTAACTAGACTTCCATGCTTTTGCAGGTTGGCAAACGCCTCGGCAAGCAGCGCCACGGCACGGCCAGTGTGTACAAGGGTGAATTGTGCAGCGGTCTGCAAGCGGTATGCCAAGAGCTGCTCATTTGTGATTGAACTTGAAGTTGCGTGACTGAACTGGTCAAGACCGATGACAACATGCTGCAGCACCGGTGCCAGCGCTGGATGTTGAGATATGGCTACCAGCGCCTGCAAACTCGCGTCAGACAGCATGAACTGCTTCTTGCGGAAAAATTCATGGCTGAAGGAGTTGAAGAGTGCCCTCTCAACCCGTTTACAGGCCAAGCGGACGGCACAGAGATCAGAAGTGGTGAGCTGCCTAGTGATACGCAGGAGCAGCTCGATAGGCAGACTAGCAAATTGGCTAGCAGCTTGCGGATCCATCCTGACTTGCTTCTCTGTCCGATGAATGAATCCCTTTCCCCCCCAAAATTGGCTTCCGTGAAGTCTAGTAAACTGAACTTAAAATAATAAAAGAAGTAGGTTGAATAAGAAAAGACGAAGGATGAAGAGGGTAGGTATGTGATTCACACACATAGATTGTTAAAACAATACCAAGGTTAACAACGGAGAGCCGCTATAAGTGGGACAGTGAACAGAAGCGGCTCAAATATTTTGTCTTCTAATCAAAGATAGAGTCCATATTTAAGCACTTTCGGAGTTCTTTGCTTCATTTCTGGTTGCCTTCATCGTTATATCATTCTTTTTGGTGCTCTTTCCTGACCTCGTTGGTATTGTAGCTGTGGGCAGCGGATGCTCTTTAATTTAAGGCTGGGAAGAGAGATCTCACTAGCTTAGCTGCCTTAATGTGGTGGTAGACGCCGCCCTGGCATCCAAGGCAGCAGCCCGTAAAATTTGGTAGTGGTGCCAGAGCACGCCCCGCCTTCCAGTGGCAGTTAATTTTACAGTGGATTCAATCGCATCAAGGTACTAGGACATTCTCGAGGTTCAAAAATAGTGTATCTAAAAAAACACTATGCCTGGCAAGTGAGGCTTCTAACTGAATATGCATTTTCATGTGATATGTCTTTATACTTAGGCTACACTTCGATATACGAACCTGGGACGCGAACGGTGCTCCAGTCGTCCCACCCAGGGTCTTCACTGTTGCTTGTTGTTTTCAAGCCTTCCACAGCTTTATTGAAAAGTCGCTTTCCTACTGGTCGTGGGCCACCTATCCCTCCTCTTCCTGGTTTCATGCTTGAATATGTACTGTGTACTCCCCCGGGTTCCGTTGAATATGGCCGCGGACCTCCCCCATAACGAGGGATCCCATTCGCCATGGATCGTGTTAAAGGTGGTCGAGCTGTGTGTGCCGAAGGGGTGGGTATGGGATTTACTGGTCCTTGTTGCATAGGGGATACATATTTGCGAGGTGGTGGGGGGAACTGGTATGCAGAAGCTGCTGTATATGATGAGCTGGTCCGGGCAGCCGGCGATGGCCTAGGTGGGATACTCGAAAGCTGTGGAACGGAGGACGACTTGTATCCCGTGCCAGCCGTACTTCCACCTTCATCCACCTTATTCCATTGTTCATTCCTTTCGAAGAGTGTGCTGCATGAACTCGAGAACGGATCTGCAGATGGCAGCGGGAGAACCGTTGAGCTGGCTGTGACGCTGAGATCGGTTGTCGATTTTATATTTTCGTGAAAGTCTGGTTTCTTTGAAGTTGACGAATCTTCCCCGATTGGTGAATACTCTGCCTTTACCGACTCATTGTCAGAACTGGCTACTGGATGCCCCGAAACTCCATCATCCAAAATGTCTTGGATGAGAGCTTTGGCAGATGATGTTTGGCCCTCCGGCATAGGCGGCGTAACCCAGGGTAAGACGAAGGGACGCTTGGTCCGCTCCGCGACAATGGAGATGCCAGCCATATCCAAACTTGAGAAGAGTTAGAAACGGGTTTGGTCATTTTAGGTTCGTTCGAACATTTCACACTGACCAGTTGACTAAACAAGATGCCAAGTTGGCACGGAGGGCTCCTAACGAAGATGCCTTGGATGGGTCGTCAGCTGGCTGGCCTCCTAAGGTTATGCCAACAGCAATCAGTGCCACTGTCCATAGCGCCACTGTAATGCGGCCCGTGACGATGATGCGCGCGTGCAGAGCTGACCGGCATTCTGGTAATTGCTGGCCAGCGCTTTCCTCGGCTTTCCTCGAGGCATAAACATAGAGGGCCATATATGTGATACCAAAAACGGACTTTGGGAGAAGTAGATGCAGGAGATCAGAACAAGCCGCTGTAAGGTAGACGCATTGATATCAAGATAAATTACTCACTGAAAAGAGCACAAGGCTCTGCGTCAGGCCGATTGCTTTTGCACTGACTTGGATTGTGCCACCAAGGACCAAGCCTGATACCACTACGCCTACCATGATGAAAATCAGGTTGAGGCCGAACATAAACATGACAACCTTAGGTACCGGAATCCACTCTGGTGGCGAAGACGGTAGTGATGATGAGCTCAATGGCAGCCATCTCTTCTTTCCCTTTTTTGGCGATGATGTTTCGTCGTCATCTTTGTCGGCATCCGACTTGGCCATGCTCGAAGGTTACGTTGCCTGTGAAGTCTTTGTTGCCTACTTCCCTCTGTTCAACCCATATACTTCTGTTCTGGGACCTCTGGTCGAGAATACGGTGTCTTGCTGTTTTCACTTTTGTCAATGCTTGGTGTGTGTCGATGCTATGGTAGGACGCAGGTTACCACGAAGACGGCCATTTAATCGAAAAAAAAACATTTATCAAAAAGCTGTCAAATCTGACATTACCATGGAGAGAAAACAAGTGAATTCAGAGCAATGATATACAAATGTGCGGTCGCATTTGTAGTCCACCTTCCAAGTATGGACCACATTCCAGAAAAAAGGTGCCCAGGGCAACGAAGTGAACATGTTTGGAATGGGCCATGACTATGTCAGTCTGTTTGTCAAGATAATATTGTGGAATAGAAGATTTCTCGAAATTCGATATTATGAGGTCCTTTTTCTCCATCTTCGCTGTTATTTTCCCATTTCGGCGTTCCTTTGCCATACAGAGTATTTCCTTTCTTCCTCATATCTCGTTCACAGTCACCAAAATTTTCACAGCTTTAATGCCATGGCGCACATATTAACATGAAGAAATTATAAAGCCAAAATATTGCTCATAAATCGTAGTTTCAGCTTTTAGGTTAGAGAATATCTGCAGTTGACGACCAGATATTGCTCCCTGAGAATTTCTTTTAGTAAAAAGAAGTTGGTAACTAGATACGAATTTAGCATCTGTTCATACTTGAGAATGAAAAGATGCCCGCCTAGAAATAAGAAAACACGGGGAAAGGAGAAAGCTGAAGATTAAACACACACACATACATAAGAAAAAGGCAAAGAGGCAAATGGAAAACAAAAGAGTATATAGTGTTACTTTCTGCAGTTCTCTAAAGATATGTTCTTGCATTTGTCACCAAAAGTCGCGTATACCTGCCCCGAAAATTTTATCTCACAGTGTACAGAGGAAGAAAGCTTCCATTATCTCTCTTTGCCAAAAATCATCCCACTAGCCAATCCCGTCTTTCCTTTGAGCCTGCTGGGAGTGGGCCTGACCGCAGCTGGGTGTCAACTCGAAAGTCATTAAACCCGCCGACCAGTGCTAACTAAAATTCCTTTTGCCACAAGGTACAACTTCCCGTCCTTTCTCGTTCCTTTCCCGGAGCCCCGCATAATTGGACTGCTAGGAGTTGTCATCAGTGAAGGGAACGAGCGTCGGCCGGAGAATTTCTTAGCAATCTAGCAGCGTCGAGCGGAACAGCTCGAATTCATGATCTAGATCAATTGCGGGAAGAGACAAAAACCTACGCCTAGCCCAACTACGGCGCGCAGACAAGGGTATCGCGTGCGGCAGAAGGAATTGGCAGCGTAAAACAAATCTGGGGTTGCGCCCTCTAAAACACTAGGGCGGCTTTTCTTGCGCATATTCTGCTTCCCTTCTCCGCGCGATCGCATTCCGCCTCGCATTTTCAAGCGCCCTCTTCGACACCCACAGAGCATGGAACAAGTATGCTCTTCCTAGCATGAATGGAGACCACAAACACGGAAGTAGGTGCAGGGGGCGCTCCTCACAGCGCACAAGAAGTGCCTTCGGACTCTGCGACGTCGGCAGGTAACGGCAAACGGATCTCGCATACCTGCGTCACTTGCCGTGCCCGGAAAGTGCGCTGCGACGGTCGCAGACATATTTGCTCGAATTGCGAACGCCTCGGGTTCCCATGCTCGTACGACGATGGGATCGGAGGCGGTTTTGACATGCTTGCTGGTGCTGCTGTGCCTCCCGAGGCCGGCTCCATGCCCATAGACGGCGGTGGAGCAAGCGGCAGTACCCACATCCTCCACCAAATCCCACGACGGCGTGCCCGGCAGGCCTGCCAGAATTGCCATGCACGAAAGGCGCGCTGCAGTGGCGGTACGCCGCAATGCGATCGCTGCCGAGCTCTGGGAATCGAGTGCATCTATCGTCCAGGGAAGCGTTCCAGGATGAGCCCTGTATCCGGCTCCGTAACCGGCGACATCAACAACAACGGCGGCGTGGGCGGGCGAGACGACAACTCGTATGAGAGAGGTCGAAGCGAGTCTTCAGATCATGCCGAGGCGACCGCAGCGGCAGGTTCCGGCATGCTGGACTCTGCGAGCGCTGTTGCCGTTCCCCGGACTATGGGCGGGGGTGCTTGCTCCAGTGAAACTCTCGAATCGCTCGCAATGCGAACCTTTGACCAGTTTTTCCGCCACATTCACCATATCCCGACTTTTGCTTTCTTGCACCGGGCGTCGTTAATGCAGCGCTATCGTGCTGGCCTGGTAGACCGGCCCCTCTTGCTCGCCCTGGTAGGGATCACATCGCTGATGACGGACCTGGGCGGCGGTCCGGCAACCCGGGAGCTTGGAAAGCAATGCATTGCCGAAGCAGAGGCCCTCGTGCTGAACCGGCTCGACCGCCCTTCTACCTTAGGCTTGCAGACCCTGGTATTTGTCATCCACCACCGCGTTCTTTCCGGCAGGTTTTCGTCGGCTTTTATGCTCCATGGAGTTGCTTCTCGGTTTGCAGCCGCCCTCCGGCTTAACCACGAGAACCCGCGGCTCTGTTTCCTAGCTCGGGAATCGCGCCGCCGGCTGATGTGGGCGCTGTATATGATTGACTCTAGCATGGCAAACGGCTACGCCGACTTTAGCCTGTGGGCCTACCGCGGCGCCGATGCCATGAACATCCAGCTGCCGTGCAACGAACGCAACTTTGAGTTTGATTTGCCCGAGAAGACCGAACCGCTCTATCCTCCCACGGCCCCAGACGGCTCGCTACCCCCGTTACCCGATGATATCGGCTTTCTCGCCTTGCACGTCCGTATCCGGTCGCTGCGCGGCCGCATTCTGAAGTTCACAAAGCAAATCACCTCTAACATATCATCTACCAGCCCCGCAGACGAAATAGCATCGATCCCACATCGCTGCGCGGAAATTGCGGCCGACCTAGACAGCTTTGCTGAGCGGCTGCCAACCAGCTTCCGCTGGTCTGAAGCTAACGTCCGGCTACGGACCTACTCGCCGCGCCTCTGTGTGTTCCTTATGACCCATGTCTGGTGGGAGCAATGCCACTGCGAGCTCTATCGCGTAGCGCTCGTGGGGCTGCAGGAGGCACTTTCTCCTTCATGTATCACGCAACTTGAGCAACAACATCCCAAGTTTGTGCAGCACTGCCGTCTCCAGGTATTGGAGCATGCGCAGGCCATGGCTGAGATGTTCCGGCTACTGTTGACACTGGACAACGGCGTGCCTGTAACCGACCTGGACCTCCCCATTTGCCTGTATCAATGTGTACGGCTGCTTTACTACATCAGCAGGACTAGCGGCAGCAATTCTTCAAGCGAAGAGGAAGCTGGCATGCCTTATGACACGTTTCTCGATCTTGCGGGGGTATGCATTCGCGTCCTTGAGCAAACTATAACTACACCAGCTACATTGCGTATTGTAAGTGAAACACGCGGAGGCAAAACGAGAATCGGAGTGAGTGAAAAGGACGCACACAGCACGGAGTGCTAACGCAGTAGTAATAAAGCGCACCAACCTTGAGAAATTGATGGCCCATGGACTTGGCGCGGAAGTCGCGCCAAGCGGGCGGAGCACGCCAGAAGTAGCACACATGGAAATCGACGATGACGACGCCATGGTGACCAGCCTTCCGCAGCCTACGAACAGCCGTACGTTGAACAGCAACAGGATTGTACGCAGTGCGACCGACATACCCGAAGCAACAGCAACATCAACTGCAACTGCAACAGCAGGCACCGGCATTGGGCTTAATCGTCGAGCGACCATCCCTCAGCCTCCCTACATGCCTCCGGGCGTCTTTCAAGCACAACAGCAGGTCCCTGGGATGTTTGACGCATTTGATAACCACATGTCCGCAGCTGCGGCGGCGACCTCCGCGGCGGCGGCCACAATCAGTACCCCAGACCCAGTGGATCCCGCAGACGATCTGTCGCAGCCGGCTAGTGGCACCATCCCTGCGTCACATCAAGCTGCTGCTTTGGACGCATTTGATCTCGATGTGGATAATATGGGGGCCGTCGATCTCGGTGGCTGGTTCTCGGGGGATTGGGTGACTTCGACAAACAGCAATAGCAACATCAACAACATCAGCACCATCAACAATGAGTTTTCATCGTAGTGTAGAAGAGGAGGTAGAGTCGCAGAGAAGATCAATGATTGGGTTGCACAACGAAGTATCGAGGATCAAATGACAAAGACGCAGGATCGTTGAATATGAAAGGGCTAGCGTTTATCGTTTCTTTTGCTTATTTTTCTATTTCTTTTTTTCTTTTTCTCTCTTTTTTTCTTTTTGGGGGGAGGGGTTGCGTCTAGACACAAAAATTCCAAGAATATGGGGAAATGGCTGAAAACTAGAAGGTGGGAAGGGGTTGGGCCGCTCTAGATGAAATGACACAGGTGCCATGCCAGTAAATAAATAGCGGGTGTGACTGCTGTCGTGCTTCGGGATGGCGATGTCGTGATCAATTGAGGTGGGGCTGAAGAACAAATCAGTTGCCATATTTAATGCCTCTCAGCACCAGTCAATCGCAGTTCAATAGGTGAGCACAGAAGGGCAGCACCTGGAAAAGCTCTGTTTAAATATCTTCAATAATATTAAGCAATTTGATTTTGAAATATGGTAGCTGTCGAAAGACGTTTTTTATCGAGGCCGGCCTCCGCGTTCTAACTTGACTACGTATTCGCTTGCTGTAAATATGGTACATGATGAATGCCGAAAACAAACAAACAGATATATATCTCCCCTATAATGCGTACAAATCGGGCATTGCTTTGATCCTCTTTAATGCACTTTCCAGTCTCGTCCATAGAGCCCTTGGTCTTCACCTCTTTCACCGAAGTAGAGGGGTCTCTTCGCTTGGAGCGTCGCCCCCTGCTGTCTCGTTCTGCAACTGGTTTGGTATTCTACCTGCATTCGCGTCATCTCCATCAGCATCTTCGTTTTCGTCTTCGTCGTCGTCACAGACAAAGCCTAGCTGCGTCTCTCGGTGGATCCAGCCAATGCAAAGGCCCGCGCCGGGACCCAGCACCACAGACCAGCCAAGCACCACGAGGACGACCCGCCATCCCGCCTCCACCAGGATCCAGTAAAGCACAGTCAGGCAAATGAAGAAAACATCGATCTCGATGAACCGGAGCGTCGATCTTGTCATCTCTTTCCGGTCGTCAGACTGAGTGGCCAGGTTCCAGAGGAAGACGCCGTGCGCCAACGCAGAGCACACGATGGGCACCGCATAGACGGCCAGCAGCGACGGCCGGTGGGATTCCAGATGGAGTGTGGTTCGACTGGATGCCGCAGTTCGCACTGTCGCATAGCGGATCGCCTGTCGAAGAAGCGAGACGTACACGGGGAAGAAGAGCCAGACGACAATGGCCGCCGGAGCATCCGTGGCGATCATAAGTACGGATGGCAGCACATACCCGATGGCCACGGCCGCCGGAATGGCAACAACCTCGGCCACGACACCGAGGTGACGCATGGTGCTTCCGCGGCTGGCGTCGACCGGAAGATCACCATCTGCCTCCTCAGCGCTAGCTTCGCCCCTAGCCGCTTCTAGCGCGCCTTCAGCTTGACTGGCAGCCAAGATCTGCTTCGACCGCTGGAAGAACGCGGGCAGGATGACCAGCTCCCACACCATGGCACCTCCAATCAGATTGAACACGAGCCACGGGCCCGTCGGGTAGGCGATGAGCAGGCTCGGCCCGTTACAGATCCGGGCAGCTTCGACGGTGCTGACCGTCAGCAGGCAGGCGACGAATGAGAGCACTACAGTCATGACGGCAAAGCCCCGCGCCGACGCGGCCAGCGCTTCTTGGAAGAAGCTCACAAGGAAACAGGACGGAGCGCCGAGAAGCGGGATCCGCGAAAGGCCGGGCAGGCGGGCGCGCGCGTGGCACTGCGAGTAAAGCATTGCCACGTTCACGTCCGAATGGACAAAGAGTACAAGCGCCGTAGCAACGGCAAGCAAGATGGGAACGACCAAGAGGACGCGCATAGAAAAGGTGTGGATCGGGGGCTGTCGGCGGCCGCGCCGATTCTGAAGCTGTGACCTCCATGTCTGTATCCGCGTCCATATGCGCGACCACAGCGGCGGCTGTTCCTCCATTGCTGAATTTATGTTGGGAGGCTGGCGAAGGTTCCCGCTACGAGCGGTTGTTGCCAAGCGACCAAATCAAGACGTCCCGTTTCTGCTAAAAAGTTCCGTTTATCGAATGCGCTCTTTTCTTGTTACTGAGAGAAGATTAAACTCTTTGTTTCAGCAAAGTCTGCGGAAGTCGGGCGGTTCGACTGGGATGAAAGTCATGAAAAGGCATCCGTAGATTTCCGACCAGTAGCAGCGAAGCGGTCCAGCACCCTTAAATACGTAATGCCATATTAATATGGGGCCACTTTAGCAGGGCTCCCAGCCGCGTGCTTGATCCAGGTCCGCTGACCAGCCCATCGAAGGCATCCACTGTCACAGGACACTAACTGTCTGAATGTCGGCCACTAAAAGAAGCAGCTAATGTGTAGGAAAAATAATAATACTACTAATAAATAATAATAATAAAAATATATGTTTTTTCTGTACACTTCGCCTTGTTGACAACGATATATCTTTATAACTATTCTTATGTATAAATATACATTGTATCTTACACAGGGAACTATTTATTTGGAACTGCTTTCAATATGATAGCCATCAGCAGGAAAATGTAAAATCAAGTGCCCAAAGTGTCGCACGTTTGCTCCAAACCGAACAGAAAACGCCTCCTAATGCCATTAGTCCGAAAATAGCCATGCTTTCTTTAATCATGGAGAATATAAGAGGAAAAAAAAATAGGAAGGAAAAATGAGCCCCCTTAGCAAATGTAGCCAAAATGGCGGTACACTGTAATATGAGACATAGCTCCATTTAGCAAAACTTGACGAGCTGTGTATGCATGTAGTCGTTGAGTTTCAGAGCCAACTTGAATGTATCTTCAATGTGTGCCGCTATTTTGCCATATATGATAAATCTGGTAGGCCTCGAAGAATATTTTGGACAGTGGGCTCAAAGTCTGTCACGCTAGGCGCCTCGCCCGGACTATCACCAATGGTACCCGAAACGGATAGAGGTAGTTTGGGTGCTGCTGTCGGTAATGGTATAGAGGTATCATTTTCCGTGTCTTTGCTTGCTTGGTGTATGGGATCTAGGACGTTGGATGACACGCTGCCAAGTGCACCAACAAATTGACCCGTTGTTGGAGAGGAGACCATCTCGCCCCACTCGTCGTCTGTTGCTGTCGCGTCTTCTTCGTTTGTGCTTGTGCTAGTCTTCTCGTCATGCTCCCTAGTGATGCCTTGTACCGGAGTGGTTTCAAAACCCGCAAAGCTTTGCGGCATGGAATGTGAATGGCTGTGACCCGGCAGCGAAGCATTATTGATTGGAGGCCGTTCAAACGGTTTTGGAAATCCAGCGCCCTCTTCTGCCGCAGCCACCGTGTCGGTCTTTGGCGTATTGTCAATCTCTGTGGAAGACGAGAACTCTCTAAATTGAATTCCGCTGAATGGTGGTGTTTCCAGAGACGATACAGCAGCAGTAGTTGATTGCGCATGCTTATGCGTTTGATGATGCGGAGCTCTTGCTGAGCTGCTCCCATGCGACTCTGGCTTCTTCTTGTACACCTCGTCGAGGGCCACCGGTTCGGCCCCTGAATCCCACCCGAACATGTTGGTACGAATGCCACCGCCCCCAAATCCGCCGCTGCCGCCGCTGCTGCCACCAAGTGTCGGCCGGCCCAGAAATGCGTCTTCCTCCATCCAACGTCTCACAATCTTGACTGTGTCACCTCGTACTGCTGTGGATGTGGCCCATGTAATTGGGCGGTAATTCTCGTCATCGTCTCCCGAATTGTGCTTGCGGTAGCTGCCTGGGCGGGCAATCCGGTACCAAGTTTTCCGCTCAGAGATGGATGTGAAGCTGTCATACAGAATATGATCAGGGATATACGCATCCAGTGGAGGATCATCGTCACGGCTTGCTTTGGGCTGCTTTTGTGTATCGATATCGAACAGCTTGTCGATTTTGCTTTGATCTGGAACATACTGCGCCGTGGGCTTCACCCTCCCTAAGAGAGAGGCTACGGTAACGATGGCTTGCTGCTGCTTGTCCGCGGTTGGGGATCGGAGAGGAGATGTGGTGGTTGACGCTGATGGAGAAGGCAAGGATGAAACCGCACCCGGCCGTTCAATAACAGGTTCCGCATGAGGTGTTTGTGGAGGCGATAAGTCTGTCGGATGCTTTTGAGAGGCCTGAGGAGTGATTTCAGGCGATGATATTGGGGTCTCTGGTCTTGCACCATCCACCTTTGCTCTAGCTGACGGCATCTCGGACTGCTTCTTGATGCTCGGTTCTTCGCTTCCTTTCATCTTGTCCACTTCTTCGGCCTCGCAGAAAGACGACGACCGGGATCTTTGTCGGGGTGTCTTCGAGGAGAGGCCATCATACATGTCCACGAGTTCTTGTACTTTTGATGAAGCCTTCCGTTGCAGTCCGATTTGCGGCCGAAGCTGATTGTCGTTCGCTTGTGCGTCGTCGTCGACGGATGTGGTCGGCGAGTCTTGGGCGGGTTCGTTGTCATTGTTGGTATGGCTGCCGTCCGAGCCGGGAGAAGAAGGACGGGAGACTTCCCGAGACAAGGCCACCTCTCGTTTTGCGTCTTTATCGACTTCCGGGGATCGCGAAGAGTCCCCTAGGTCCAATGGTGGGATTTGATTGTCGCTTTTATGGCTAGGGGATCCATTGGTTGTTCTATCTGGATCGCTTCCAGCAATACTCATGTGTGAATGGCGAGATTCGGTTGAAAGCCGTGGTAAGTCAATAGACCCTACACCGACCAGGACATGCGTGCCTGGAGAGACAGCTGGCGATCGCGCGGCGGCCGAGCTTGGTAGTGTAATGGGGCTTGCTTGGCTACCAGAGAATGGCGAAGGCGTTGTCTTTACCCTTGGCAATGGCGACAGCCGCTGGTCTGTATCAAAGCCCTCTTGCTGGCTGCCTGGCCATGATGCGTTCCACGCAGCGAACGATCTCGCGGTACTGACGGACGGAGCAGCCGTCGCCCAATCGCCAAATGCATTGTCGTCGAAGGAGTCGTCGTTGTCGTCGGCCCAGGGAGAAGGATCCGCAATCGATGGAAAAGAAAAGGAGGGCTGGTTGCTGTGGTTGCTTGTTAGAACAGCAGGCGGGGGTGGCTTTGGATCGTTGTGCGAAGAGGGATCCGGCGACGACTGGAAAGAGAGATTGTTATGGTCGGTTGATGCCCACGGAGAGCCCCATGGATCGTCCATTGCGGGCGGCAGAGAGCATATTTAAAGCAAGAAAGCCAAAAATAGCTAGAAAACGAAAGTGAGTGTTGGCATCTGCCGTATCGTAGATTTCGAGGCTTGAATTCGACGCTGATGTGATCCCAGAGAAAGAGATACCGAGGGAGACGCTGGTACCGGTAGTCTCGGATGTCGCGAAGCTTTTTCAACGAGACCTAGTTCAGTGTGTACAGTCGTCTGGTTTGCAGTATGCAGCCGTGGATGGAAATGGATTTCGTGTCAATTGTAATTAGACCTCTGAGACTTTGCTAGTCAAGTGTTGTTCGCCTCCGTATGGCGAAAGGGGGTTTGTTTGTGACTTGACGCTTGGTGACGACGTGCGCATGGGCGTCTTCAACGCGCCAGGGGCCAATAGCAAGCAGCATGCGAAGAAACCGCTGCAGAAACGCTTATTGGCATAAAGCTACAATGCGGGTTGCCTAATTTTTTACGTCCTGTCCGGGAGGGGGGGCATGACTAATTTCTCACTAGCTTTTTTGTTTTACAGAGCTCACACAGTCGTAAACCCCTGTGACTATGACGCAAGGCTAGTACATTAAATCTAAAATTTTTAAGATTTATAAGACACCTGCTTTTGTACTCCGCTATTATGGCTCTGTCGCATGCCACCCAGGAATTTGTCTCTGTGCTGAAAGAGCATTCTATACGCAAACGTCATGTCGCTCGCTAAGGTCAAACACATAGTTCTGGTTCGTCTTCCCTTAACCTCTCAAAGACGTTGGCATCAAAATACAACAGTGGGTAAGTACTGACTTCTATTGATCTTTGCCCTACACAGGTGCTCTCTGGTAAAGGCGGCGTCGGCAAGTCGTCCGTGACGACTCAGTTGGCTCTGTCGCTGTCGCTTGCCGGCCATTCTGTAGGCGTTCTCGACGTCGACTTGACAGGCCCTTCCATCCCGCGCATGTTTGCGATCGAGAATGCAAAAGTTACACAAGCACCAGGAGGGTGGCTTCCTGTGACCGTCCACGAAGCCGACCCGTCCCAGAACATCGGTTCTTTGCGCGTTATCAGCCTCGGCTTCCTCTTGCCAAAGCGCGGCGATGCGGTTGTATGGCGGGGGCCGAAGAAGACGGCCATGGTCCGACAGTTCCTGACGGACGTGTTCTGGGGCGAGACCGACTTCCTGCTCATCGACACGCCACCAGGCACCAGTGACGAGCACATCTCTCTCGCAGAGACCCTTCTACAGAATACTACACCGGAGCAGATGACAGGCGCAGTTGTTGTGACCACTCCTCAGGCGGTGGCCACGGCAGATGTGCGCAAGGAGCTCAACTTTTGTGCCAAGACTAGTATTCGTGTCGTGGGCGTGGTTGAGAACATGAGCGGCTTCGTCTGCCCGAACTGCTCTGAGTGCACCGACGTGTTCATGAGCGGCGGCGGGAAGGCGATGGCCGCAGATTTTCAGGTGCCTTTCTTGGGCAATGTACCACTAGATCCGCAGTTTGTAGTCCTCATCGAGTCGGGCCGAACACCAGTCTATCCAGCTGGGACGCAGGTACTGGGCGAGAGCTTTCTGCCACAAATAGGGGGAACAGGCACGACGAATGGGGAGGCTGGGGGAAATAACCAGAACGGCAGCGCCTCAGAGATCATGGACAGCGGTTTTATTGAGAAAACAGGGCACAGTTCACTTGTACAAAAGTACCGGCTCTGCTCACTAGAACCTATCTTCCGAAAGATTACTACAGAAGTAATAAAGGAGGCCGTCAGTCCGGCCGTGCGATAGCAATAGAAGGCGGCAAACGCTAAAAAAAATAAAATAAAATAAACATATAAACATATAAATATAAATGAATGAGACAAAAAAGGAGGGGAGCAAAGAAGAGTCAGGGGATGGACATGCAAAAGCAAACGCAACTAGCAGGGGAAACATGACTCGTCCATGGAGTACAGCTCGTCTCCCCTAGTTTCTCGGCGATGATATTAGGTGCAAGCATAACGTAAATATGCAGGTCGTCGAACATGGCAGGGCAAATGCTCTTCACCGCAGAAGAACCTGAGCTGCTGCTGAGCAGCTCTGCTTCGCCTCTCATTTGCTGCCTGCGCATCTGCGTTTTCGCTTGTCATCGGGAACTCTTAGACACGCAGATAATATTAAGTGGGACTTGTGCCTGTGGTAATGGAAAAAGAAGGAAAAGCAGAGTGTGGGGTCCAATTGTCGAGCCTGTCTTACCCGCAAGCCAAGTACTTTACTGAACCCCACCTTTTGTGTGCCCTTGATGGCGCAGTACGACGTAACAGAAAAAAAGTTTCTTTTCCAGGTTGCGAAAATTAGCTCTGACTTTGCCAAGAGGGAAATCTCGCGCACAAACAAACTTTTGCCAAGGTCCACAGGCCAGACTTCGGAGGTGGATCATATTCACCAAAAGCCAAACCGTCAAATTTTTATTTTATTTTATTTTTCAATCATCCTCGCTTTTCTTTAAGTTCCCTCACCGTCTTCTCATTTCTCATTCAAACATCTCTCTCCATCTCTCACTCTTCTTCCAGAAGTCCTACTGAAAACACCAACTGTGCGTGGCAAAACAATCCGCGTGACAGAACGAGAGCGAAGGCAAAAAGGAAAATAGAAACGCGTCGTCTTTCTGTTTCGTCTTTCGTCATCGTCATCATCGTTCTCCAGCTGCAAGCACGCGACATTCCACCACCGCACTCTTCCCTAACAAAACTTTGGCAGCTTTCGTCTTCATCGCTCTGCTTTGAAACTGCCATTGAAACGCACTCTCCTTTTATGAATATCTCTGCTTCAGGCTCAATTTGATGCCAGCCGCTACCGGAAGATAACATCATCACATTTCCTGGTTCTGGCGATCGCAGTTCGACGCCTGGCCAGACCTGAATAGAACACCACTCTGCACCTGTCGCAGTGATCCATGAGCTCGACGGATCTCCTGCGTTTCTTCTGCAAGCCGGCAAAGTATATGACTCTTGCCCTCTGCTTCCATCCTCTACCGCCACCTGCCTGGCTTTATTTTTGCTAACTCTCAATTCTTCAAAGGCCACGATAGCACCCCTTTACTAGTAACCGTTATATTCCAATCCAGAAGTGTTCACATTTGCTTCCCCAGCAACCACCAACTTTTTCCATACCTCCCCCCTACAGACCATACCTCGATCGTTGGATCTGGTACTCACCTGGACTGAGTATCGGTTTTCCCTTTCGGGTTTCTGGTCTCTGCAAACAGCCCAACATTCCTTCCTCGCAGGTCTTTCTCCTCCCCCTCCCCGCCCGCCCACCATAACGTCCCTTTAAAAAAAGAGACGTTTTGATACCAAATCCCGATCATATCTGTTGCTGGCTAAGCCAGCATCCGACCCTTCTCCACCGTCCTGTGGGCCTACTCTCTCAAACGGACGCCGCAAGGTTCGTTTGGGAGGCAGCTAGCGCTCCGCGGAAGCCGTCTTCGCCGGTCAATTCCCCCGTTTTCTTGTTTTTTTGACATACCAAAGGGTTTCAACCAAATCCCGCGGCCTTAAACCCCGGCTCTTTTTGGATTGGAGATGGTCACTCTTGAGATTCCCAATGGCTGCACATTTTCGCCTTCGCTCGGAACACCGCATTTAACCATCAATCACGATGTGGCCGCCGATCTAGACTCAACCAATGCATTCGAAGGTAGGGCCGGCTGTTCTTATGCCGTGGTCTGTCTGGTCCCTGGCTAATCGTTCCTCCCATTTGTTTCAGGCCCAGAGAAGCTGCTTGAGGTTTGGTTTGCCCCGAGCCCAAAGGCCTTGGCATCGACCGTGAAAGAAAATGGCCTGAAGTGTGTGCCGTCGGATGTTTGGGTGGACATGCTGGACCTTGTGAACTGCAAGATTCTGTCCGTCATTCACTCCGAGACCGTCGACGCCTACCTGCTCTCGGAGTCCAGCATGTTTGTGTTCGCGCACAAGATCATCCTCAAGACATGCGGCACCACGACTCTGCTTTTGGGCTTGCACCGCATGCTCCGAATTGCGGCCACCGTGGCAGGTTTTCCGTTCCACAATGCCGTGTCCCTGGACGATATTCGCGCTGCGGCCACCCCGTACCGGGTGTTTTACAGCCGCAAGAACTTCCTGTTCCCCGATCGGCAGCAGGGTCCCCACCGGAGCTGGAAGCAAGAAGTCAGATACCTCGATGATATGTTTGAGGGTGGCAGCGCCTACATGGTGGGAAAAATGAACGGTGACCATTGGTATCTCTACATCACGTCGCCCAATTTCAATCCTACCCCGCCTCAGACGCCCGATGACGACAGCAGGAGCACTGCCAGCACTAGCGGCAGCAGCAACAGCCCGATGCGTATCACGTCGAAGATCCCGACGGGCATCCTCTCGGCTCCCGTCCCCAAGAACTTTGTCGACGCGAACGACGAAACTTTGGAGATCTTGATGACGGACCTGGACCCGGAGAATGCGAAGCAGTTCTATTTGTCGCACGCGAGCGCGGCCGCGCGCGAAGGCGTTCTTGCTGGCGCCGGGGGTGCTTCTCATCGTATTACGCAAGAGAGCCTTAGCCGGCTGTCAGACAGCTCTTACAGCATGCTGGGCTCGGAGGAGCTGTTCGATGTCGACGACATTGCGCCTAGCTCCGGCGGTTCGCTGACGCCTGTCAGCGACCATGTTACTGAAGTTGATCTTGAAGCGCTGACCACCGAAGGGCACGCCTTGGGCACCGTCGTCTCCGATAGCTGCGGCCTATCGGATGTGTACCCCAAGTCCGTGTACCCGGATGCGCGCATCGACGCCTACATGTTCTCGCCTTGCGGATTTTCTGCAAACGGTGTCATTCCAGCTCCCGGCCCTACCGTCGACGCCACCACCACTGCCCCTGCGGTCGGTGGAGTCGTGGACAACGCCCAAACTTCGGTCAAGGGCACCCACTATTTCACCGTGCACGTCACGCCCGAGCCGAACTGCTCGTTTGCCTCTTTTGAGACGAACGTGCCGGGCGGCCAGAAGGGCAGGCAGACTGCGGACATCGTCAAGCATGTCGTGGATATTTTCCGGCCTGGGCGATTCAGTGTGACCCTCTTCGAGGCGAAGGGAGCCAGAGACCAGTACTTCCTGGCCGACGATAGCGGCCGCGCTGGCGCCATTTCCAACGCCAAGCCGCGCCTCGAACGCATTCCGGGTTACCGCCGGATTGATCGCATTGTGCATGACTTCGAGGACTACGACCTCGTATTCCGCTACTACGAGCGAGAGGGCTGGGTTGGCAACGGGGAGGCCAGAGTTGGAGAGATCTAACTAAACACTTCAGTTTGTTTCCGGATTTTCTATTCTATTTATATCTGTTGTGACCAAATCTGAACTCAATGTCGCATTCTGTCGTTATCGAGCTTAATATTCAGTTACGTTTTCAGTTTAGTTTTCCTTATTATTGCCTTCTCTTTCTTTTTCAGATTGATACTTTGTTATTTTGTTGATTTAGTTCACACTGAATTCAATCCACTCTTTTGCCATGAATGTGGCGAGAGGCCTTACTATTTTATACATTCTAAATTGCTTGCCATCTGAAGGCATCCTAATTCCCCCCAGAAATTTCGTGCGGAAAGTGGTTTGCTCTTTTTTCATGGGTGTAAAAAGGTGCCGACAATATCATAAGAGAACGTGCAGGGAATTGGTATTCATACGCTCTGTGTCCGCGCGAAGGGAATCAAATTGACACGGTTTTTGGCAGTATCAAGCGGCTATTCTCCCGGGATGAATATGTAGAAAATTGATCTATAAGTCCTCACATCCCCGTTGATGTAGCCTTGCAAAACTGAATGGTTTCAAGCAGTACAGTTTCGTAGGCCCAACCGCTGACTATGGCACCACAAGACGAAGTTCAACCCCAGCTGTCGGGACCGGGAATTTTCTGGGTCAATTCCGGTGTTGACAATGATCATGATCCGGCCAGCCCCGATACTAGCACCACACTCTCCTACGATGACTTCGTCCGGTGGTATGAAGAGATCCACATCCCCGATTTCATACACGCCAAAGCGGATCTTCCCTTACCAGCGGCGTGGCGCTATGAGTGTTCCGATGCGTCGTGGGCAATGCCTTTTTTGGTTTTTTATAAGGTTCCCGACTTGGAGCTCATGACCAGCCCAGATTATCGTTCGGTTCCTGTTCACCATCCGTCGCTTCCTGGTGGTGGACCCATTGGACGCTTTACATCTTTCTTCGCTCGGTTTGGGCACCACACAGAGACCTGGAAGAAGAAGGATGGAAAAGATGGTCTGGCGTTGCATTCATATGGTCACTTATTCTGAATCATAGTCTAACCCGCCAGTCACAGGCCATGGCGTTCTCCTGATGTCGGAGATCATCGAGCTGCCAGTCGCTGCTGCGGACGGCACAGACACAATTGGCGTTGATGGGTTCCACGACTGGTACCGCAATACGTATATGCAAGAAGTAGCGCAACTCTCTGGATGGATGAGATCTACGCGCTTTGAGGTTGTCATGCAGAACGAAATTCGCCGGAAAACACAACAGAACAATTCACAGCCGGCGGCACCGAAATCCAGACAGCCAACTTGGCTGACTCTTCATGAGTTCGACAACACACACAGTTTCGACAAAGGCAGTCTATCACGTTCAACGACGGCGCTACTGGGAAGCGAGGCTAAATCGGATACGACACGAAACATGGAGAGCCTGGTCCATGGGATTGAAGTGCTGCCATTCCGCCTTGCGCGGACTTATGGCGATGCGGATACGGCTTTTGTAGACGCGGAGACAGTGGGTATTTGAGTTTGTAGCAGGCTAAAGAATATGCTATTTTTGAGAGTCGTATTGCTTGCTGTTACGATATCAGGGTCTTGAACTTCCCCCGTAAACTAAGAATGCTGGCTTGTAAAGCTAGTGGATAGCTAGAAGAGAAGAGATAGCAAAAACCGACGGTAACCACTATTTTTACCCCAATTTGCGCCCTACAGATGACATCACGAGACTGACCTGCATATATTGCAGATACTGCATATACTGCAGGCTTCCCGCTGTCTGGCGTTGGCTCTGCTTAAAAATGGGTCAGTTGTTTTTATTCCATGCTTTTTGTCGGGTACACACACATACTCACGCACACAAAATCCCGTTGGTCTCTAATCTATGAATATATCCTGGCCACTGAGCCACATGGATCGACAAGGCTGCGTTTGCCAAATTAAGACGCTTTGAAAGGAAGAGACGTTGCGCTGTCACGGATCCCTGTTTTTCTGACAGATTTCCCCAGATTTCCCTTTCCTGATTTATCTCCTTGCCACTAAGCACCATATCTTCAATTTAAAACCCCCTCTGTCCGAATGGGTGCGCTGCAGGATCCACCAGCTGGACATCTGGGAAACGTAGGCAGCGCCGCGCAGATTCAGGAGACTGGCCAGCATCTCGCTGCTGTAACCGAGCTGCTTGCTTCTGCGACAATCTCGGCACCTGTATTGGACAAGGCTGTTGATGCATTAGGATCGCCAATAGCCTCGGCAAGAACAGCGGCATTATTAATACCTCCTACGTCCTTCGTTCGCTTTCCTGACTTGCCCACGGAGCTGCGCCTGAAGATCTGGCACTTCTCGTTCGAACCTCGCACTGTCGAGATTCACCGCCGCAAAGTGCACTATGCAGATGGCGACAAGAGCGTATACGTCAACGGCGTCAGCGCTGCAGCGTCATCGCCCAAGTGGCAGTCCCTGAGCGCCAATCCCGCCGTACTGGCCGTCTCGTTCGAGGCCCGCGCCTGTGCGCTGACGCACTACACGACCACAATCCGGCTGGCGGTCAACACCCCTTGCGAGCGCGCTGGGGAGGCCCGCCTGGACGTGCACCGCCGGCTGTACCTGGCGCCGCAGGTCGACACGCTAGTGGTGCTGGGGGAGTTTCATCTGGCGCAGACCGTGCAGCTGCTGCAGCACATCGCTGACCAGGATCGCGAATACCGGAGCGCAGATGGCTTTCGACGGGGGCCGCGGGATCCGAGCCACTCCCCTCTGGACGGCGCTGAAGCAGGGGAGTATGGTCTCCGCCGGCTTGCGCTGTCCGCTTCCTCGTTTGACTACCCCGGCTCTGGCATCACCATGCAGGCCCTGAGCCGCACCATCTTCCGACATCTCGAACAGCTCACCCTTGTTCTCTACAACAGCCGCATGCCTCCTCCTGACTGGACTGACGGGCACTGCGCATTCATCGACTGCCACGACACATACGTATACCGCTGCTTCGAGGTTGGCCGTGGAAGGGAGCTGAGGAGTCCCTACAAGCATAATGGAGGATGGATGGACGTGGGCAATTGTCCCCTGCGTATATTAGATCTCGCCTTTGGAAGAGACGCGGTATCAGAAACGGAAGCTAAGATCTTACCGGCCATCCTTGATGTAGTACCGCTTCAAGTGGAAAAAAGAAGAGCTGTTCTGAAACACCGGCCTGTTCTTCGCGGGAAGAAAATATAATGTAATGTATACACTAGACCAACGAACATTAAATGAAGTGATGTCTTTTTTTCATATCTCTGCAGAGACGAGGCTCGTTCATGTCCCCTTGATGCATAATATACAGATCAGACCATTGTTCAAACAGCATAACTACCCCATGGATGTACCCAGGTTCTTCCCATCTTCTTTTATACAGTGGATAATTTTCGGCCCAATTTATCAGTTATGCTTCCAGTCTCTTCAGAATGCGCTCTCCAACCACCCGATTGGCAACCTCGGCGCCGTAGTGTAGGGAGATAGCGCCAATAATAGCAAAAAGCGACGAGGTCAGCACGACGTGGACTCCAGATCCTTCGAGATTCTCAGGCTATATGTACATGTTAGCTGATATGGCAAGAGACACAACGTCTAGATACACAATGAAAAAAAAAAACTAACCATTCTTGGCTTCCACCGCACCACACCGAGCAGTCCCACCTCCCTCGCGAGCTGTGACAGTTTTTCGGGGTTCGCAAAGTGGTGGGGCTGCACCGTATTCAGCTTGTCGACGTTCTCGAGCGCCGGGTGTGTGAAAGGTTGCCGGCCATAAGGATCGGCAGTTTCGGCGCTGTTATCCACCGGCGAACCCATTATTGCGCGGGTCGTCTCTAGAGCCACAATCATGCGGCCTGCCCTCGACGTCAGCAGCATGTCCGTCGCAGATGGGCTGCGGTGCTTTGCCCTTGCTCACCATAGAACGCCAGCCGTGTGTTGAAACCTCGGCGGCCGTTGTCGAAGCTCTTGTGTGTCACTGCCAGCCACTTCAACTCTTCTGGCAACGAGCGTGTCAGGTCACGCCCCAGCAGCTTCTCGTACATGCGATCGAGCTTCGCCGGATCATCGTTGACCTTCCATATTGAACGGCGCGGGTCTTTTGGCTGTTGCAAGGAGAAAGGTGCTTTCATACGCTCTGGGGTATAAGACCATCGTGGCCGCTCGTCCCCAGTCGCTGCTGTTGTCTGGGACGAAGCTTCTTCCGTTGGGGCTGTGTCGCTATTTCTGGGGTTGGATGACGTGAGGAATCGCCGGTGGCAGCAAAGCGCCTGCCGCGAAGCGGGTCGCGATGCCGGTAGTAAGTTTGCACTGCTCTGCAGTGTTCGCCGTGTTAGGGACATTTTGCGTATCAGTCGGGACGATCCTTTGAAACAATCGTAGTGCTTCCTAGGCATGTCCGTCTAAGAGTCGTGAAATCACCAAAACTTTTTTTCGTCAATTCGATTTACGAGCTAGATCCGAATTGGTGCAGTATCACGTGTGATAAGGTGAGCGATAGCGAATGTGCAAGTACAGCTTCGCATAAGAAATATGTATCTTTAGGTATTCCTTCATGCAAAATCACAGATAATATACTTTCTATGACCTAAAATTTAGCGTTTCCCGAATCCGGGGAACGACACGCTCTCGCGACGTGAAGCGCATCACTGTAGCCACCTGTAGGCAACAGATGCGCTTCTCACAGCTCAGAACTATTCCTGTTCGTTCAATACTGCCCATTCACCATGTCAAGCCAGCTTTTTCTCTCTTCATGACCGCTTTCTTTCACTATGCATTCTCCTCGGACATCGTCTGGCCCAGATCGCTTCCGGAGCAGCAACATTCTGCTCGAGAAGCTGGCAGCCGTCCTCCCCAAAGGCTATACCTTTGGCGTCTACCACCTCTCCACACCACCCACACGGGCCGAAGCCCTGTTCAATGCACCGCCCGGCGAGCTCCCCGATCGAACCTACTGTGAGAGCCATTTTCTCTCCGTCACCATCGATATGGAACCGCTAGAAGAGCTCGCAACGCAGAAGCCTGCACGACCTCAACAAGTCATTGCTTTCGCTCTTGAAGTTTTTATCTTCACAACGGCCTTCTCGAGCACCTTCTTCGTATCGAAGGCTGATTCCTCCGGCTATCTGCACCTTCTTAATCTTCCCAAAGGCACCCCGTCCCCAATCCGCGAAGTCATCTTCACCTTTCTCGCATACCTTGTGGAACAGCGCCAGCGCAAGCACATCCAATCTGTGGTGAGCCTGTTTGCCCGGGCACAGTCACAGTACCTGTTTCCCAGAAGTGTGGAGAATGCTGGCAAACATGTGCTGGATGACCGGGGGCTGGTGAAGTGGTGGTGTCGTGTGCTCAACCCATTGATTGGAGAGCCACAGGTCGGATCAGTAGGCGGCGAAGAAAACGGTCAAGGCGAAAAGAAAACAGCTTGGAAGGATATCAAGGGCTATCTAATAGTCCCAGGCCTAGATCAATACGAGACTCGCGCGTTTCTTCCACGCACGCCAGTGAGTTCTCAAAATTGGGCTCTTGGCCATCCGCTGGAAGAAATCTCTCATTACGTCCATGAAGGCCGCAGCGGCGGCGTGCCACCGAGATGCCTCGTACCGCAGTATCCGGACGACCCCAAATCCCGATTCCGAGACGAGCTAGACGAAGAAGCTGAGCGCGCCGCAGCGGAGCAGGGAGACGGGGCTTGGAAGAGTGTCAAAACACTTGACCAATTCTGGGAGATGATGGCGTTCCGGCAAGAGTGCTCGAGTGGCCGCCTCACTGGATTTATCTGGGTGGTGTTTAACCCCTGGCAGAAGCAAGACTCTTCAGGTGATTCATCGCGACCTCCAGACCCCTCGGAAGGGAGAAGCAACGGACGAAAGAAAAAGCATAAGAAAGTGCTCCGCGGACAAATCGTCCCCCGCTTGCCCCGCGTCAAAACCCAGCAGCGCAATTACCTCGCTGCACGCCCACCGGTATCCACTGCGTACTACAGCTGGCCGGTTGAAGGTCGGGGGACGCGCGTCGTCGAAGAAGTCGACTACAAACGTGCAGTCGAGTTGCTCCTGCAACTGGACTTTTCGTCGTTGGAGAAGAGCTTGATCAGCACAAGGCGGTGGATCAATGAGACAGGGATGGGGGCCGAGTGGGGGTTGGAGGTTCACGGCGAGAAGGAGACCGCAACAGCCCTCCCTGTAGCATCAGCAAAGGCAGCTCTTCCCGTGACGAACGATCTTAGCGGATTGGTGAAGAGAAAGCGAACATCTAGCAATGGAGAAGGTGGCGAGGCCATAAACATGCTTAACACTGGCCTGATTCGCAAAAAACCTAAAGGCACTGACACAACAGCAGAAAATGGGACGCCAGAAGTAGTCGCAAATTCACAAAATGACGAGGCTGCATCTTCAGGAGTAAACATTCTCAGCGCGGGGCTTGTCAGAAAAAACCCGAAGGCAAAGTAATAACATAATGGAAATGGAGTTGTGGATAGATGGACTGGGCTTGGTTCTGGAAGCATTTGGCTGCATGGTAATGATTCGTAGTTTCAATGGCGTCTAAGTCTATTTTCTAATTTAGGGTTGTGACATGCTACTATCAATGAGATATTTATGTCCCAAACATTGGCCTCGTGAAAGTGCTGAAGCCGCTTCTAATCACTTCTTAGTTTTCTGTCTCTTGCTGCTTGGCTGCTCAGTGTTGCCGCGACTCTGCTGATCTTTCCTGTTCTCTTTACTGCTGTCCTTGTCGGAATCTGAAGCCCCTTTGGCCAAGGCCAGCGCTTCTGTTAGAAGACGCTTCTCGCCGATGCGCACCCTCAAGGCGGAGTACAGGCGGCTAGAAGATGGATTTGCCTCCAAAGTTAGCTTCTCAAACTCGGCGATATCTTCCTTTAATGTGGTCTTGTAGGCGGCCAGTCGCGTAGAAATTGCGCTTGTGATGGCTGCAGCTACGATCTCTTTATCTGACTTCTGGCTTTTGTTGTCTTTCGCTGCGCCTTTCGTCTTTTGATTCTTTCGACTGTGCTGCTCTTTCTCCTGCTTCTTCTGTTGCCGTTTCAAGGCGACTTTTACAAATGCGCGCGACTGCCGGCGCAGCATCGGCGGTAGCTCAGTCAGAACATAACCTGACGAAGGGGTGGTGAGATGGCCTGTCGTCTCATCTTCTTCAAACTCGCGGTCTATCATGATGGGATCTTCCAGCTCGTCGGCATCCAGAATATCAATCTGTCATGTTAATTAATGGTAATGAGGGCGAAAATGGAAGCTACACGGTTCTTACAATTTTAGAAACTTCGCTCGCTTTCAGGCCCAACTCGGCCACCAACCGATCCTGGACAAGCGACCATGGTATGTCCACAGCGTCGAAATGCTCATGCTTCTCGGTTGTATAACCGTAGCGCCGCAGCAGCTCTCCGTTTGATAGAGGGCCATAGTAGTTCAATATTTCATCGCCAGCTTTAATGGGCCGTACGGCGGTGGCAGTGAGAGCGTCAACGCCGTGATGGATATGGGCCTACAGTCTGTCAGCTTAGCATCATCTGCGTTGTTCTTGGAGAGCTACGTACATTAAATTCGGCATCGGCATTCAACATGTCAGCCATAGGGACCATGCCAAGGGGAATATGGGCGTTTTTGTCTTCAACCCAGCCGCTGAAGTTCTCGTCGTCGTCGCCATCATCGTCGTGGTCGTGGTCGTGGTCGCAATCTGGACCATGCTGATGACTGTGATCACCAACCTCTTTCATCTCTTCGTCTTCTTCCCCTTCACTTTCTTCTTCCGCATCACTTTCGTCATCTTCATCTTCCTCGTTCTCTAGGCTAAATGAATATGCCATTATAGTGCTACCCATACGGTGAGCGAGGTTCATCAGTTCTTCATCTGATAATGATTTTGAGCCGCCAGGAAAGAAAACGCTGCTGTGCGCACGGATAACGGGGAGGACTTTGGTCTTGATCATCTCATCTGCCTCAGCTTTTCCAACACGGTCAACTACTGGACTTGCTTGCAAAGCTGCCAGTTCTTCAGGCGCCCAAAACATAGGGGTGTCAAATGTGACCGGGAGAATATCAAAATATGGCTTCCAGGGAGAGTTGCCCCCACGAAGGAACTCGTAAATCATAACGAGTATCAAAGACGTCCAAGGTTCTTGGTCATCACTTTCTTCATCTTCATCTTCATTGTCATTCTCATCATCAACTTCTGCAGACTGTCCGCTTTCCTTGGAGATAGATGGAATAAGCGACGTTAGATTAGAGGTTGTTGAGCTGATGATAGCCTTACGCGGTATGGTAAACAGAACGGTATCTGGCGCGATATCCGCCTTAGCAACTGTTGGTTTGGAAAAGTCAGCCCACCCATAGCTGTAACTTCACCAGTTGTTCTGTTTATTCACCAGTTGTTCTGTTTAAAGAGCTTTCTCTTCCACTACTCACCAATTCCTCGCCCTGCCCCCCTCGCTCGCAGATCCACGATTTCAATATCTTTGTGAAAAGTGGTCCCGGGCCATTCCTTGAACCATTCAAGGAACGCCTTCGCTGGTTTCAAATAGTCTTCGTCTATCATTGTGTCGTAAATATATGTGGTTGTATATCAAAGTATACTGCCAAGTAATATCGCATTATCATCTAAGAAATTTTTCGAAGTTTTCTGGCGCTTACAAAAGGCACTGGCTAGAATTCATTTTAAGGTATTTTTTTTTTTTTTTGGCCTAGCTAGCGGCGGTCCCACTATGGGAGTATCCCTGCCAACGGTCCGTCAGGTCCATGCTGTGACATTTAGCTCCCGAATAGGGTAGAGGCACAGCGACTACAGTAGCCCTGCCCACTTCACACCAGCACCCGAAGCAGAAAATAGCGCCAGCGCAACCGAACATTTAAACCGAGTGTTTAGCTGATTGTCCACAACAATCGCTGAGAACGTGTTCTTAGGGTAGCCTTGATGTAGTTTACCATATTCAATTGCTGTTGATACCTTCCCACAACATGCGCCCCATACTTCTATTTGCTTGTCATCCCCTGACAGGTCACATTACACCCGTCTTGCGGCTTGCCGCAGGCCTTCGTCAGCGTGGCTGGCGGGTCGCTTTCCTGAGCTCTCCTTTTTTTCAGGCGCGTATTGAGGCCGCAGACCTGCGATTTCTACCACTTTTTGGAGCTGCAGCCCTGGATGATGAATCGCTATTTGACCGAAAGAAAAACGAAGATGGTGATGCAGAGCTCGCCGAAGGCCTCAGCCCAGAAGTTACGGCACGGCTTCCTCAGTCCGTTACCGATTCTCGGCACCAGGCGCTCTCAGCTCTCCCAGCTGAGTGGGTGAGCTTAGGAGCTGCTCTTGAGGTCCTGACAAAACAGTTTCCTAGCGAGAAGATTCAGCTCGTGGTTGAGGCCTTTTTCTATGGTGCTATGCCACTAAAGTATGGCGCGCAGCTGTCCTCCACCGCCGTGGCAGCGGCGTTGCTTCCGAGAACTGCGTGTATCTCCATCACTGCACCAGCTATCCGCAGTATCGATCTCCCACCTTTTGGCTATCTAGAGCAGTTTGATCCGTCGATAGCAGGCCGCGCAAGGTATGCGGCCATCTGGGACGGAGAATGGCTGGCTAGGGCAGCACCACTATCTGAGCTGTTCCGGCGGAAGATGCGGGAAGCGGGTGCTACTGATAGCGAGAATATTGATAAAATCGTGTTTATGGGCGGTGCCAACTATATCTGCCACGACGCCATTTTGCAGATTGGTGTTCCCGAATTCGAATACCCGCGCAGCGACTTTCCGCCAGGGTTTCATATTGTTGGCGTCGTTCCACCTGTGGTCCCGACAACACCCCCCAAGTTTTCTTGGTGGAACGAACTGTTGGAGAATCAAAGCCTATCTCCGGATTCGGGACGAAAAAAGGTAGTTGTGGTGGCTCAAGGAACTGTAGAAACGGAGCCGACAGAGCTCATCCTGCCCACGTTAGAGCTGCTGGCTGGGCGCCATGATCTGATCACGATCGCCATCCTCGGCGTCCGCGGTGCTCGCATATCCACCTCGGCAACGTATTCATTACCTGCCAACGCACGTGTGGCGGACTACTTATCATACGATGCCGTTCTCCCATTTGCCGACCTGTGGATTCATAACGGCGGATACGGGGCCACCATGCATGGCATTGCGCATGGCGTGCCTATGGTGCTCGCGGGAGATACACAAGATAAGCCAGAAAATGGCAAACGCGTGCAGTACAGCGGCGTGGGTCTCGACCTGGCAACCGCCCGGCCGAGTAGGGAGAATCTGCAGAATGCTATTCAAACCGTCTTGTCTGATCCAAAATATGCCCGCGTGGCCAAGTCTATGCAAGCAACAGCCCAGCGAATGAACTGCGTCGATAATGTGGAGAGCATCCTATTGGATGAGATAGCAGAAGCAGGAGAGAAGCCTTAGAGCAACATAGAAATTAGAAATAGAGAACCTACGGATAGATACAGAGCACTTCATGATTGTTCTTTTATTTTGACCTATCCCTGTACCTTGACTTTTCTTTGTCCCTTGTCGTCGTAAGCAAAAGATCGCCATTTCTGAGGAAAGATAGAGTCTGAGATGTTTGAATCTTATTCTGTTACATCAGAAAACGATTGATTACTGTTTGTGTACGTATGCCAGTAAGGCGGAGCATGCAACATGAGTTTCTGAATGGCAGATTGAAGCATACAGGTGGACCCAGAATAGTTCTTTGCTTCCTTATGCCGGTCGCTATTGACCGTTTGAGGACATCTGCGTATATAAGTGCAGATGACAAACCATAGAACCGGAATACAGAGAAGCGAGAAGCCACGTATAAATTCGCTTGACAAAATACTACTCGAATCTACATGTACTTGTATCTCAGCACTAAAGGTAGCTCTTGGAGAAAACCAAGGGCGCTGCGGTGTAGTATTGCTAATGCATTCGTCGAGTCTGCTATATATTCGTCCATACGACGTCATGAAGCTGCGTCTTCTTCAAGTATTGTTGTATAAGCGGGCTTTTTTGGGCGACTCTCGCCATGACGTTATGCAGTTTTCTGACTCTAAACAAAAGCAATGCAGCTTCATGTCTTAATTAGCGCATACATGTCATTCTACCAGTCCACCCTGTCTGATTTTGCCAAGAAGTCTGGACTATCTGGAAAGTGAACAATATGTAGAAGTTTGTGGGGTAAAGACCCTCTTTTCTTTGTTGCCGTACTTGTTTTATGGTGACGCGTCGAATGTGATCCACTCCATTGTTCCATTTGGTTGTTGCACGACTCGCAGCGACGATCGTAAAGCGTCTCTGTGTCTCCTTTGAGATGCGTCTCGGTAGACACTTCATCTCTACGTCTACTACAATGATTGCCGATGTCGATCGATGTATTTATGGGATGTTGAGGAGACACAACTGCAAATGCCTCTGATACCTGCAACTTGCGTCCTCTTTCATCAACTGCGTTTCCTCAAGTTTACATGAATGGCTGTTCTGCGTTTGAAAATTGGGCCCCCTTGTTCTGTATCCACGGTCTGTGCGTATCGGTGCCAGGAACGGATCTTTCCGCTCTCAAGAAGTAGGCAGTCCTCCATCCGTCTAACATGAAATGCTTGTTCGAGGGAGACGAGGGAATTGCTAGATATTTGTTAGCAACTACGGGCATTGCTTTCTCACAATCTTGCGTGTCGGGCGCACGCACCTCTACTGGGGTTCATAATCGCAGGCCTTTAGTTGGCATTCCATCGGTAGTTTCTAAGATCGATTATCTCATCTAGATTTCCTTGCATTATCCGCTGCTACCTCTTTGACCTTGCCCGGTAAGAGCTGATACTGCCAAGACCATGAAACGTCGAAAGTTCCAATAAACTGCCTGTTTTGGTCAATGGCCTCGCCTTAACATCCCACAATCTTGGATAGCCAGTGACAGGAAGAGAAGAAGCCAACTGATCGGATATACACTCATGTTCCACTTATTTCTCTTTTTGGACGTTCATGCATCTGTCAGCCAAGAGCAGAAGAATGAGAATGCGGATGAAGATAAAACACTCAGCAAAGAATAGAGACGAGACAAAGGAAGCATTCTCGAATGTTTTCTCGGCCCACAAGTTGTGCCCAAAAATCGTATTTCCGAATTTCCTTCTTTCGATCTTCTGTGTGCCTCCTCCATTGACGATGCGCGGCCGATCGCGACGCCTCGGCCGTGGACACCGTACAATATGTGCTTCGGAGAGCATTTAGCCTGATCCCCCCCCCGCCACAGATTGCGATCAGATCCACGATGACCAGTTTTTCTTGTGTCTGTGGCATTCTGCGGAGACTCCGACTTGTTCACGAGTCATGACAATCCTTAGACTAAGAAAACAACCAACAGTCCATTAGATAGTTGATTTTTTAGAAGTCCAGAATAGTATCCAGAAGAAAAAGAAGGAGTAGTGGATTATAAATTGTTATTCTTTTTTTCAGACTGAAAAAAAGACAACTTTTGTTTCGTGTTTGTTTAGATTAGATGTATAGTCGCTTGACCTTGTATCAGCTCCTACACAGATCTGAATTTCTGGGCATTTCCCTCTTGCCAATGCCGGAGATTTTGTGCCCACTGATCTACAATTGTTTTATTCTCCTATTCCGACGTGTAGGGCCGATACGGACGAAAACCTGACATATACTGTTTTGGGTGGAAGAAATATATATGTGAAGCCGCCGGCTTTGCCTGCCAGGCTGCATTACCTTCTTGTCATTAGTGTATGAATAGACGATGCCCAGCCTCAAACAGAGAGAAGTTAAAAAAAATTCTAGCACAAATAATACATTGAAGCAAGACAAGAAGAACGAGAACTACTAGTCAGGATGGATCCCACTGCTCGAAATAGCTGGCAGCTTCATGCATATCACAAGAGCCTATTAGAAACAACATCATCACACCGGAAACGACAAAGCGACAATTTTGCCAATGGCCTACAAGAACCAGTCCGGAGACAACGTGCAGCTTCACCAGACAGTGAAAATCTCTCGGTAGTCAGTGAAAAAACGGCAGAAGTTGTGCTAGGAAGCACAGAGTTGTATGAAAATGGGAACCTTCGCTATATTCCGGTTCGTATGACGAAGAAAAGAGTGCTAGTCTTATCATGTATTCTAACGGTGCCCACTTAGATGCCAACACCGAACCCCAAGGGTTAGCTTTGAATAGTGACAAGAACTTTGATCTATTGTAGTTATCGTTAACCACTTTTAGATCCACTAAATCTACCGAATTGGCGAAAATGGACAGCGATTGTTGTGATGTGTCTCTGTAAGTTCCATAGGTTAGGCTGGGTGTGTCGAGTACCCGCTATATTTGCTCATCGATGATCTGTAAACTCTAGTTGGCTCGCTTGGCCTTGCTGCTGAAGTTGTCATCGGCGCCCTGCTCCCCGTTTTTCTTCTCCAATACTCTGGTGTCGACCCGGCGAGCATCCTATCGAACCCCAAGCTGGCCGCTCAAGCAGCTGGCAGCGACCCCCTGTCGGTTCTCCCTCCGGGTGTCACAGCAAAGGTCACCCTAATGCAAGTGTCTCTCTTGGCAATAGTGCCACAGCTTTCCAACGGAATTGCTAGCTACTTTTTGATCCCTTTGTCAACGGCTATTGGCCGCCGGCCCGTGCTGATAGTAACGGCAATGCTCGCTTGGGCGGGAGGCTTCTGGGCTGGAGCAAGCCAGTCTCTAGAGAGCCATATTGCTGCACGTGTGGTTCACGGACTCGGCGCTGGGTCGGTCGAGGCTCTTCTTCCTCTCATTGTCCAGGACATGGTGTTTATCCATCAAAGATCACAAGCCACAGCGGCTGTCATCGCCAGTCAGGTAAGAACCCCGGTTTAAAGGATAAAAGGATTAGCGCAACTAACAACCATTGCAAAGGGAATTTTTATTGTCGTACTCGGTATTGCTGGACCATACCTGTCTGCGAACTATACATGGCGGTGGATCTATTGGATCACATCAGTCCTTGGGCTTATTGTCTGGTTCCTAATCATTGCCTTTGTCCCCGAGACTCGCTGGCAGAGGTCTAAAGAAGAACTGAGTGGGTTGTCGCTAAACTTTTTGATTCGTGGAGCGTAGCTAACTCTCGGATTGATTAGGTGGTCAAAGGGTGTTTCCACTAGAGCCCGGCGAGAGTAGGCCACGTCTGGACTACCAGACGTATGGCCAACGAACGACATGGTCCAACATCGGCGTTTTCCAGTACGGGTTCTACTGGAAGGAAGCTGGCCTGTCGATTCTTGACGCAATGCGTACAACTTTCTTCCCCGCCGTTCTCTATGTTGTTGTAATCAATGTCGCCTTTATGCTAGTCAACTCGACTACGATCCAGACAACTTCATTTGCTCTCCTTGGCGCAGGGTAAGTGTCAAGTTGCCAAAGAAAGCTGTGATGAAAAAGAAGCATGTGATGCTTATACTTACGATGGCACAGAATTCCCTTTGAGTGGACCGGCATTGCCGTGATTCCATCCATCATCGCAACCTTTATGGTATACTTATTTGGAGGCATCATAGCGGACAAGATTGCGTTGAAAATCACAAAGATGAACGGAGGCAAGCGTGAGCCGGAGCACCTCCTACCAAACTTGATTATCCCGTTCATTGTGGGCATTGCTGGCTGCTTCGTATTTGGCGTCGCGTCTCAGAACAATCTGTCCTACATAATTCTGCTTTTCGGATCCTTCCTCACGCTCTTTGGCAGTTTAACGCTGCTGACAGTCACAAACGTCTACATTATTGAGAGCTATCCGCAGTGGGCAGGGTAAGAAGAATTTTCTGCTCAGAGAAATTCCAAAAAGGATGAAGTATTCGATACTGACACTCACAATTCTCAACCTAGTGCTGTTCTCGTCAACGCCTCGTCCCTGAAGGTCATAATCACCTTCTTCCTAGCTTCTAATTCCACGACATGGGTACAAGATATCGGGCCCCTGCGGCTGTTTGCTATCTTTGCAGAGATGTTGATTGTGGTATCACTGGGAATTCCGTTCCTGTTCTTCTTTGGCAAACGGCTTCGCCAATGGACCAGTGGTAAGGTGAAAGAACGCAGTCTCGCCGCGGGCGGCAAAGCGAACCTCAAGCGAACCAAGTCGGATGGCTCCGAGTATTCCTCCGGGGCGGCTTAAAGCTCAGCTTGTATACAAAACTCGCGGCCCTGAGAGCTCTCTGTGAGAGCTGTCCTTTCCGTGCTGGTGCATGTGCTATGAACTCTCTAGTTTGTATTCTGTATGTTCGCTTCTTTGAGTGTATTACTGTAACTTTTTCAGTCGTTCTTTCGTGAGTCTCGATTTACGCACCTTTCCTCTTTTTTTTTCTTCTTTCTTGGGAGGGAAATTTGGCTGGGCCGCATTAGACACGGATATTTCATTCTTTGGGGGCCTGGAGGTTATTTGGAAGGCCCCGGTATGTATTTGTTACTGTCTATAACGTCTAGATCTAGATCTTTGGAACCTAAGCACTCGTTTAGCGTATTTTGTTTGCTTCTTGATCATTTTATTTCCTCGCCAAGAAATACGATGAGTCTATGGCCAGATGCATTGATAAAGCTGAGGGGGAAATAACCGCTTCTAGGTGTATTTAAAATTCGTTCTATAGAGGCTTTTCTGTGGGACCTGCGTTTGTAGCCGCCGTGTTCTATGCCAAGGAGTGGTATTCGCAGAACGTCCATAACTTAAAAGTCTTGCGCGGTATATGTCCACCAAGACCTAATTTCTACATTTTGTTTTCTTACCTTACATGGTATGTAGAGAAACGTCGATGCACCAGTGCCTCAGCGTCCTTTCCTTTGATTTTGCATTGCTCTTTCCCCTCTGTCGGCCTGGCCAATATGCACTCTCATCTCTGAAGTCGTATTACTCGTGTAATATGGAGTACAAATAAACTGCTGCAATGGCTTTGTTGTGACGCTGATCTGCTGGCCGGAGATTACAGGGCTGAACACGTGAAAACGGCTATCTTGGTGATCAGCATAAGCTTTGCCAAGTGATAATAACCTGTCAGCTACAGGCACTTTAGGTTACATAGGTGGGTGCTTGTGTAAATTACGGATATTACTCCCTGTAGGCTAGCGTAGGCTCGGGAAGGCGCGCTGTGAGGAGCGACGGCCCCTGCCATTTTTACGATTTTCTGCGGCGTAAAATCAAAGGGTCCTTTCTTTGCGGGTAATTTTATTGGCCCCTGCCTACATCAAGCTTTCTTTTTCCCCTCGCACTCCTTCCCAAATCCCTCCTTTTCTTCCCCCCCACTCAGATGGTGCCATGGACCAGGTAACCAGTACCGTCTTGGCTCGCTGCTGCATGACTGCAGCGATTTCCGTCGCGCCGCTTCGCCGGTTTCTTCCCTCTCGTATCTGCGATTTCGTGCAGAATATTCCGTTGTCCTGCGCGAACAACCGAAAAAAAAAAGAAAGGAAAAAACCTCGAAGGTCAAAATACCGAATAAGTTCAATCTATAAAATCAAATTCTTGTCTTGAATACAAGGGACGGCCGGTTGAATGCCAAGCCTGTACCTTTCAGCTCCGCCCTATTCTATTCTTGTCGGTGGACCACGGCGAGGCAGATTCATTTCGGCTTTCAGCTTTGGCTGACTGGGCTCTCAAAAGTCTCGTGCCAACAGCCTGTCTATGTCTCATGAGCCTAGAATGCTAACCGCCTGTTTACTCTTTGCATACTGAGCGGTATGCACGTTGAATCTAGACTGTCTGCGGTGACTCAAGGAAACTCGCTAGATAGGAGGCTTTGTTCTCTTGGTCGCCCTAGATGTTGGGTGGATACTGAGCAGAAAAAGAAACCGAAAGTCGGGAGTTACGAGCAAAAGCTACATTTTGCGGTCCACTCAACATGAGAAATAACCTTTCTAACAACCGTTTTCTCTTCCGTTCCGAACCAAGTCCAATGAGATGGGCCAACAAGCACACAACCTTGCCAACATGACCAGACCGGCCAGAGCAAATTTAAGCATCGGCTCGTGCGGAACCACTAGAACCAGAGTGCCATACCTCCATTGGTGTGTCTTGTCGGGTCTAGTCAAAGTCCGTCTCGTTGATGCTACGACGTATTCGTACATTTTTATATTAGCCACCTAGGAGCTCAGAGCCATCTAAGCACCCCTCCTTGGGCTCAGCCGCAAATGCAATATGGCATGCCGGCTAGACTGTCAGAGCTGCCTGCCTCGCCCTTTTCTTCCTTCTGTCGTGGGTCTTGTCAATAACACCTACCGTCTTTGTCCGTCAGGTTGGGGCCAGACATTAGCACTTAATGGGTGATTTTCCTTTAAAACGGACCAAATACCCCGCCCCCCTCCAAGGTGTTCTCGTCTTTTATACGAAGCTGTCCTCTTTTCTCTACCTCGTGTTCCTTTCCATCTTCATGGTTGTGGTCGATATCGAGATAGCTAGTAATATCAACATCTGCTGTTAAACATCTGAGCCAGCAAGCCATGGCGTACCAACAGCAGTACGGACAGCCGCCGCCTCCTGGTGGTTACGGCCAACCTCAATACAACCAATACGCTCCTCCACCTCCCCAGCAACCTTACTATGGACATAATGCTGCAGGAGCGCCGCCTCCGCCGCCTCCAGGCCAGGATCCGCTGTCCGCCGCTATGTCGAACATGAACCTTTCAGGTGGCCCTCCGACTAGCCAACCTCCATACGGACAGCACAGCTACACCTCTGCTCCTCTGGCGCAGCCAGGCTACCAGTCATACGCGCCGCCAGGACAGCCTGGCCGTCCTGGCCCGCCCCCAGGTCCTCCGGGCCAACCGCCGCAGCACTATGGCGGTGCCTATGCTCCTCCTCCTCCGGGTCAACAACCTCAGCCTTATGGTGCTCCGTACTCGTCTCCGCCGCCTGCGCAGCCTGCGTATGCTTCTGCCCCACCCCCACCCGGTCTAGCTCCCTATGGCGCACAACCGCCGCCTACTTCTCAGCCTCCGTATGGGTCCGCCCCCCCCGCGACTTCTCAGCCCCCCTATGCCACCCCGCAGCCGCCTGCTTCTCCTCACCCCTATGGCGCCCCATCGCCTGCGCCTGGTCAACCTCCCTATGCTACTCCGGCACCTGGTGCAGCTCCAGGCGGAGTTCCTCCTCCTCCCGGTGCTCCAGTGCGTGATGCAACATCTCCCGTTCCTCCGCCTTATGGATCACCGCAGCCTCTCGCCAAGCCGGGCCCACCAGGTGCGCAGCCATACTCGCCAGGCGCCCCGAGACCGGCAGGTGCTCCAGGTGCCCCAGGTGCCCCGGGCGCGCCGGCCCCCGCTGGTTCTGTTCCTTATCGTGCCCCGGGATACGCTCCTGGCCCTCCTGGATCAGCCAGCAATCTCGCACCCCCGGGCGGCCAGCGTGCTCCAGGTGCACCGGGTGCTCCGCCACCTGGGCAGCCACCATATGGTGCACAGCAGCCTCGCCCTGGTCCTCCAGGCCAAGCGCCATATGGCGGTCCTCCTCCACCGGGTCAGGCTGGCAGAGGTGGTCCCCCTCCGCCTGGCGCGCCAGGCGGCCCTTCGCGCGCACCTGGTGCGCCAGCCCCCTACGGCCAACCTCCATATGGACAACCTCCCTACCCTGGACAGCCACCGTATGGGCAGCAACCATACCCGGGTCCTCCCGCTCCGTATGGTGCTCCGCCGCCACCTGGATATGCACCTCCCCCGTCTGCACCGGCTCCTGCCCAAGATACTAAGAAGCCTGGATTTTTCAGCAAGCTGTCTACCGGCCAGAAGGTTGGCCTGGGTGCCGTTGGTGGTGTAGTCGCAGGCGTGCTCGCAGTTGAGGGCGCGGAGAAATTCGAGAAATGGGAACACAAAGAGGAGAATAAATTTGCCCATGAGATTGCTTCTGCCGCCGGCCTTGGTGGTGGAGGATACGGTGGCGGAGAATACGGTGGCTACCGCGAAGGCTATGCCAGCGAGACGATTGTGGGCGCTTCGGCGGTTCCCGTTGTTGAAGTGTACCAGCCCGCTGTTGTGGAGTACGTCGAGACGGGGCCGGTCTATGGCGGTGCTTATGTCGATGACACCCGTGTGATCGAAAACAACACCATCGTTGAAAAGTATGTTGCCTACCTCCCATTCTTTTTTCATATTCTTCAGCGCCGGTTTCTAATTCAGTCTGCAGCACGGTCGTTGATAACACCACGATCGTGGACAACACGACCGTCGTTGATAACACTACCGTTGTTGATAATACAGCGGTTGTTGACAATACCTACTCTTACGATAGCTATAACTATACTGAGAGGGACACCGTCACTGCTACGGATACTTTTGACTATTCGTCAACTTCGTATGCCCAAGCAGACACCTACGAGGTACATTCCTTGCGCTTTTCACGTCTATTTTGTTTTCTCAGCCATCTCTTCTGCTAACATTTACCGCAGCAGACAAGTACCTTCCAGGAGACGGATACCTATCAAGAAACCGACACTTACCAAGCGGACACATACCAGGCTGATACATACCAGGCTGACACCTACCAGGAGACGGACACCTATCAAGAGACGGACACCTATCAGGAGACGGACACCTTCCAAGACAATTCCTATCAGGAGACTGACACTTACGAAGAAACAGACACCTTCCAGGAAACGGACACCTACGAGGATACCAGCTACGACTTTTGAATTCAAACTGTTGTTTCAAACTCCAGAGCTAGTCAAAGATCGCTTGATGTAGTTTCTGTTTCGGCTTTGTTTGGCCATTCTTTTGCGGATATATTTTGTCTTTGATCTTTCTTGGTTTTTGTGTTTTCTCATTAAAGCGTCTAAATATGACAACAAAATAAACCCACTTCCAAAACGCCGTAAAAGATGCTCTTGTCATAAATGACTCCAACAAGCACTAGCCCATGGCACATGATTCTCCGCCCAGCCCTGGACATCCTGCCCAATCCCAGGCATCCCCCAAGCGCAGACCGAGTTTATTTCCTGCGCCCTCCCCGTCCACTGCTGCCGCCGGCGCCAGAAGGCATGCCACCCATGCCGCCCATGCCGCCCATGCCCATCTGCTGCATCATGCTCTGCATGTCTGGCATGCCGCCGGCGCCACCGCCGCCGAGCATCTTCATCAAGCTGCCCATGTCGGGCATCATGCCGCCGAGGCCGCCGCCGGCGCCGGCGCCGCCCATGCTCTGGAGGCGCTTCTGCATGGCGGCGAGCTGCTGCTGCTTGTTGGGGCCGGCCATGGCGGACTGGGCGCGCTGCATGTTCTTCATGTTGCCGCCCATCTTCTTGGCCATGCCGGCCATCATGCGCTGCTGGGTCAGCAGGTCCTCGACCTCGCGGACAAAGGTGCCGGAGCCGCGGGCGACGCGGGTCATGCGGCTAGGCTGGTCGAGGAAGATGCGGCCGTCCGAGTCGAGCTCCTTGTCGGTCATGGAGTCGCAGATGTAGATCATGCGCTTGAGCTTGGCGCTGCCCTCCTCGTCGTCCATGCCGGACATGAGGTTGCTCATGCCGGGGATCATGCCGGCCATCTTGGACAGCGGGCCCATCTTCATAATGTTCTGCAGCTGGTCGCGCAGGTCGCGCACGGTGAAGATGCCCTCGGTGATGTGCTTGATCGTCTCCTTCTGGTCGAGCTTGAGCGACTGCACGTGCTCGACGAGCCCGGCCATGTCGCCCATGCCGAGCAGCTTCTGCACGAACTGCTGCGGCGCGAAGCGCTCGAGGTCCAGCATGTGCTCGCCGGTGCCGAGGAAGACGATGGGCGTGTGGGTGGCGGCGACGGCGGAGATGGCGCCGCCGCCGCGGGCGTGGCCGTCCGTCTTGGTGATGATGATGGCGCCAAAGTCGGCGGCCTCCTTGAAGGCCTTGGCCTGCGCCTCGGCCTGCTGGCCGATGGTGGCGTCCAGCACCATGATGGTCTCGTTGGGCTGGACGGCGGTCTGGATGTCGATCATCTCCTGGAAGAGGGCGGCCTCCTGGCGATGCCGGCCCGACGTATCGACGATGATGACCTCGAACTTCTCCTTCTTGAACTTGTCGACGCCCTCGCGCGCGACCACGGCCGGGTCCGTCTCGGTCAGCGAGCCGTAGTAGGGGATCTTGGCCTTGGTGGCGTTCTGCCGCAGCTGGTCAAAGGCGCCGGCGCGGAAGGTGTCTGCGCACACCAGGCAGGCGCGGAAGCCGCGGCTCTGGTAGTGGCGCGCGAGCTTGGTGCAGGTGGTCGTCTTGCCGGCGCCCTGCAGGCCGACAAACATGATGACGTTGGCCTTGCCCTTTTTCGGCTTGAAGGGCTCGGCGTGCGGGTCGACGAGGCGCACGAGCTCGTCGAACACGGCCTTCTGGATGAGGCGCTTCTTGTTCACGGCGGGCGGCAGCTCCTTGAAGTTGACCGTGGTCTTGATGGACTTGCGCAGCTGGGCGACGAGCTTGACGTTGACGTCCGCCTCGACGAGGGCATTGCCGATCTCTTTGAGCATAGAATCAAAAGCCTGCAGAGAGCCGAGATGAGGCGGTCAGCGCTCGATTCCGTCTGCCCATATCTCCAATATTCTCCTCCTGTATTCTCCTTCCGGGCACCATTTTCCAACTCACCTTCTCGTCAATGTTCGGCGCCCGTGTCAGATCTGACACGGCCGCATTAATGCGGCGGCCGAGATCTTGAAGAACCATGGCAGATGGCTTGAGAACTCGGTCTGTTAAAGAGGTGTGTAGAACGCAAGCCGAGACGATATGCGCATGCGACTGCCACAACTGCCACGGAAACCTTCCAGAACGCTGAAGAACACGCGCACAACTTTGTCCGCCACATTTCGTGGGGCAGGAGAGCGGTGAGGTGCGGCAGAAATAGATTTTACTGGTAATTGTTCGGTGCAGGCTATAATTTAGGGCAATAGTGGGGTCTTTTGGTTGCAGTTACAGCTGCAAGCCAGTAGTGCCATATTACTCTTAGCTCTACACAGGGTCTCTATGATTTCAACTGAGCAGTAAAACTGTGCTTGTAGAGATGCATCTACAGTTGGTTCTATTGTATTTTTTGTATCGCTCTTCTAGGTTCTTTTCTTCAATAGCTCAACATATTCCCGCACCAGCTGCTCGGTGCTCTCGTCCTGGACCAGCCCAAGAGACAGGGGAAAGCTGTAGTCGAGGTTCCAGGCCCAGCTGCGCAGCAGGGCCTCGTACGCCGCGTTGGGCTCGTCTTTCACGAGCGCCAGCTTGTCCTCGCCGCCGACCTTTGCCAGCGCGTCCAGCAGGTCCTGCACGCTGGCGATGATGCCGGGGAAGTTGAGCGCGCGCATGTGCGGCGGCAGCACGTCGGTCTTCCAGGCGGCGAGCCGCACGAGGTTCTCGATGCACACGCGGGGGCTGCAGATGGTGGCCTTGAAGCTGCGGTCCGTCAGCGGCAACGGGCACACCTGGCCGTTCATGGGCTCGCGGATGATGCCCGAGAGGAACGCGCTGGCCGCGGGGCTCGGCTTGCCCGCGCGCACCGAGAGCGTGGGGAACCGCACAGAGAAGGCGTCGATGCACCCGCGCCGGTTCATGTCGTTGACGAGGAGCTCCATCATGTACTTGGTGGTGCCGTAGACGCCCGTCGGCGTCGGCGTGGTGGCCTCGGTGACCTTGTCGGGCAGGGGCGGGCCGTAGACGGCGTTGGACGAGGCGTAGATGACGCGCACGCCCCGCTGGACGTCGGCCAGGTGCAGCAGCAGCGCCCGCGTGATGTCCACGTTCACCTTGAGCGCGAGCGCGGGGTTCGCCTCGGAAGCGCCAGACATGACGCCGTGGAAGAGGAACGCCGCCGTCAGGGGCAGCGCTGCCTTGACCACGTCGGCCAGGGCATTGGCGTCGCTGAGATCCGCCTGGAGGAGACGGGCATTTTCTGGGTGGCGGGCGCCTTCCGGTATGGACGGCGCAACCAGGTCTGTCAGAAACACAATATTATCGGGGTCCTCCAGCAGCCGCGCGGCGAGCAGAGGCCCGATCATGCCGGACGCGCCGGTGATTAGGTAATGTTTTTGCGTAGAAGCCATAATTTCACAAAATGCAAGAGGACGTAAGGAGACGCTGCAGTTCAAAAAATGAATGGAAAGGCACGGTTGACTGCCATAGAATTTGCGGTGCCACTGTTCAACTGTCTTGCGTGCATGCCCAACTGTATTTATGCACGTCAAAAGCCGGGGAACATGGCGCAATGATCCACCAACGACCATGAGCAAGCCAGATGGGGTATTAATTCATGTCCATTTTCCATTTGCCCCTCGAAGTTTAGGGCACCTTGAGGAGTTTGGAGAGCTGGAGAACCGCATTCGCTAGTTCCAATCTGCCTCGAGACGAGGCCTTTTTCCCATAACGATGTCGGCGCTCACAAGTCAGGACACCACTTTTATTCGGTATATCCGGCACCGAGCTGGGAATTGCGCGCAAATACATCTGCCTCGCACCCTCAAATACTGTCCAAGTTTTTGTATTAGACTATTGTGTAACAACCTTTACCATGTCTGTTTCTATATTCCGACCATTTTCCGGTTATTTTCATGCGTCTGGACCGAAGAAAGCTCGTGGCCAGATGTTCATCGCTGTCTTCGTGCCCGCCCCAACCGGCAATCCGGCGTGCAGCGTTCGCACATCGCCGGTCCCGTTTTCGAACAGATTCATCCAAAATAAGGCATTCCCTGCGATTGGCCGGAACGCTAGGCCGCCGTTTTCATGATGCCGCCAAACAGAAGAGTTCCCTGCTGCCGCCGTGCTAGTGCCAGTTGCGCTATCCGTGCTGGATGTTTTGCCTGCGTCTTCTGCAGATCCAGTAATGAGCTTTGCCTTTGGGAAATATGTCTCTCCTTCGGTGCAGTTGGCCTCCAAGACCACAAAAAAAGTCGCCACGCGATTGTATAACCGACGGCGACCCGCCTCCCGGTCTGCGTCGGTCAGTCGCGGCTGCCGGAACCAGTCGTAATGCAAGTCAAATTTCTGACCCGGCGTATAGTGGACAAGTTGTGCTGCGCCGATGTCATCGCGCCCGGGCCGGAGGGTGGAACCTAAGAAAGATTCCGCGCGTCTGAGCACGCAGCCGACAGCGGCATCGTCCTCGGGCGCTGGGAGCGGTGCACTCCATGATGTCCTTGCTTGAGAGGAAGTATCACCTCCATAGCCGGTGACAGGCGACGGCTGAAGCAGAGACTTCCCTGCTCGTATCACTAGCTCTGCTTCTTGAGGATTCACAAAGTCGTGGATGTAGATGAGCAGCGGGTCGAGAGAGATCAGCTCCGTTCGGTAGCCATGTTCCTCTGAACAGTGATAGGTCTCGCCAGTGACCGGTTGTGAAATGTTGGCCGCTCCCTTGCTCCATGTGCTATAAAAGTACGAGAGCCGCTGAGAGAGTGTGTCTGTTACACTCACTCTACTGAGAAACCGTGCTATTTGGGGGGCGGCACGGCCGTAGACGGCCGGGCCGATATAAGCAAGGCCAGCGCCAAGCGCCACAGGCAACAACTGGGCGCTCTGGACCATTTTTGGAAAGGGTCACTTTTTCAAGCTCCTTTGGACGTGAAGAGGAAATTATGCAGCATTTAAGTTTTTGAAAGCAACGCAGTAAGAGCAAGCATAGAGGCTTGCAAAAAGGCGTTTCGGAAGTGATGCTGGCCACTTCCGGTTAAATCGGCGACCACAGACGTACCAGATTGATAGCATGATTTAGCCCGCTCAAAACTGTCAACCAGGAAACGGAAGCCAAGACATACGAGTTATTATAAGGCAACCACCCGAGCTAATGCCTCGCTTGCTCTGGATTCTCTCAGGATTGACAGTGGTGTCAACGGCCCTGTTATTTTTCTATATAATGACTCCAAGCCAATCTACTTTAAATCATTTCATTCAACCTCCTACAATATGCCCGCTATAGAGAGTTTTCTGGTTTGACAGTTGTTGAACAGGTTGCCGGCTGCCTTCTTCGTGATAGAAGCACACACAAGATGAAACAGCCTGGCGAATGCCTGCTCTGGCCCTATATATCCCAGGTAATTTTTTATACGCATGTTATACTTACATACTCTAGGCTGAATGACAAGCACGCTCACAACAGATGTGGCTCCCTTAGCGACGTTTTATTGTCGGTGTAAAGCCCTATGCTTACGTGTATGCTTTCCAAGATGCGATGCTGACACTTAAACAACACAATGTTATATGGATCTTGATCCTTTGTCATTTTCTAAATCTTGGTTACAACAAAACTGTGAGGCTCTTTGAGAGCAAAGGTGTGCTAAAGTCTAGACACGCCAAGCATCTATGCTCCTAGCATTGACTTGAGAGTCTCCGCGATTGTCCCCTTCGGCGGGGCGATTTCGAGGACTTCTTTGCTGGTTGTCGAAGCTGTGCACTTCCCGGCCCACACAGGGTCGGCAGAATGCTTGGCGGATAGGATGATGTTCTTTGCGTCCCCGGCACTTGCAGCCATAAAATCGAAGAGCGACAAGTCTTTATATTTGACATTTTCAACTTTGGCCCCAATATGCTGCTCGATTAACTTCACAATGTCTTCTCCTGTGATATCTTCAGGTCCATTCAGGGTATATTTGCGGTTGTTGTGTGCGGAAGGGTCTTTTTCGGCCAAAAGGCGAGCGGCAAAGACTCCAACATCATGCGCGTCGATAACGCCAACAGGGGCGTCTTGCGAGGCCATCAATGAAAGAGTAGTCTGCTTTCCAGTCTTGCGATAGTCTTTGATGAACTCTACGGCAGAGCCCAGGACGAATGTTGTAAAAGTATTCGGCTGAAGCGAGGTCCACTGCAGAGCCTTGAATTCAGGCGTACCGAGCATGGCCTCGACGGCCCAATGCTGACGCGCATAGTAGGCTTCGCAGTCCGGTCGGACATTATCAGACGTAGTGGAGATTCTCACAACGTACTTGACGCCTGCTTTGAGCGCCGAAATGTGGAATGCGGACTCGTCGGTGAAACCGGATGGTAGGGTATGTGGTGCCACGAATGCTCTGACAACTTCGTGCTCACGCATCCATTCAGCAGTAATTCCAATCCAATTTTGCTCAGTCACTTCGACATTAGGAAGTGCTGCAAATTTCTTGGCCACAGGATTATCCAGAGAGCGCGTCAGAGCAAGCACACGGTGACCAGGCAAAGCTTCTCCCACCAAGCGTGACAGCGTCTCAACAGTACTTTGGCCCGTGTTGCCGGTTGCACCAGCCACGAGAATGGTAGGTGCCATAGTGAAGGAAATTCGGTAATAACAATGAAGCTGGACAAATAAACAGGTTCAATAGTCAATCAGCTGAGCCAGAAGCCTCTCACATATGGGGACTGAGAATCTCGATCAATGCGCCAGCCCTCGGTTATGCTAGTTTTCCGGGTTTGTCAGAATAGCCGAACAGCACATAACTTGTTCAACTGCTCTTACATGCCATTATAACACACAAACTGGCCTTTCTTGTTTTTATAGTCGCTCTTGTGGCAAGGCTTGGTTCTGTATATAAAAACGGAGACATTTTTCGGAGACATTTAAAATCATGCAACCGTTGCGTGTTCAGTCGGTATGACTTAATCGCCGCCCAAGCAAGCGCCAAGTATCCGAGATCTGGTTCTTTTTCTTAGCGCAATAGCAACACAGTCTATATCCTAAAACATATATCTCTTATGCCTTTTGAAGTAAGTCTTCCGGACGTTGCATTTGAAGCTACAAGCAAAAGAAAGCATGATGTTGTTTAATTGGTTGATCTTTTGGGGAAAAAAATGCATTGTGACAGCATAAAGGATCTAATTTCTTTCGGCTACATTTGTACATGTTTTGATATAAGATCTACTTCCTTGACACTTGAGCTCACTGACATCGAGCATAGTCAATCAACTTTCAGCTTTCTAGAAGGTTCGCAAAGTATTTGCTATGATATACAAGTTTTTGCAAGAGGGGTCAAAGCTTAGTGCGGCCAATCGATGGAAGATTCTCAGTCATGCTTTCATTCTTTCTCAACTTCCCCAGCGCTGGTCTCATATCCAGGGAAGTCAAACAGAGGCTCGTTTGGTCGGGGTCCCATCGCCCAGTTCGACAGTCCGCCAACGAACTTCGTGTGCAGTGCGTACATGTCCGGGTCGGCCTTGATGGCATCTGTCTGTGCAAGCACATCCTCCAGGTCATGGCCCACGTCAAAATACTTGCCGCGCAACGCCTCCTTGGCGACTCCCGTAGCAAGCGCCACAGACGTCATTCCGCTCAAATACATGGAGTCGTTGTAGAAATCAAGCACGCCCTTGTAGCGCGGATTCGCAATGGGGAGATTTGAAACGGATTCCTCCGAATATTCTGTAAAAAATCGTCAGTAGATGGCACCGTGGGTATGTCTCGTCCAGAGATGGGACGCACTCTTCTCCACCATAGCAGACCGCACGCCGCCAGGATGCAGCGAATACAAATGGATCCCGTCGTATCCTTCTGCATCCGCCTCCTTCTGGATGCAGCCCGTCAGCTGGATCAGGGCCGCCTTGCTTGCAGCGTAGCTAGTGCTCCAGGGAATGGCGACGGTGCCCGCACGAGATGAGATATTGATAATGCAGCCGCTCTTCTGCTCGCGAAATGCGGGAAAAACCAGACGCATCAAGCAGTACGGTCCATTAAAATTGACCGCCATTTCGTAAAGGAAGTCTTTAGGGTCTTGCGCATACATCTACCAACACACAAGCCCACGCGGTGGGCAGATTAGCTTTTCCGAGAGTCCCTTAATGCGTATGCACGCCCCTCCCAAAAAAAATCAGCTTACCGGCATCAGCATATTCGCCCCAGCATTGTTCACTAGCACGTCTATTCTGCCTTCTTTCGATAGCACTTCCTTGACGAGCTGCTCGCAGCTCTCAAGTTCTGACACGTTGCACTGCACAAAGTTGACGCTTGCGGCGCCAAATCGTCGGCACCGCTCTTCCAATTTCGGTGGTGGCGGCGTGCGGTTGTACACCAGGTAGAGCTTGCAACCCGCAACGGCAAAGCTCTCCGCATGGCCTTGGCCAATGGCGCCAGCAGCACCTGTGTATTGTATGCATTAATAGAACGTTCCTTATGATTTGGTACGGAGGGTCAATCTGTGTATAAGGCCGCACCTGTAATAATCGCGACCTGGTCTTTCAAAGCATGTCGATACTTGGACGGATGAATAAATGGGTACACTTCATTGTGAATGCGCGGGGGGAACTGTTCCTTTTTAGGCGTCTGGGTTTTCTCTGCCATTCTGAATAACTCGGCGGAAAAGAAATTAGGTCAATTACTTATTACGGTCGTCTCGACCTGGAAAGGCTGTAACGTCAAACTGAGGAGCAAATATGCTGAAAATTGAAGTTGCCAAAACGACAGCTGAGGCTCTCAGTTTATTTCAGCTACGCAAGTAAAGCTATATATACATCCGAACTTATCATAGCGACTAGCATCAGCGGTGCGGAGACGGCTCGTAGAAAAGTTGGATTCTCGGCAGATAGGTTAAACAGTGATCACGGGCCATTTTATCTTCCGAATCTGTATGGCATACACCCGATATCAAATATTAAGAACTCCAAAATCCTATCTCACATTCATACGATATATGGGAGGAGTGATCCTTCAGACATCACATAAGGAAATTTTAATGCATGTGAAAGAGAGACAAGTTATATTCAAACGATTGAAGTTGAAAAAGACTAGTAATATGCGGAGTATCACTAAACCTATTTCGGCGAGTGGGTATTAATCCAAAACAAAAATAAGGAATAAAAAAGTATGGAATAGAATTCCTAGAACCGAATATTAATTTTTAACCCAGCAGCCCAGAGTGTGGGAAATGAGGGTGAGTTATTAACGGGATTGCAAGCAGAGATGATATGGCATAGCCATACTTCGTATGATTCTGTGCAATGGTACCTTTATCTTGCTTAAGCACTGTTTTCGCCTTGCTCGCGCGGGTCATTTTGATCGTGATAAAGCTCGGGGCACTTGGCGGAGCGCTGCATGAAGACCCATCTCTTGATCCACCACGGCAGCACCGTGAACAGATTGTATTTTGCGAATGTACGGTCGGGTACAGCAAAAACGTAGTCGAGCTCTTCGAGGGTCTTCTGCTTGGTCTCAGGCACGAAGAGGAAGATCAAAATCAGTGCGACAACATTGAGACCAGCATAGAATCCAAAGACACCCTGGGGTTTCATGGCGATAAGCATACGCGGCAGCGTAAGAGAGAGGATAGAACCCCAGAAATTGTTGGTAGCGACGGCCCAAGACATGCCAACTTCACGATGGGAAAGAGGAAACACCTCGGCGGAGTACATGAAAGGAACGGGACCTTCACCGGGGGAGTAAAACGCGGCGAAGAGGTAAATAAAAGTTGCAACGGCGCCAATGCGTGCCGTTTTATCACTGATGAAGTACGACATGCCAGCCACTAAAGTACTGTTAGAGTCATTCAACTATCTTCTGACGTATGTTACGCAGGATGCAACTCACCAAGTAAAGTCCAAAACATGTTTGGGAAAGTGAAGAGCAGCAGTGCACGGCGGCCAAAAGTGTCGATAGTGTAGACAGCTGGCCAGGCAAAGAGAAACTATGGACCAATAAAGGTCAGATCGCTGTTTTGCGGATTGCATTGGGGGCATACGTAAAAGAGGAGGCACGAACATTAATCAAACCAAAGCCAAAAGATGCCCACAGAGCTGTGTATGCGCTGATGCCACTCTGCTGAAAGATGGTGCTACTATAGAATGAAATGATATTGACTGATGTAGTCTTTTAGTATCGGTGTGGTTCCAAGGGGCGATAGTCTCTTGCTCCAATGCAGTTGGACTTACTTCCGCACATCTGCTGCGCGATCATCACAATACCGGAAGCCCAGGTAGCTCGTCGGATACGAGGAATAGTAAACAGCTCAACGAATCGCTTGAAGATGCTGCTGTGCACGTCCAGACCGGATTCCTTAATCAGGATTTTTTCTTGCTCAAGAAGCGCATGGATGTAGTAAAAGTCGCGGGCGGCCTGCAGCGGCGTGTTGCGCAGGCGCAGGAGAGACTTCCAAGCCTTCTCGTATTTGCCCTTCTTGATGTACCAGCGAGGACTCTCAGGGCAGAACCAAATGCCAAGAACAAGGGGCACGGCCGGAATGAATGCAGAGCCGAATTGAAGACGCCATGAAATGGAACCGGTCTTGCCCACAGCCAAGTTGGCACAAGTTCCCATAAAGATGCCTGGGTCCGGTCAGCAAATATCAGTTAGGCGAAATTGGATTTTGTATGCACACGCACCAAATGCCGTCCATAACTGCCAGGACATAACGAGACCACCACGGATGCTAGCGGGGGAGTTTTCGGCAGAGAACACTGGAACGGTCACTTCTTTTAGACCCATACCGATGCCAAGCAGCATACTGAAGAATGGTCAGTACCGCTATCACAGTATGCTTAAAAATATTCCTTTTGGATCAAGCAAAACTTACCGGCATGCAGCCAGCTGACCCCAAGTTTGGGAGCCAGCCATGCCAAAGGGAGCAAGAAGCGAAAATATAGCAGCCAGCCAGATGGTGCCACGACGGCCAAGTAGATCGTTCAGTGGGTCAGAAATCCAGCAAGCGCTATAGAGAATTAGCGAAGGGGGTTGAATTTCCATATCAAAATTTTGGGAAGTTGTGTCTTACAAAACGCAAATAGTAATGTATGGCATGGAATTGACAAAGCCGATGATCCAGCTGTTGCTAGCGCAAGTGCCAGCGTTGGCATCGGGTCCGCAAGACGACCCAGCCGAGTCAGGAATGCCAAGCGCATCCGGGAAAGACAGATTGGCTCCGTTTGAGCCGGTCTACTCTATTAGCAAACGCGATGCTATGGTAAACACAAAGATGGCTTTGCCAAAAAAAAAAAAAAAGTTTTTTACCTGATCCCAGCCTTGGATGGCGGCTGCAATTGAATTCAGAATAATAGTGTAGTAAAGTGCCAGGGGGTGGCGCCAGCGGTGCGTGACTTCTCGGCGAAGAGCATCCTTGTCGGCTTCGTCCAAGCCTTCCAGAGTTTCGAACCCGGCAGGATTCTGGGCGACAATGGCACCTTTCTCCAAGTACGGCAGGATGTCTTCAGGGAGGCCCTTCTCCTGGCGGAAGCGGGCGATATCGGCGAGGAGCTGTTGACGGGGAATACCTTTCAAGGGGTTGCGAATCTCGCCTTCGAAATTTTCAGCGAGCTGGCGGGCAATGTCAGACTTGTGGACAGCGCCATCGTCAATGGCTTCCTTGGTTGCGCTGGAGTCCAGAAGAACGGAAGGTCAGTTTGTTGGAAATGCAGAAGAGGCTTTGTGCAAATGTGAAGAGACAGTGTTTTGTCGTGGCAAGGATCGTGACAGTATGTGACGTTGGCGGGATTGAACAAGCGCCAAACGATACAAGTATAAACAGGGGGTGTAAATAGTAGACTAACAAATAAAGTAGACTTACGGAGCTTCAGCATGGCTGTGAACGACCTCGTCGTTCACGGCGATTTTTTCAGTCATTTTATCTGGAGGCTTTTTGGAGCAATCTCTTCAAAAATGACGAAACATAGCAAAGAGACAAATTAAAGGGTGGTTCCTGGCTGTCGGGACGTTGTTAATAACAGCAAGGCTACCTCTGTCATGCAGAGACTTTGTTCGCAGTGATTGACCGGCAGAGCTGCAAAAGGGAAGATCGTGAAGTGGGGAAGTGGGAAGAAGAGAAAAGACGGAGAAAACAAGAGCAGAAAGGATAGAAGAGGAGCAAATGGAGGTGGAGAGACGTAGCACTGAAAAAAAAAATCAAAACTCACAACTAAGGAATCGACAGTTGGCCGGCAAAAGACAGAAGGTTCCGCACCCGATGTCAATCAAGGCTATACGAGTGTGATTGGCCTAGGAGAGACGGAACGGGTGTGAGCAGAGACCTGCCTCATATATAAATATTTCTGGGAATATGCGTATTATTCGTACTTGTTTCTTTTTCTGAAGTAACTCTGGTCTCACGCCCAACCACGCAGCACAATGCGTATATTATCCAATGCAGCAAATCGCGGGGAGAGGGGGGGAGGGCGGATGAGGAAGAAGAATAAACAAGGGGGCTTATACGTAGCTAGGGGTGAGGCAAAAACGAAATTTACTCCATGGGGATGAAGCAACGGATATTGGAGAGCTGGGGAAGCAACAGAGACAGGGAGGCATGAGAGACAAAGGCGTCAGAAAGCAGGAGAACAACAAAAGAGCCTCGCACTAGTGACGTTGACCTTCTCTGGCTCTCTTTTTTTCTGCTGCCACCTATAATGTCTGGCCACCATGGGGCAAGCGGGCTTCTCGCCGTTTCCTCCCAAAGCTGCCTTTTACAAGATGCTCTCATGGATGGACGAAAACAGTTGCCTATTCCGGCTTCGCGCGGGTTCCTGTTCTCGTCCCACCAAAAAGTTCCTACTTCTACTGCGAAGGTGTATTTGGCTTCTATTCCTTCGAATTTTTTTTTTTTTTTTTTTGATGGGGTCGCTTTGCCCAAAGTCGTACGCACCGTATCACTCTGCAGCATACAGCGGCCTTGACTGCATTAGCAGTCAGGCAGGGTAATAAAACAATGTCTTACACGGTTCGTCTTCACGTATTGCCGAAACCTTACAGTCGGGTAATGTGATCTTGGGTACGGAGTACGGGGTACTCGCACAAAACAAGGCACAAGCAATGGAGAACATCACAGGGCTGACACACAACATAAGCTCAGACAAGCACAGTATTTGGCGAATCGGGGATATTAGACAAAGGCGAATAGCATATGCCTAATGCCCTGTTAGACAATGGGTGAGATGGGAAAGGACATCGCAATCGTTTTTCGTTCCACACAGTGTGCCATCGCAAGTCTTGGGCGCGCCTGTTGTGTGCCGGCTTTGGGTGCTGGGGAAGAAGCTTAGCGCAGCTCGCATGCGTAGAATCCATGGCGCCGTAGCAGCTGATTCGCTGCTTTTGCTCAATCTTGTGCCGATCTACCGCCAGAGGTCGCTACCCCGCCGCCTCTGTGGATTGACGTGGGCAGTTCGCGGTCTTGCTTCGGCGCATCTGGAATAAAATTTCTCATACTGTGTCATAAACCATGACAATGGAAGGTAGCTTACGCTTCTTTCACACAGACCTCAGACAAGAAGACCCTAAGCTTAAATGAGGTACAACACTCTGCGAGAGTGCCAAGTACTTTTGAGGGAAAGGCTCAAAACGCACAGGGCAGAGGTGGCAACAAGCAAAGTCGCATCTTCTACCACGACATCGCCGTACGAGTTTGCTACGAGTACGAGTAGTTATTTGTCAACAGCTCGCCAAGCACGGCCGGCAACCCCGGTTTTTTTCGCTGTTGCGGAGCCGAAGTTTAAACGCAGACCATCTTTAATTGCAGCTGGTGCACGCATACACTTGTGCTTTGAGGTAAAAAACGGATCCCTTGACCATCAACAATGTCTGTTTTGGCTAGCTTCGACTTTTGCTCGGCCTACCCACCGCGGTCTAGAAGGCTCTCAAGAGGACAGCTGCGTCGAAATCCCTCGGATCTAGCGAGAGTAGCAGCGACAAAAACCGGGGCCAAGTGAGAAGGAAGAAGCGAAGGAAGGGAACAAAACCGCCATCAGCTCATATTTCAGTATGGCTTGAGCGATGTTGATAAATTGAAGGGTGTCGGGAGAAAGAAATTACGGGAGATGCTGACACAGAGAGCGAAGCCACGGGAGCGTAAAGACGGTTGCAACAAATTCATCCAAGATGAAATGCAGGTTTTTAAAGTTCACTTTTCACTGTTCGCGTTTTCGGGCAGTGTTTCCTTACTGTGACGGGTCATTTCGCCAAGCGTACGAAGAAGGAAACACGCAGTGCTGATCTCCTAGAAATGCTGTAAGAAGTTCCCTGGTTTTGCCCTGCTGTAATCTACACGTATACGAGCATACCGGAATTTTGCGAGATGCCCGTTGCTCGAAGCTCGCTTACAGAGAACGGCAAGTATGTTTAGCAACGCGTCCCTATTCGGCATTGCCCGATAAATATGCAAAGCAGCGCGAGAGCATCCACATGTGCATGAAGGCGGCCACTCCCCAACGGTGCCTCGAAGGAAAAAGCGAGTCACACGACTGGTGAGGTTCAAAGGGCCGTGTAAAAAGGACGAAAATCAAGGGAGGCAAGGGGTGAAAGCGACACGTTAAAACCTCCCCGTGATACTAGATACTGAACCGGGAAAGGAACAAGCACGCTAGATCTCCATGTTGTCGGGCTAAACGGGCATGCAATCTGAAGGGCATTGCACGCTTTCTTACAGAGACGTCTTCAAAGGACAATGCATACGCATGTGGGCTCCTCGTTGCTGCCGCTAGTGCACCGGTAGCGTAAACCTGATGACACTCATCAACGCGAGAAATTATTGGCGGGAGAGTCTGCTCGCACGGGTCCCCACCGCAACCACATCCAAGTTTTCAAACATCAACCCTTTGTTTTAGGAGTCACCGGTGCAGTTTTTCTGCCAAGCCTGGAAGGATTCTTCGAAGCAACGCCCCGCTAATTGCCTACCAGTCTTCGATCTGCAGACCCGAGAGCAAGGCGTGCTTTTATTAGCTGCCCAATAAATAAGGAGCAAAAAGCAACGGCGGAGAGGAGGGGAAAGTGAAGAAAACAAAAGAGAACTTAATTAAGGCCCAGTTCGCGCAGACTAGTCGGTACACGTATATAAAAGCAAAGAACCGGGGGCGGCGGAAGTCTACGGAGTACGGAGTACAGTTGTGCTTTTGGGAGCTTCCTGGCCACTTTCCGCCATCTCAGCCATGGAAATTTTAACCTCCTCATTGTTTATTGTGGAAATATCCTCCGCCACCACATGTATACAGTACGCTTAATCGCAGAGCTGTGGTTCTTTCTCTATTGTTTGCTACTGTAACTAACGGCCTAGGCCGAACCATTATATTCTGAAAGTGTTCTGTCTGGATCAAGCAGTGGTATTTGCTTAAACGCCAGTCTGTGCAGGATCTCGGGGAGCTCCGTGTGCTGATTCCAAAGACTGTACAAGTGCGCATTCGAAGGAAGCTCTTTTGGGTGATGTCACAATACTCTACTGCCTTTTTGTATAAAGCTCTAGCAAACTTTGTGTCGCTAGCGCCCACTGTCAATAAAAGCCACTAGCGTCTCAAGTGTAGAAAAAAGTACCGTATGCCGCTCTACTAAAATGCATACTTATATTTGCAGCATTGACAATATCATTTTGATTCAGCTACATGAGCCTATGGTGGCGGCGGAGATAAACTTACGGACGCGAGGACAGGCACAGAGCGTGTTTCTCGGAAATTGCTGTATCACACACTCTGAATGTAGCTCATAATATCTCTTCGATGCACAGCAACAAATATCACTCTCCCTACAAGTAAATATTCCTAGGCATGGTATTATGAAAATCACCAATTCATTCTTTCCTATTCTAACTTAATCTCTCCAAGTAATTGATCTCTTCCGAGGCGTATGTTTCCCGTTTTCAGAAAGGACTACGTAGCAAGTAATTAGCAGTTCTAAGTAATAAAAGCTCGAAGAGGATTAGTGAGCGATTGGTAAAATAGTATGAACGTGCTTGCTGTCCTTGTAAACAATCGACTGCTAGGAAGTAGGTGAACGTAATTGAAAAAGTAGCCCTAGAACGAACGAAATCTTTGCTTAGATGATACCCTTGCTACCTTTTTAGGGAAATGTAGTCGGAAATTCTTTCCACGTGAGTGGTCGGGTGGCCTAATGGTAAGGCGTTAGATTTCGGCTCTAAAGATTGGGGGTTCGAATCCCTCCTCGATCGTTGACTTAGCGCCTAACAGAACGTGGTTTGGCATCTTCTTTTTGCATTTCTCACCACCTAGCTTAGCTAGGTGCCTAGCTATTGACAGTCCGAAATGTGCTTTATCGACAGTTCCCTCAAATTTTTTTAAAACCTCTTTGTAATCTTCATATTAACAAACAGCTTAGAAATATGACCCTATTGGATTCTTTTGCCATTTAATTCATCATAAATTAGCGATGCTTAAGCTCTGAGAAGCAATATGCCCCTCCTTGATGTCTAATTTGTACTCTAAATGAGCTCCGGTAGTATTGATCGTGTATGCAGAGTGTGGACTGCCTCTTCCTGCATAACCCCTCTCTAGCATTGAAAAAGAAAAGAATAACGACAACCAACCATCATATTCTCCAGCACTAAATCATCCCGTCATCATGAAGTGCCGCTCGTTGCCCGGGTCTAGTTTAGTCTTGAGGAGGTATATTCGACTCGTTTTGTATCGCGTTTCCGCGGCGTCTCGAAGCCAGAGATGGGATCGCAAAATACATAGCAGATACCGACCATGGCAAAAATTATGGTGTAGATGCCGGCAAGCGTGGAGTAGTCGGAGCTGGGCGAGGCGTCCATTTCGGATTAAGACAGATGGTAACAAACGGGCTTGCAAGGTTGGTGATCGAGATGAAAGTGTATCATTCGTTGGGGCACAAAGAGTAGATCTTTATGACAAATACAGCACTTCCGGTGCTTGCTGTGCCAAACTACAAAGTCCAAAGTTCGTTAGCCAATTTAAGCGGCTGCGTGATCGGAACACGAAAAATATGCTTACCAGGCAGGACTAGGCTCAGGTACAAATAATAAGTCAGTTCTGATTTCGCAGTTGAATCAATTATATCTCTAACATAATGATACAAGCAAGCAGTTCTTGAATGAAAGGAATTTGGGCAAAGATTGGTTGCTGTTTGGGAAGTGGTGGCCAGGCTACGGCAGGGCGCCGGAACAGCCGGAAGTATCTCGAGCATCTTATGAACAACTAAACCGTACCTCATTTGCGATTTCGTAAGCATGGAAATAGCTTCAGCAATAATTACATAACAAGAGGGATGGCGGTGTACGACATCAGGAACGAGACAACATATCATGAATAAATACAGCAGATGTCCCAAATTAGATTTCTTCTCCCTGTGCTAGCAATAGACTGACGCAAGGGACAAATGAAAAGGGCTGAAACAATTTTGTTGCGTCACGAAGCTGTCGCGTAGAGGAGAAGAAGAAAAAAAAAGATTACCAAAGCTAATTATCATGATTAACGATCCAATGAATTAAGAGTAATATGATGCTAGAACTGACTGCCATTGATCTATTAGCTGTTTGACTTTCCACTGATCGAGAAACCAAACATCCTACGTGTACAATGGGTTCCAAGGTCCAGCTAGATGAGATGCGGGGGAGCTTAGCTATCAAATATAGCTTTGGCCAACTTCAGACAGTGGGGTATTGACAAAGCTCTAGAAACAGCGCCACTTCCAATGCCAAGGATCGTGAGGTGCAGGTACTTCACAGGTTTAAGGAATCCTGCGGCAGAGGCATAAATACTACAAAACTTTACAGATAATCGAACAACATCTTATCCAAGTTAGAATCTAGAATCTCCTTGAAATGAACCCTAGTAAATCTGCGGCAGCCAGATTAGGTTTGGCCCCCACAACCTCTCACGATCTTTGCGATTGGAAACTTGGAAAGGCTACACGTGATATGTACAAAACCGTTGACTAGGTAGACGATGACGAAACGCGCCAGGAAAAATACGATAATCCACCTTGACAAGGCTTCACGAAATGCACTAGTCTTTAAAGTATCGTGACATGCATGCTCTTCCATACCCCGCCGATGAGTAGCTTACCAACTTGCCGCGCAACCGATTTAATCTCCGATGGACCCCTCGATGCGGGATCAACGACAATTTTTACCCCACGGCCGTTTTTTTTGTTCTCACGTCCGTGCCAACTTCAGCGCTCTCTCTTCTTGCAACGCTAAACCACACATGTTCTCGCCGGTGTGCTACCTCAACGAAGCTGACATCATGGCTTCTGCACCTCTTCGCGTCGGCTTCGTGCCCGAGCACTTCTCTACGCCCATCTACTTTGCCAAGAAATACTTTGGTCTCAATGTCGAGACGATCCCATATATCTCCGGTACCGGCCACATGATCGCAGCTCTGCGCGCTGGCGACATTGATGTCGGTATTGGCCTCACTGAAGGCTGGGTAGCTGGTCTGGGCAAGGAGGAGCCTGGAAAGGGTGGCTACCAGATTGTCGGCACCTATGTCGAGACGCCACTCTGTAAGTAGTCCCGCTTTCCCGCCATGCGCGACATCGGCTACCTGTCTCGTGGAAACGACTTTCTAACCTGAGCGCGCAGGCTGGGCGATCTCGACCGGGTACAACCGCACCGACATCCCCGATGTTGCCGCGCTGCACCACAGCAAACTCGGCGTCTCCCGTATCGGCTCCGGTAGCTTCGTGATGGGCTTCGTGCTGGCAGACCAGCAAGGGTGGCTGGCCGCAGACGGCAGCTCCAAGCCGTTCTCCGACATCGTTCCCCTCAACACGTTTGAGAAGCTGCGCAACGGCGTCAACTCGGGCGAAGCCGACTTCTTCATGTGGGAGCACTTCACCTCGAAGCGCTACTACGACAACAAGGAGATCAAGCGCATTGGCGAGATCTACACGCCCTGGAGCAGCTGGAAGATCGTGGCGGCGAGTGCGCTCGCGGCAGGCGGCAAGGTGGACGACCGGCTGGCCGACCTCTTTTCGAAGCTGGACCAGGGCGTCGCGCACTTCAACGCGCACCCAGACGAGGCCGTGGCGTACATCAGCACGGAGCTGGACTACTCGGAGGAAGACGCGAGAGCGTGGCTCAAGACGGTGCGGTTCCCCGAGCACACGCGCGGCGTCAGCGCCCAGACGATCGACAACTGCATCGACGTCCTGCAGAAGGCGGGCGTCCTGGTCAAGGGGCAAGGAGCGCTGTCGGATGCAATGATCGTCGAGAAGAGGTAAATAGAGCTCTGTAGACAAAATACGTAAAAGTAAATTATAAAATAACAAAAGCAAAGCAGTTCTATAAGCATTGGTTCTACGTCTTTTTTTTTTTCCTAGTCTGGTTAAGCTATGCAAAGTATTTCTACGAGTATCTGCATGATCCGCTGTCATTAAAGCCTTCCTAGGGCTAAAAATGTCCAAGACGACGAGACAGTCTTAGTGTCGCCTAATAGCTCTCGAAATAATAGGAATTACACGAGAAGGTATTTGTCCTTCATGTTTTCGTTGTCTTTCCTACGATAAGACTTCTGCTAAGGTGAGGTGAGGGACGAAGATGCATGGTATCGCAGAGCTAGACAAAAAAATCGAGAGTCGGAACATGCAGCAAAAGAGATGGCCTTCTACATCTCATTGACGGATTAATTCTATGTAATGTCAAAGTAAAATGATCAGTCTTCCGTACAGTTTGAGTATGGAAAAATAGGATCCGACATTTCCCCAGCCGCCAGGTACATCACAATGAGATCGCGTATTGGATCTCCCTGTCCCAGTCTGTTTTACTTGGTGAGGTCTGCTGTTAGAATTCTTCGTACAGAGTCTCGACAGTAGCGAAGGCAGGTAATATGGCTCAGTTCCCTTCAACCTTCATTTCTCTATCGCTAAAAAATGCTCATATACCTCGGAGTGTGCGGAAAACCAGCCGGAAATCGGAAGTATTTGATATTTTGTGTTGTTTATTTTCTACCGTGGATACAATAGATGTAGAGTTCCTTTCCTCCATACACAATTGATTTTTTCTTGGCTTTCCACCTGCGCAAATATCACATCTACAATTCATGACAGTAGATAGAGTTGGCTAGCAATTCCGTCATCTTTGCAGCAAGAGTGTGGAGAAACAATTTAGATTCTAGCTTGGTAGGACTCTCGACAGACGCAGTTAGTGCTTTGGAATGAAACAATACTCTTGGCTTCTCCTACAATTCAGTTAAAATGGCCTGGTCCGGAACTGAAATCCGACAGAAGCATTTATTTCCCTTCTTTCTTCTAAAGATCCCCGTTCGTCCACATTTTGCTCGTCGAACCTGCGTTTACCCTTCTTGTCTTGCTTCCTTTCATTAATGCCCTTTTTTCTTAATTGCCCCTCGTCTCATATTGTCTCTCAGTCTTTCTCTCTTTAATTCTTTATTAAGGAGCCAATCTCTACTTTACCCGTTATACAACAAAATTCTTGACACGGCTAATCGACGGAGGCCCCTTACCGAATCTTTTGAGTTTAAAGGTACAATATGGGCACAGCGGAGAAGCTGCCTTCGCTACTCCGCATTCTGGATAGTCAATAAACAAAATACAGATTTCTTACCGTATTCGATACGTATTTCTGTGCGGCCTCTTATCGAAAGGGGAATGAACGTGCCGCGGAGTGCGGAGTGGATGGGCAGAAGCAACATGCACACCAATAGAGGCAGGCATCCAAGACAGCCATTCTGCGAACCCACCACATCGTGTAAACTATCCCTTAGCCACAGAAAGTGGAAATATGTTTAGCCAAATGATTTGCCTTGTGATATCCCAACAAAATATATAATGTGTTCGCCCAGAGGGAAGCGGTGGATTTGTGAGAGAAAGATGGTGTCTAAAAAAGCTTCGCTCCCTGCTTCCCTGGCTGTTCTTTTGTGCCTTGGAGATTGTCAATTCCTCGCTCTTTCGTTGAATAACTGTATCCAGACACGACCAAAATGAAGTCCTCACTGCTGCTTCTCCTGACCCCGCTGGCCGTCTCGGCCGCCCCCGCGCCCGAGGTCTCGCCTCGCCAGGCAACACAGAGCATCGACGCCCTCATGAAGGCCAAGGGCAAGTTGTACTTTGGCACCTGCTCCGACCAGGGCCGCCTGAACGCCGGCAAGAACGCCGCCATCATTGAAGCCAACTTCGGCCAGCTCACCCCCGAGAACAGCATGAAGTGGGAGAGCACCGAGAACACCCAGGGCAAATTCACCCTGACGCAGGCCGACTTCCTGGTCGACTGGGCTACCCAGCACAACAAGACCATCCGTGGCCACACCTTTGTCTGGCACTCGCAGTTGGCCGGCTGGGTCAGTCAGATCCGCGACAAGGAAAAGTTGACGTCCGCCATCCAGAACCACATCACGACGATCATGACCCACTACAAGGGCAAGATCCGGGGTTACGTATGTCTGCATCTGCGTCTAGACGCCTACACGCGTATTTGTCATTGGTACCGGCACCTGCTAACTCGTAGGATTAGGATGTCTGCAATGAAATCTTCAATGAGGATGGCTCCCTCCGCAACTCTGTCTTTTCCCAGGTCCTCGGCGAGGACTTTGTCAAGATCGCCTTCGAGGCCGCCCGCGCAGCTGACCCGGACGCCAAGCTCTACATTAACGACTACAACCTAGACAGCCCTACCGCGACGAAGCTGACAACCGGCATGGTCGCCCACGTGAAGAAGTGGATCGCCGCTGGCATTCCCATCGATGGCATTGGCTCGCAGGGCCACATCACTGCCGGCCAGGGCGCCAACCTGGCGGGTGCGATCAAGGCTCTCGCAGCGTCTGGCGTGAAGGAGGTTGCCGTCACCGAGCTTGATATCCAGGGCAACAACGCCAACGACTACGCAACCGTCACCAAGGGGTGTGTTTCTGAGCCCGCTTGTGTCGGCATTACCGTCTGGGGTGTCCGCGACCCTGTAAGTTTATTTCTTAGGAACTCTTATAGCTATTTTCCACATTTGTGTGGTGTGCCTTGCTGACAACATCAGGACTCTTGGAGACCATCTGGCAACCCCCTGCTGTTCGACGCCAGCTATGCCCCGAAGGCAGCATACAACGCTATTGTTACAGCTCTTTCTTAAACCCCCAAAACCCCGTCGGTGTAAGACAAATTGTAACACATAGAAAGAGTATAGCTCACAGTATTGGGAGACGAGCTTCTTTAATTCGTATATATCTAGGCTTGTTTTGACATACACGTTTTAAAATAGTCATCCCTAGAACTAAGTTTTCTTTCGTCGCAATTTGCTGTTGTTCAACTGAGCATTTAGACCGGGTTGATTTGTTTCCACTGTGGTACTGTCGTAGGACAAAGCAGTTAACCTGTTCAGTGGGATATGGTTGTACCGCCAGTCAAAGATTGAAGCATAGCACATCCTGTATGAACTGAAGGCCATCACCGTGCCGATGATACCGCCGGCAACAATGTCGTACCAGTTGTGAAATTCATCGATTGTTAGCGCGCCGCCGATGAGCGTGGCCAACAGAATAGGAGCGTACAGCATCAAAAGTTTCCACATCGACGAGTGGTGGCTAGCAAAGATCTTGAATTTGGCGTTTACATATAGGTAGACAAACACCATCCCAGTAAACGATGCCGCAGTGTGTCCAGACGGAAAGCTAGCTAGCGAATCGTCAATTTGCCTAGGGTCTCCTGTGCAAACATCGCGGGTATAATAAATGGAACGGAAGCCGGCAGCATTGTAAGGAGAATGCTTTGGTCCAAGACTCTCCATCAAGGATAGGTCAGGTTTGCAGACGTCTAAAAAATGTGGCCGAAGTCCGCCAATTAACCACTTTAAGACCAACTGGAAAAGCGTGGTCGTGCTGAGAGCATAGAGAACGCCAAAGATAGCATTGTTTGCATCCCAAAAGGATCGTATGCGTAACTGTAGACTAAGTAGCACAATAACCGGCAGAACAGGGATCAGAAAGATGGCCAGCCAGTTGGGAAAGATCTCTCGGCGCAAAGGATAGGCGAACTCGGGGTACACGACCACACCTTGGTGAGTAGTCACTGCAAATGAACGTGAGAAAGGCGGTTTCGCAAAATAGACCTGGCACGGAGGTAATTAGAGCAGTAACTGTAAACCTAAGCGGAGAAGGGATATGGAAAGTAGAGCATACAACAAGACAGAGTAGAGTTGTCGAGATGAGAGTCACGCAGTCGAACCATGAATACCAAAGCTAGAGGAAAAACGTGGGAATGACTCTGCGGAATAAGCATCTGAGCAAGCAACACCGGCACCTAGGTAGCCATTTACAGTAAGGATCGTGCCAGTCATTCTGCTGCTCAGCATTCTTTTCATCGCCTGTTTCGTGTTGCCCGGTTGAGCCGTTGCTGGCGTCGCCGCTCATTCTAGTCGAAAGAGACACGGAGTTCGAAGGCAAACAAGGAGACGCGCCACACAATACGCCGATTCTATCCACAGCGAAAGTAAATCAGAAGAATACGTTTGTATATGATAAAGAAGAAGAGGTGAATTCTAGAGGTGTATCAATAAATATATTTGTTGTATGAAAAGGTGGATGTAGACGTTGGACTAAGGTAGACGACGCAGGAATGAGAATAATCAGAGCGACATAAGTCGCAGAGGCTTCGTAGTCATTGACTGTGACCAACTGTAGGCTCTTTTCCCACCGAAGGAGCGAACTCTACACCTTCCTCATTTGAACACAACGGCTCCGCCAAAAGAGATATTATTCTTAATACAGATTCAATTAGAAGATCGTGACTCATTTAAGTTTTTAGACCATGTTGTTTTTCTTTTGCTTTTTCAGATCAAAAGGTCGGTCATATCTTGTGTTGTTGTATTTGTTCCATTTTCTCACAGCTTTTCCATCGTCTTCCTTCCCCTACACCCGGCACAATGGTCCATTCTCTGTCGGCAGATTGTCAACACTACGAACAGTCCAGAACTCTGAGCCTACGGCCGTGTTGGCATAGAACACGTCCTGTGGGTCATATTTCTTTTTGATGGAGAGCAAACGAGCATAGTTGCTCCCAAAGAAGGCCTCCTGAAAATTAGGCTCCAGCCTATCGGACTCGCTCATGTAGCTGCCGGAGCCGGGCGTGACGTCCCGCAGAAGGCGCAGACCACGATCGCCGGTGGCAAAGTCTCGCCGAATCGCCAACTGCTCCGCTGCGGTCGCATTTTCAGCCCATCGGACAAACACGATGGTATGGCTGAGCGCATCGCGCCAAGCCGGCAGTACCGCATTGCCTTCGGGGCCCACAGGCCGGCTCTTGGCTAGCGTCGGGGACAGTTGAAAGCCGTTGAACATGTGGCCGAGTTCGGACAGGGCACGGTACGCGCCCACCGTGGCATTGAGTCCACGGTTGCGGTCAAAGGCACGCCGTGGGATGAGCCGTGACCCGTAGCCCATGCTGTATGGCATGACACCGGTATCTGTATGAGGCAGGTGGCTGAAGAAGGCCGGATAGTAAGACGGGAACTCTTCCCATGTTGTAACGACCCGAATGCCCAAAGCAGCCATTTCGCCTCGCCATGGGGCGGTGGCCGCCTTCAGCTCGTCGAGTGATTTGCCTACGCCGAAGAAAGGTGAGACGGATATCCGCGGTGAAGAGCCGTTCGTGGTGACAGCCTGAGTCAGCGTCTCTTGGGGAAAGATGTTAAACTGCGCCCACAGGCCGTTGTTGGTGAAGTTTTCGAAATGGCCAAAGTAGCTTCCGACGCCGCGCCAGAAAGTGTCAGCACTGATGTTGTTTTCGCGCAAGCCCCAGTCGAAGGTGGCCACAGACGTGGCCACATCGGGAAATGCCTTGACCACCATGGAGGTGACCACGCCAAAGGTGCTGCCACCACCGCCACGGATGGCCCAGAACAAATCTGTGTTCTCGGTGGGCGAGGCAGTCAAAAACTGCCCATCTGCGGTGACGACCTGCAACGACAAGATCTGATCGGCGCCCATTCCATGCAGAGCGCCAAGAGGAGAATGTCCGCCTCCTTGGGAGTAGCCCCCGTAAATGCCCACCGACTGTGCTCGAGTTAAACTAGGTCCTCTTTGAAGGCCGAAAAGTACGAGTCGGTCCACTTACATCGCAGATGCCAGTCGCCACCATGTGCTTTTTGTCTGCAGCAACTTTCAAGATTTCGCTAGCTTGGACACCTGCACCAACTTTGAACGCAGGCCCAACATAGCCGTCAATGGTGAAGTTGGAGAGGAATTCAATATTTTTCAGGTTCTTTTCCCGTTAGCTCGCTGTCAAATTCAATGCATCTCCTCCAATTCGCGGGGAAACGCACGTGTGTCCACACTGAAAGAGCACCAGCGCCTAGAGATTTCCCAGAGAAATCGTGGCCAGTGTTCTTGATGACGAGGCGTACGTTCTGGTTGCGAGCAAAGTTGACGGCCGCTTGGACATGCGCCACAGTGGACACGTTAACAACATAAACGGGATATCCACCCTTTCAAGTCAGCCCATTTATATAATAAATAGAAGGAAAAGAAATGCTGGAGAAGTAATATACCTGTGTGCAGCTGCCGGTGCCGCCCTCTCCAGGTGGCAAGCAGGTCAGACCTTCAACCATTGGCGACACAACCTCGATGGGATGGTCCATTCTATCGCGTTCGATCAATATTGTAACTTGAAGATATACAATTCTTACTGTTTAGAACCTACCTGATGAAATCGGTGGACCAGCTGTGCGTGACGGCCGTGCAGGAGCTGGCATTGTAGTTGGCATAAGCTGTGCCATTGTAGCACACGGAGGCCACCGGCGGGGGCTTCAGTAGTGAGCCATTGACGGCAGCAGCCAATTCGGCCCAAGCGGCTTGTGAAGGCCAATTTGAATCGCCCGGAAAGACCTTGCACTTCGGAATGCTTGAGGTGTTGGTCGGTGGTGGTGGTGTGTCGCTGCTCATAAGCGACTGCAGGCGTGTTCCAACGACAGCATGCGGATCTAGCTGCACTTTCTCAAACGCGAAGAGATCTAGTTGAGTGTTTTTCCTGAAATTGGCATTGCACCATGCCGGTTCGATTCCAAGAGCCAAAAGACTCAAGATCTTTGATGACCGCATTCTTTGTACCAATTAGAAGAATGCAGACAGGCTAGTCTTGGGTCTATTGAAGCGAAGCAAACAGTGTCAAGCCCTCTTGCTACAAAGTTCCTTTAGATGCAATGCAGATTTTGTGATATTTCTTTTATTCTCCCTCTTTCATTTATTGTACCTATTTTTTTTTAAAAAAACTTTTCAGAGGTAAATGGGACCATACTCTCGGTTGATTTAATATGGTTAATTCCCAGCCTGGCCATTCATTAAAACTGGGGAGAAAGCATGCAACTGAAGTGATCTTGGCTTTCTCCATCCGTAGGATTTCACGAATCTGATGTGAGATAGAAATACCCGGACGGCAGTCATATTATCTCCTTTTAGGTATCGAATGCATTCTGTGCGAGTACGGTATTGGGCGAAAGAGTAGAAGGAGCAAAAAAGGTCATTCCCCTCTAAAACTCTCCCGCCTACCAGGGATTCTTGCTACCGTCTTTGCTGAAGAACGAAATATTGTCTTCATCCTTGAGGCCGTGCAGCACATTAAGCATTCCCGAAATCGAATCTTCCGGCTCGAGCTGAGCACCCTCGCCACCCATACGAGTTTTGACCCAGCCAGGATCCATAGCAATGACGATCGCCTGAGGAAGCCGCTCCCGCACATCGTGGCCCTGGTGGACGGTCAGCATGTTGAGGGCCGCCTTTGAAATGCTATAGCCGACGCATTTGCGAGGGGACATCTGGCTGCTGAGCTTTAAGCTGGCTAGGCCGGTGGTCATATTGAGGATGCGCACGGCAGGGCTCAGTGCCTTGTGGTCAACCAAGAACTCGACAATTTTCGCTGGGCCAACAACATTGATGGATATCTGCTCGATGAGGAGGGCTGGGTCTAGAGATAGGCTGTTTTGCGAGTCTGGGCTGCCATTTATGGCAGCACTGTTGATGAGATAATCGATCTTTGCGCCGGCCTCGCCGCCTAGGCCCTCTAGGGTACGTGCTGCTCGATTGGCAAAGATGTGGATGGAGGGCACACTGGACGTGTCGAGATCCAAGATGTGAGTGTTGGCAGATGCCACAGCCTGGAGGTCTTTGCGATCGGCATCGGGGCGGGTGGTGGTAATGACGATATTGTCAGGCGACGAGGCAAGTTGGCGAACAAACTCCAGGCCGAGACCCCGGTTGCCACCAATGATGCAGTAGACCGGCATTGTGTATGACAGGAAATTGGAACGAATAAAGACAAAAACTAAGGAACAGAAGTGAGGGATAAAGACCAGCGTCGATAAAATTGTGTCTTTTGGGTTGACAAGGCTAAGAGGGGGAGGGGCAGTCAACGCTGGCATAAAGCAATGCACGGCTGTCGATTTTGGCTAGATTGCACAACTTTTTTCGTCATAGATAGCTTTGAAACTCTGTTAGTTACAGGCATTGGTATGCTTAGAACTTCAGTTTAGGTCTCAATTGCGCAGTGGAGGCGGGATATCGGCCCACAGATACGGAGTAAAGCTACGGGCGATAGGGCCTAGATCGCGCTTCGCCAAGAAATGTCACGACGGAACGCTTGCGCTTCTAAAGCATGACGTCTGAGAGCTCATTGTATTCATATATTCACAACCCTACACAGATATTTTAGACCGGGAATATCCACTCCTAATTTGAAAACTCTTTCAAGACCTCAATTAGTCCGAACCTAGAGAAACGACAGTGGTGACCTCCACAATAGTCTGCGCAAGAGGCAAAGATGGTTAGCCATGTCGGCGGCGTCTGATGCATGCTCAGTCTCTGTGAAGTTGGGAGCGACTTACCGGCTGCTGCCCCGAGGGCGGGCCCTGTCTCGACGGCGAGGGCTGGGCGTACAGGGACTCTGTCGAGAAGCGCACGGCGCCAGGCTTGCCGCTGCCCCCGTTCTTTACGTACTTCACGTAGTCCGGGGCGCCGGGGAAGTCGGTGTTGTCGGCAATGACCTTGGAGCCGACGTGCAGCACGCCGAGCTCCTCGCACAGCTGCAGGTCGAGGAGGTAGCGCGCCTCCCAGTGGTCGATGAAGACGGCGTCGACGGTGCCGGGCTGGATGGTGCCGTCTGCCACTAGCTTCTTGATCGAGGCGTCGCCGGGCCCCTGGATCACGCTGACCAGGTGCTCGCGGCCAGCCAGCTGGACAAAGTCGCTGGCGATCTTGGCAAAGGCCGGGTCGAGCTCGAACGCATACACGTGCACGCCGTCTGCGGAGCCGCTGAGCTCTTCCAGCATCGAGGCCCATACTAGGGCCGAGTACCCGATGTAGGTGCCGAACTCGACGAGCACCTTGGGCTTGGGGCTCATGGCGCTGAGGGCCTTGTGGGCCTGCTCTTGCTTGGACGGGCCGAAGAGCATGGGGACGCGATTCTGGGAGGCATATTCTTGGATGGCCGCAGGCAGGGCCTTGGGGTCGGCCTTGAACTTGTCGGCTGGCAGCGACAGGATGTGGGCGTGCAGGGCAGCCGCACGCTGTGCGACGATTTCGGTCTGAATGGAGTTAGTGTGGAGGCTATGGAGTTAAGGCCGCTGCTAGGGATTAATTCACGGATAAGCTTACAAAACCGGCAACGTGCTCGCTCGACATGTTTTCTTGTTTTGCCTCGTTTCGACAAGGAAATTTGAGCAAAAAAATAGTTCAATTGGGAGAAAAATGAGTAGGTGCAGTAATGAGACAACAAAAAGGACTGATTAGATTGAATTGGAAGATCAGATAACATCTTGAACCGCCATCTTCTTGCAAGCGGGCGAAGCTTTATATGCTCAGCTCTTCATGCTCTACTCGGATCTATGCCCACCATCTCGGAGGTATCTACGTGTTATTCGGTGTTATCACCAGGCAGCCATCGATGTTGACGGGACCATTGTGATTCCAGCCCATTAACCGATTACGCGGCTTGTCGGACGATCATCTGGAATATATCATCTATAGTTCTTTGTTGTGGTCAGGGTAGACTATGCAACCTCGCAGTTATATAACCGGACCAAGCCAGACCAACCAGGCCAGACAAGGCAAGAAAAGTGCAGATAACTTGAGATCGTATTTACGCCTTCTCTAAGTGATAAATATATCCGAAGCAGCTCTTGTATTGAAAATAGGGGTATATGACATTAGATATTATTGAACATGAAAAAGAAAGACCAAAACCAATGCTTAACTGAAAAAATGACCCATGCTTATTATGCATTATCGATGTCCTTTCATCCCCGACCCGCCTAGACCAGTGTGTTTCAATTTCGTTTTTTTAACTCCGAGCCCCGAAGAGAATCCCTCACACATTCCAAGGCATGAGATTTCCCCGGCGGAAGAAAGAAGTCGACATGAAGGAGCAGACTACAGAATGTAGACGGGCAGCCGCGAGTCGTAGACGTCGCTCTTGGGGATCTGGACGTCCTTCTTGTGGAAGTCGTGCAGCATCAGCCAGCAGAGCATGCGGAACGTGAGCGTGCACCAGATGTCGTCAATGTCCTGGGCAGTGGTTGGCCGCCTGAACGTCTCTGCGTGCTGGTCACCCGAAGGCGTTCCAGGTGGGCCGCCGCCGCCGCCTGCTGCAGTGCGGCTGCCGGCAGCGGCAGCCGTGCCATTCACGGGCGGCGAGGCGAGCGGCATGCTGTCAGGGCCCGGGTCGCCGCCGGGGCTGACGGGGCTAGCAGGAGCAGCCGGGCCGGAGCTCTGGCCGACGTTCTGCTCGGCCTCGTCGCCGGTGTCTGCATCGCTGCCTTCGGCGGCGGCGGCCGCGGCGGCCGCGGCATCGATGCCGTCGTGCAGCAGCGTGGAGAGGATGGTGGCGGTGGAGGACTCGTCGCGGGGCAGCTCGCTGACGCGGGGGCGGACCTGGTTGTAGTGGATGAGGGCGTCGGGGATGGGGACGGCGCGCACGCGGCGGCGCACAAACAGCACGTACAGGCGCATGAGCAGGTTGTGGCGCTCGATCCAGGTGGCCGTGTCGAGGGCGTGCAGCGGCACGAAGCCCTCGCCGTAGGTGTTCTCGCCGTGCGCGACGGTGCCAATGCCGGCCGCCGCTGGGTGGATGCGCTCGTAGATGCTGCTGCGGTTGCGCGCGGCGTGGCTGGCCCGCGACGGCGACGGCGACCCCCCCGCTGCGCGCCTGTGCCGGCCGCCGTGCGCTCTGTCACTGCCGGCACCGCCGCCGCCGCTGCCGCTGCTGCCTGGCCCGTGCGGGCCTGACGCGCTGTGAGCGGCACCGGGATCGCCGGGGGGGCCGTCGCCCTGCAGGATCTCTTCCTGGTAGGCGTTGAGGTACAAGAGGACCTCCTGCAGGTGCAGGGCGAAGACGTGCTGGACGAGCGGGTAGTTGTGGCCCAGGAACTTGTCGCAGCGCCGGATGGCCTCGTGCAGCGTCTCGAGGTGCCGCGGGAAAGACGGCCGCCCCTGCACGTGGGGGGCCAGCGGGAGCGGGATGACCGGGCTGTCGACCGGCGGAAGCAGCTTGTCGGCGGACGGCACGCCCAGCGCCGCGAGGATGCCTACAAACACGCCGCGCAGCGAGCGCGCCATCGTAAGAGCGGCCGCGTGCAGAGCGTCGCCGGCCCGTAGGGTCAGGTGGCCGAGGGCGCGCAGCCACGCTGGCGCGCGCGACTCGGAGTCGGGCACCGCCTTCGCGGGGTTCCGCTTTAGCGCCGCGCGCTGGCGCATGTCGTAGAGCTTCTTGACCTCGGCCAGGCGGCGGCGGCTAGAGTCTTTCAAATCTTGTTCGCGCTTGACCCGGGCGTCGTCGTTAGCCGTCTTCAGCACCTTCTTGAGATCCTCCAGGATGTCCTCCATCTGCGTGCTGACCCCGAGAGGCGCCCCCCGGCGGCTGTTTCTCCGTGAGTCGTCCGCCGCCGGCGGCCCGCCCAGGCCAGCCTCCTGCAGCGCCTCGTTGAAGCCCCGCATCAGGCTGAGCAGAGAAAAGGCCGAGCGGTTCCACGTAAAGAACGTCGGGTTGGGCAGCATGGTAAACGTGGTGTGCTTAATCTGGAGCAGCTCGCCAACCATGCCCAGCATCTCAAAGGGAACTACGACTAGTCAGCACATGCGGGGGAAGGTCACGCAGCGGGTCGAAAGGGGAAAAGACACAGGCAGAAGAAGAGGAGAACTTACTCGGAAACAAATGTGAGTACCGCGTGTGTTCGTTGCCGAGGCGAAAGTAGTTGACAGTATTGGTGTTGCACCCAAACGACACCAGCGTCTCGGCGACTTCAGCGCGCGTGCCGAGCTGCAGGGTTCCCTCGTCCTTGGGCTCGTCCGTGTAGAGCGGCGTCTTGAGGCCGGCCTGGAAGATGGTGGGACAGAAGCCGAAGCAGAGCTGCTTGACGCTGTCGTTGGGCACGACGCGGTTCTCCTGGAACCAGGTCTTGCCGATCTTCTCAAAGGAGAAGGCAATGCCCAGGTTGTCCACGAGGGACCCGGTCACGTAGAAGCCGTTGCCCTGCGCGCGGTACTTGTTGTCGCTGCGGTCGAACTCCTTCCAGAAGACGCCCAGCATGGCCATCATCTCGACAAAGTGGCCCATGGTCGTGGTCGCGTACGGCTTCTTCATGTCCTTGGGCATGGTGTCCCAGGAGCGGATCTTCTCTTGAACGCCCACCGCCATGGTGTGCCTCGACTCGGGCGGGCCGATGGGGATTTCGTACGTGTCGCAGATCCGCCGCTGCCACTCGCGCGACTCCCGCTCCATGCGCTGGATCGCCATCATAAGCGCCAGCCAGGTAGTGAGCTCGTTGTCGGCGGTGTGGATGGTCTCGCGCGTGTCCGGCCCCCGGACTTTGGCGTTCTGCCGCCTCTCGAACTCTTCGGGCGTCCAGGTGTGCGTCTCTCTGTAGTTCTCCAAGCTGCCGTCCATGTAGACGATCTTCTTGGCATCGTCGTCGCCCAGCGGTCCATACGGGTTGAGCGGCGGCGCAACAAAGATCACGGGCACTTGGAACCGGACCTCAATGCGGAACTGGGTGGGAATCAGGCGACGGTGCGTAAATTTAGACCAGTCTCCAATGATCTTGGCTTTGCATGACGAGTATCCTTCGGCCGATGAGAAGTACTGCTGCATAACCTGGAGGACAGCAATGAAGAGGGCCGCAATGGAGATGGCCATGGCGGCAATGGCGATAACCAACTCGGTACGGTTGTCCGAATCATCATTGTTGTTATTCTGGTCCGACGAAGTGCCATTGTTTTGGCCGGAAAAGCTGAGGTTTTGGCTCGACATGGTGTTTCTGCGTTGGCAAACACCACTCCAGAGAACGGATTCAATGCATTCAAGAGGAAAAGATACCGAAGATTATATAAAGAGACAGGCTTAAGAACAGTGAAAAAGAAAAGAAAGAATACAGACAAGAGAGAACACCAAGAAATTATAACCTCCAAAAAGCCAGAGGCAAATAGAGGGGAGCAAATGAGAACACCATATGAAGCTGGGGAAGAAGGAGGAATAAAATGGAAAGCTGAACGCGCTTTTACGCCTCTTTCCAAGAGATTGAGCTCCCAGGACCAGAACCTGCGGAGGCTCAGGGAGGTGGTCTTCTTTTTCTGCGTGATTGGACTAGCGGTAGCACAGGGGTGTGCATCCTGGGCTTACGGTAAATAAATGCCAAAAACTAACCCTACAGAGATGGGGGCGGTTTGAGGACGGGTTCGTGGCCAGGCCAGCTGGGATGACACCCACACCTCCGCCTGTTCTGTAGTGTGCGGCTTTGCTCTGACTTGCCCTTCTGCTTCACCCTGGTTTGGGTCTCGACCTTGGCAATTCGCCATCCTGGGTTTTGCCAAGACTTCTTCTCAGGCGCTCAGCCCCGGCAAATTACTGCGCAATCCTTCGACTCTGTATCCTTCATAGGGCCAATGTTCTGCGCGAACGCTCAAACCACAATACTATTTCCCGCTGACAGCAATTACGTCTACGTACGAGTGCTCGTACTCCATGCTCTAACCGCTCGCAGAAAACGGCTCCAGCTGTGGGATGAGGCTGAGGTAAACAACCCAGGGTCCAAGGCAAGGCGGGGGGACCGGGTCCCGGGTCTGGCCCTGGAGTAAGACATCAGACTGAAACAAGAAACAAAAAACCATACCATTTTACTCCGCATGAGAGGAGCTCAGCCTTGTTACTCACTAACGTACTTGAACTCTCGCACGTCCCATCCAGCCAATAACGCTGAAATACCAAGAAACAAAGACCAAATTAACGAAGTGGCGAAATCTGAATCGGGGACCCCAAACGGTTCAAAAGGCGACGGAAAGACGATAGCTATGGATCAGCAGCCACAGACAGCTATTTATCTAGAGAGCGATTACGGGAACTACTCTGTATCGCCAGAGAGCAGCGACGTCAGAGGAGGCATCGAGACGTCTCCATCGGTTGCATCCCTCATTTGTAATACAAGTGAGTATTTGTTTCGCTTTTCTGTTCCCTAGAGACTGACCAAGAGACGATTGCATCCGATTTTCATCTTCGCACTCTTCGTAATGGCATATAGCGTCGGGATACTAAGGTTCTGTGGATATCAAGAAACACGGACCAACTTCGAAAATGGAAAGAGAAACAAATTTAGGCGATGTATTAGGAGAAGATATACGTCATCGTACACTTTGAAGCTTGTTTCCGGCATGACTGTTATGTTTCTTTCTCGCATAGCTCTTACCAATCACGATCCTCTTCTGCTTTTTCTTCATCAAAGTTCTGTGCTAGAGGCTGGACCAAGGGAGAGGATTGTCCTCGTTGCTGTTAAGGTCAATACGAATACAGCCTCTGCTGCCTATGCCAAGACCCACGGAGCATATCTTTCCAGTCCTTTGGAGCCTCAAAAGTTCGGCGAAATCTCGTCGTCCTGGAACGAAGGGCGATCGTCGGTAGACCGCCACGCGATTGGGAAGCCAAACTCGTCGATGGTGGTGGCGATGCACTTGTCAGCGAGAATTCCCGAGCATTGCTGACATTAGGAATTACCCACACCGGCCCGGACCCGCGCTGCCAACCACCGCTAACCACCGTCGCCAAGCCACCCACACAGCCTACAGCCGAATTGCTTTGATGTGCTGCTGCGTCTTTAAACCCGTAAACTTGTTTTATCAGACGACATGAGTAAAATTGGGAAATTCTCAATACAGTTAATTTCCCTAAAGGGGAAAAATAAAGAATACAAACAACGCAGACAGCAGTGTGTGAGGAGCGCTCACATTACAGCATGTGTGGACCAAAAAAAAGATAGAAATCTTATATCTTCAATATCTTTCTAACTTTATGAGTGAGGTTCTTCCTTTTACTCCTTTTTTCTTCGTCTCTCTTTCAGTTTACAAGTTTTCTTGCTTTTTTCTCTTTCGTTTATCTTTTTGATTCTATTTTAAGATACTACCAATGAATTGCGATCATTCATCATAATTCCTCATTCTTGTCTGAATTCGAGCATATCTCCTACATTCACCTCCCATGATTTAAATTCTATCATGTGAATAAATATTCTTTTATACTTTTCTGGAAACGTTTTCGGTCAAGGGCTGCTAAGCCCATGCTGATGGATGAAGATGTTTGGCGGAGAAAAAAAATCATATCCTTAATTCCTCCATTTATATATTACATGTGGGGAAGTGAAGGAGAGAGGTAGACTGGGGGTATTGAAAACAGCCGAGAGACCGAAAAGAGAGGACTTTGGAAGTCTGGACAAGCTGATGGGTTAACAAAATAATAGCCTGAACCTCGAAGAGGGTGTTACGGAGCAGAGGAAAAAGCACCTAATATGAGAAATCTGATGTAGCGTCAAAAGCGTGGAGAATCTAATAAAGGACTCAAAATTGCGGGTGACAGGACAAAATTGAAAGATGCCAAGCGTAGTCCTATATTACCATTTACGTCCTCTGGTTTCTTATGCCTCTTCAATGGGCATTTGCATATATATGGGTGAAATCATTGGAGCTAGTTTTGGATAGCTAGATGCGCAAGTTCAACAAACGATCATGAGCTGAGGGGAATACATTTCATTGTATTCGGTGGCAGGATTTCCTACAATACGCCATGGCCTTCCGATGGGCTATATTCCTGGCTCTGGTCCTTGACCAGCTAGCTGCACCGGCCTGCGCTGGAGTGACGTTCCCGGACTGTACTTCGGGACCGCTCAAATCCAACCTCGTATGCAACACGTCGGCATCCGCTCTAGACAGGGCGACAGCTCTTGTCGCTTCCATGAGCAATGCCGACAAATTAAATAACTTAGTAAAGTCGGTCTAGCTTCCTCTACTCTCTTCTCTGCACAGCAGGCCCGACTTAGCGTCGGCTGCTGACCGCAGCTGGCGCCTTGATGACGGCTCTCTTGGGACTGACCGCCGGATGCAGCAACTCGCCGGGGTTTTCCAAGCTCGGCTTGGCCGCCTACCAGTGGTGGAACGAGGCGCTGCACGGGGTTGCGCACAACCGGGGCATCACATGGGGCGGGGCGTTCAGCGCGGCGACGCAGTTCCCGCAGGCAATCACGTCGGCGGCGGCGTTTGACGACGCACTGATCGAGCAGATCGGGACGCTGATCGGCACGGAGGCGCGCGCGTTTGCCAACAGCGGGCGGGCGCACCTGGACTTTTGGACGCCCAACGTCAACCCGTTCCGCGACCCGCGCTGGGGGCGGGGCCACGAGACGCCGGGCGAGGACGCGTTCCGCAACATGAGATTTGCGGACGCGTTTGTGCGGGGGATGCAGGGCAACGGCTCGGGGGCGGCGGGGACGCACCGGGTGATCGCGACGTGCAAGCACTTTGCGGCGTACGACCTGGAGCAGGCGGGCAGCACGTCGCGGTACGGCTTCGACGCCAAGGTGACGGTGCAGGACCTGGCCGAGTACTACCTGCCGCCGTTCCAGCAGTGCGCGCGCGACGCCAAGGCGGGGTCGATCATGTGCTCGTATAACGCGGTCAACGGGGTGCCGGCGTGCACCAACGCGTACCTGATGGAGACGATCCTGCGGCAGCACTGGAACTGGACGGACGACAACCAGTACGTGGTGAGCGACTGCGACGCGGTGTACTACGCGGGCAACGCGGGCGGCGGGCACGGGTACAAGGCGAGCCACAACGCAGCGGTGGGGGCGGCGTTCGAGGCGGGCACAGACAACATCTGCTACGCGTCGTCGCAGGCGGCGCCGAGCCCCGCGGCGGCGTTCAGCCAGAAGCTGTTCAGCCAGGCGACGCTGGACCGGATGCTGCTGCGGCAGTTCCAGGGGCTGGTGCGCACGGGCCTGTTCGACGGGCCCGGCGGCGCGTACCGGCAGCTGGGCGCGAGCGACGTGAACACGGCGGCGGCGCGGGCGACGGCGCTGCGCGCAGCCGAGGAGGGCATCGTGCTGCTCAAGAACGACGGCGTGCTGCCGCTAGCGGCGCCCGGCGCTGGCGGCGGCAGCGACAACGCGGCGAACATGCTCGCCATGGTCGGCTTCTGGGCGTCCAAGGCCGACGAGATGCTCGGCGGCTACAGCGGGACGCCGCCGTTCAATCACGACCCGGTGACGGCGGCCAAGCAGCTGGGGTTCGCGGTCAGCGCGGCGGGTGGGCCCATCGCGCAGGGGTCGGGCGACACCGCGGCGGCGACGGCGGCGGCACAAAAGGCCAAGACGGTGGTGTACTTTGGCGGGGTGGACAACAGCATGGAGAAGGAGGGCCAGGACCGCGGCGGGCTCGCGTGGCCGGCGGGCCAGCTGGCGCAGATCCGCGCGCTGGCGGCGCTGGGCAAGCCGCTGGTGGTGGTCAAGCTGGGCGCCCACGTCGACGACACGCCGCTGCTGGCACTGCCGGGCGTGCGCGCCATCCTGTGGGCCGGCTACCCGGGCCAGGACGGCGGCACCGCCGTCATGAACGTGCTGCTGGGCCGGCCCGCGCCCGCCGGCCGCCTGCCCATCACCATGTACCCGGCGGCCTACGCGCAGGAGACGCCCATCGGCAACATGGCGCTGCGGCCGTCCGGCGCGTACCCCGGCCGCACCTACCGCTGGTACGACAAGGCCGTCTTCCCCTTCGGCCACGGGCTGCACTACACCAACTTCTCTGTCGCCGTCGGCGGCGCCGCCTTCCCGGCGTCCTTCTCTATCCAGGCACTGCTGGCCAGCCCAGCGTGCGCCCGGCTGGCGTACCCGGACCTCTGCCCCTTCCCCGCCGTGCCCATCAACGTGACTAACACGGGCACCGGCGCGGCGCCCACGTCCGACTACGTCGCGCTGGGGTTCCTGGCCGGCAGCTTCGGCCCCGCGCCCTACCCCATCAAGACGCTGGCGACGTACACGCGGCTCTTCAACGTGACAGCGGGCCAGAGCCAGACGGCCGAGCTGGCGTGGACGCTGGGCAACCTCGCGCGCGTGGACGCCAGCGGCAACAGGGTGCTCTACCCGGGGACCTACTCGCTGCTGATCGACCAGCCGACCCTGGCCAGCGTCAACTTTGCGCTGACGGGCACAGAGGCAATCCTGGACAAGTGGCCGCAACCACCAGCGTCGTAAAGTAGCAAAAAATTGGTTTGTAAATAATACTTTGATAGCTGTACATGAATGATATTTCTCTTCAGTTTTTGGTTCATGCACTGCGTTATTCGAGAGATGACCTATTAGACAGCGGTGATTGGTGCTAGCAGACCCTAGAATATGGCTATTAACACAGCAAAATACAGAGGTGTTAGTGGCTCGCACAGCGTAAGATTAAGGCCTAAAGAAGCGTGCTAGAAGTAGGTGATACCCCACTCACCGCCTTGTACAAACAAAGCAAGCAGATCTATTCTGCCGCCGTATCGATAAGATCAGCAAAAAAAAAAAGTTCTTTCAATGGCCGACTTTTTCTAGGTGACGCACAGAGCTCAAGATACCAGCTCGTGACAACAAACATCATAACAATGGCGGACACGGCAGCACCAAGAAAACGCTCCGGCGACGAATTCTCAAAGTCCAAGACAGACAGATCAATTAAGAAGCGGAGGCGGCAGAAAAACGAGTACCACAGCAGCGACTCGGAGCAAGACGACGAGGACGCCGATAATGACTTCCAGGCGGTAGACCTCCTCGACTCTGACGAGGAAGACCTAGACGCAGCCGTAGTCGACGATGGCGCCAGCACAGATGATGGCGACTCGGACTCTGACGATGACGACTCGCACGACGCTCTGGACTCTCTAGATGAGAGGGCCACGCAGCGGAAGAAGAAGCCGGCTAAGGCGGTGGCCTCTGATGCGCCGGCTGAGGAAGACTCAGAGGATGATGATGACGAAGATGACGACGACGACGACGACGACGACGACGAAGACGACGATGATGATGCAGACTCTGCAGACCTGTCGGACGGCCGCGAGCGGCGGACGGCGGGGCGGGCGGCCAAGTCGAAGCGCAACGACCCGACGACGTTTGCGACGTCGCTGCAGAAGATCCTGGGGACGAAGCTGTCGACGAGCCGGCGGGCGGACCCGGTGCTGTCGCGCAGCGCGGCGGCGCGCGAGGCGTCGCGGCGGGTGGTGGACGCGGCGCTGGAGGAGAAGGCGCGGCGGCAGCTGCGGCTGGAGCGGCGGGCGGCGCTGGAAAAGGGCCGCGTCAAGGACGTGCTGGTGGCGACGAACCTGGACGCGCCGGCGGGCAGCGAGGCAGGCGAGGAGAGCACCACCACCGGCGAGACGACGGCGTCCATTCTCGAGTCGGAGCGGCTACTGCGCAAGGTGGCGCAGCGCGGCGTGATCAAGCTGTTCAACGCCGTGCGGGCGGCGCAGGTGCAGGCGGCCGAGGCGCAGCGGCGCACCAAGACCGACGGCGTGCTGGGCATGGACAAGCGCGAGGCCAAGGTCACCGAGATGAGCCGCAAGGGCTTCCTGGACCTGATCGCGTCCGGCGGCGGCGGGCTGAAGAAGGGAGGGCTGGAAGAGGCTTAGAATATCGGAATGGCGCCGGGGGAAAAAAAAAAGGGGGTTTTTTCATTATTTCGTTCTCGCATTGTCTTTTGTTAGTTCATTGTCCAAATTTGTTAGAGGACCGGCTGGCATGTGCTACATTCTCTCATTTGATCTGATATGAGTTGCGTTTCATTGTCTTGGTTCTGTACCTCCGTCTATACATTAGGGATATTCTTTTTCGAACAATAGTCATACACAGGCACCCGCTGCTTTTCTGAGCGAAGTATCTTCCAGTGCTGTCACACTGTCAATGTTTGTTTTTTTTAAGGCCTCTCCCCTTCAACCATGTCCCACCTATATCAATGTCAAGTCATGCTATGCCCTTACCAATGCCCATTCACCCATAAACGTTGCTCGTCCGTTTTGTTTCTCATCACCATGTCGTCTTCTTAGGTCGTTGCTAATACGCCCAACGTGTCGCTGCGTCATGTCGCAAAAAAGTAAAGGACAAAAAATTTTGCAAGGCGAAACATCTTCTAGCTCCCTTCCGCCTTGGACTGGAAGTCGCTCGCCTGCAGGTTGCGGGTCATGGCGGGCAGCTTGACGACCAGGCCGTCGAGGTCCTTGGTCATGTGCACCTGGCAGCCGAGGCGGCTCGTCTCGGTCAGCCCGAACGCCAGGTCGAGCATGTCGTTCTCGTCGTCGTCGGGCTCGGGTATCCGGTCGTAGTAGTCTTCGTCCTGGACGATGACATGGCACGTGGAGCAGGCGCACGAGCCGCCGCAGGCGCCCTCCATCTCCAGGTCGTTCGCCTGGGCAATGTCCAGCAGGTTGTCTCCCTCGGCGACGGCGATTTTGTGCACGTCGCCATCCTTGTCGATAAAGGTGACCCAGAGCCTGTATGGCGGGGTTAGCAACATGAGTGGATTCGCATGGACGAGGGTTGTAGTTCAACATACTCTTCTCCCTCTTTGGGCTTGGTGACATGGCCATGTAACCGAAGAGGACTGGAGGAGAAGGGACGGACGCCTCTAGGCTGGAAGGCATTTATGCTTTTGGAGACTGCAATAAACACAATTGGTCAGCTTGAGGAAGCAAGGCAAGCTGAGCAGAAGGTAACTCCAGAGCGAGCCACATATGGCATTGGGACACGTACAGGACATTCTCAGATCTCTCGGGGCTGTATGGCCCAGTCCGAGCTGGCGAAGAGCAGTTGTCCGTGGCAGAACCGAATGCGACGAAGTGGCTAGGCGTGCTAAGCTCCGGGAGAGGTGGGTTGTCCGCGACATTGTGAGCGGACGAGGAAGAAGAAGAGAAAGAGCAGAGCAAAAAAGAAGCAGCGAGCGGAGGAGCGAAAGTGGCCGTATAGACAGTTGTCGTGATGTGACGTAGGTAGGAGAAGTGAAAGGTGCGCCGCAATAGCAAAGAGGCGGAGACGGGAACGGAGGCAAGAAAAAAGGAACTAAAGAGAACAATATAAAGAATGCGATTTGCCTGACGCTTTTTTTCAAGCCCTCAGCTCCACTGTCCTCGCAACCTGTATGAGTATGAAGAACACAGCCCAATCTGCTGGCTTCCCTCCTGCACTGCTTGTTCCGCTTCTTTATATATATATATATATATATTTGCGTTTTATATCTGTTGTACTCCGTAATTTTTACACCCCTTTCACAGAGTGAATCCCTTGCAGAGGAAATAAAAGCTTGCAGGAGGAATGCTCGTGCTTATAGGTGAGAAGAGGCTGCGGTGCTGCATTTCTTTTTTCTTTTTTTTTTCTGCCGTATTCTTCCTCCGCATGCGGATTTAAATGTTCGGCTGGCGCTCTGACTCCCCCAATTCACCCAATGGCAGAAGATGAGAAAACAACCACTACGTACCTACGGAGCAGACAACTACACAACTAATACGCTATTACACGACCCAGTAAATGATAGCGGATGTTCGGCGCCGTACAGGTGTCGCTGTAGCTCTTCTTCTTCCCCGAAGTCTCTTATCTCCGAGGAAGATAGGATGAATTGATACCTGAATTTCGGTGTTCCAGGGGACGAGTAAAAGGGCTTAGACAGCCTCAGCAACCCCTCTTCAGCGTCTTTTTTCTTTTTCTTTTTTTTTTTTTTTTTTTTTTTTTTTTTTTTTTTTTTTTTTTGCCATTCGCTGGCCGGTTTGTTGGAGACTCTCCTGCTGACGTATCTAGCTGTCATCGGCGCTGCTGGCTCCTCTATACTCAATGCAGAGGCGGCGGTCCTGAAGGGCTTAATCTAGAGAAAAGGAGAAAGGAAAAGTTTAAAGTCGCGTGGAAACGAACAAAAATTTATCATCCTGATGGGAAACGAAACTGCTTGGTGCTTGGACGGTTGGCTATTCTCTATCTTTGTTGCAGCATCCCACATGCCAAGTCTTTATTTTGCTAGAGGCGTTCAAAACATAGAGCATTTGAAAATACACATGGTTTTGGAAATGCAGACATGCTCATTATTCACGTGCGCCTCTTCGTCTTTCTCATTCCCACTCATCTCATACTGGAGATGTGTGCGGTTACGGACCCCAGCCATTCCTCTCGCACGTTGTCCTGTTACTGGAACTCACGATGCGGTGGAGACAGTGGACAACGCCGGGGTCCGGACACAGACTTGCTCTCTCCAGTACGAGCCTCGGAGTTGTGCTTCTTGCAGGAAGATACCTCCTTGGCATCAATCGTTCCAAGAACCAAAAGTGAAAGGCAAGCATTGAGGTAATTTACTTCTCAGTTGGGCAGCAAAAGCTGTAGGCCGAGCTCCACTTGCTCTCGGACATCGCTAAAGGGTTTGCCAGGCATGTAATACGCATCCGAGAGACCGAGCAGCCAGAGCACATGATTGCCTGGAGCTGTGAAGCCATGCCTTCCTGCAAGATGGAGGGTTTCGTTGTTCTGGCCCACCGCTTGCTTGCTTCCTTTCTTTCGTGATCACGTTTCTGCATGTCTGCGGTGCCAATGGCTTTTGTCTGGCGCTGGATCTGCGTGTGCAACTACAGACCAGTGCCTTCGCTCACAGGTTGCAGTATGCGAAAAGGTTGCACCGATCCTTTCCAGTTCTCGCCATTGGCTCCGCTCTATACGACAAAATGCTGGGATTGGCATCGGTGCGGAGTAGAGAGCCGTCTTCCACCTGCTCGACTCTGAGAGTGGATTTGGGACTGGCATCATAGCTCTTCTCCACTTGAACCAGCCGTCCCAATCGGCAGTCGGCGCCTTGCAATATCATGTCAGCCCTTATGGAGTACCTTTGGCCGTTCCTGACCACACACGACAGGGCAAATCCAAACGGTTGGCCAGTCTTACATCTCAATTCATCTTCAGGAAAAGTGGCATAGACTCCAGTTACTCAGTACCTCAAAATTCAATCCAGCGAAATATCATCTTTCAATACGGTCAAGAGATCTTTCTGGGTATAAGGCGGTCTTGGGGATTGAAGATTGCTACTCCTCGCTCTTACGTTGACTTTCTGCGTGCTTTTGTCATCGTAGTAACATCGGCTCCCGTAAGCTTCCCCAACGACTCCAGATTGTGCCTGGGACAAAGAGAGTGTACATACATGTAGAGAGACCGGGCCTGTTGAGAAAGAAACGCGACCCAAGAAAAAAAGACGGAGAAAGCCACCATAAATAGAGGGGAGAGAGGAACAAAGCACAACGTGCAGGGGGGGTTGCAGCGAAAACGTGCTTCGCCCTGTGTATATCGCAAGATATGATACTCACCGCAACAATGGTTGAGCCAGGGTTGAAATCGAAGAACACACGTTTGGGTTCTTTGGTCCATCACACATCCATTCTTCTTCCAGAGGTACCGCAGGTCATCACTTTTCTCTTATTCTCTGCTGTCTACCGTGGGCTGTCCCCCTGTTGGACCCGCAGGGGACAAAAAGAAAGACACACAGACTTTCGATGTGGACAAACTTCTAGGCCAGGGCCTCCGAGACCCCCGGTGCTATCCAGAGAGGATCCTCCTCCGCTGCCAGACTCACGGACTTTTTCTGTCTCCCCTCTGGCCTGTGGCTTTTTCTCTCTCCTGGTCCCCTCCGCAAACTTCCTGCGCTTCTTTTCTTCCACCGTTTGGATCACCCTAGCTCGTTTCAGAGCTCTCCAACCGGAAGTGACAAGAAGGATTGCGGTTGCGTTAGCGCAATGCATTTGAGGAGCTGGATGGGCCAATGACAAATCGCCGCGAATAGTGGCTCGCTCTAGGGTGGGCACCTTTCATCACTCTCGCAAAAAGAAGAAAAAGTGCAGTCCACACCACACCATACCACAACCCCATTCTCTCATGGCCAGTTGGCTTCTTTCCTTTTGCCGGCTTTAACCAGTCTAGGCGGAAAGAAGAGCAAACAATTAGTAAGAGACAGAGAACTCAGAGATAAAGAGGCAGAGAGAAAATCGTGGTAGAAGAGGTTGAGAGTGGCCAAGGACAAAAGAGTATGGGGGCATGCGACGTACGACGTAATATCCAAGAACGAAATGGAAGGAATATCAGGCAAATGCCGGGCAGGTTCGATTTTACTGGCTGCTAAGATGCAAGGCAAAGAGGAGTTCGTCACCTCCAGGCCGTTTTGCCCTTTGGCTCCCTGGAGGGACGGGAAGCTCACAGAAGGATGTTGTGCGTAGCTTCTATCATTTGGGTTCAGATCGCGGGAGCAGCCTCCCAGAGCGTTGCGCACTCTTGTGTCCTACGTACTTCCGGAGTATATTTGCTCATTTTTTCTTGGGACGATGGGCCACTTGGCACGAGAAGACTCCTTTGAAGATCATCCTTCCTCTATCCTCCGCGGATTTCGTTTCGGGTTTCTTACCTACTCAATTTTGTTCCTTCGAACGGCTCGCTCCTCCTCCTTTTTCTTACTTTCATTTTTCTTTAATTTTCTTCTCTTCTTCTCTCCCGTCGTTTCCGAGGGTGCAGAACCGCGCCGTAGTGAGCCAAAAAAATCTGGTAAAGAGACAGGGGGGTTATCGGTTGCCATCGAATGATCACCATTGAAAAAGTAATGATCGGCCGGCATAGAGGAGACAAGAACAATGGAAACTAAGTGAAGTGATGTGAGGGACCTTTTCAAAAGGCCAAGGCATTAAATCCATAGTCGCAGCAGTGGTGTTCATCAAACAGGGCGACAAATTGATAAGCTCAAGAAGAGGCAAACAGCGAATCAAAAGCAAGCAGAGCCACACCGTAAAATGAGAACGACCGCCGCGATGGCTCACCTAGCCTTGGTTTGGAGCTCTGCTGCTTCTTTCTTTTTCACAAAGTACTGCACGGACGGGTCGGCGGATGCCTCACATCTATTTCATCGGGAGATGGGAGATGGGAGATGGGAGATGGGAAATCAGCACTATAAGCGACACCCTTCACTCTCAGAGAGCAGGATAAAAAAATTGAGTTGCTATCACGGTAGACACAGGCAACGGTCCTATTCTACTCCGTACAAGGGCTCCAAAAACAGCATGGAAAATGCATGCAGCAGAGGGAGAGGGAAGAAACGAGGCGTTACACCAAGGAGGGCGTTCTCCCGTGTGAGCTTTCTCATTTGATTTCCATTTTGGGACGTCGGCAAAGGCCTCTGCCTTCCCCACCCTCCTTCTCTGGCAAATTCCGGGCTGGAAAAGCATTAAACTACGCACAAATGCAGCTTCCGCATCTGCAAGTGTTTTAAGAAGCAGAGGAAGGGTGCACCCAACGACGCTGTCGTCTTGTGTCAAGAGGGTGGGTTGACTCTCCATCACAACCAAACTATTTGACTGGTCAGTATGGCGTATTATTCCGTAGATGAAGTGCCCTCCCTCCTTCACGGTCGGTGAAGGGAAGGTACAGCCTGCAATCAATATAGGGATGAAGGACGTATCATTCTGCTCCTGCCGAGGTTTCGCAAATTGCCAATGAAGGTGCACCAGGCAAAACGTATTTGAGCATGGATATTAGGGTCTAAAGGAGCGACATAAAGAATCAGAGCTGAAGGTTAATCCGATGTTTGATTCAATAAGCGTATTGTAGGACCTCCAGTGCCTTAACTTCCCTCTACTTTGCGTTAGGCCTACATCCCGCCTCCTTTTTGCATTTCCCACAGTAGCTCTTAGAAATCGAACGAAGTACGCACTTATTTGAAGATCCATTCCTCCGCGCCCTGGACTGCCCCTTTCAACAACTCGCGTTGACAATGTGACTTACTCTTTGGTGTTGGTGATGTAAAGGCCTTATTGGCTAGGCTAGGAAAAAGAAAGAAAGGAAAGAGGAAAGGAGGAGTGGGGCACTAAAAAAATAAAGCGGGCCTAAAACGCAATAGTGGGTCCACATCAACCCGACTGAAGGTGGCTTTGTGCGTTTGCGGACGGACGAAAGCTAAGTACCAAGCACTTTCCAAAATAGAAAATTTTAGTACAGCCAGAGTTACATTTCTTAAAATGCATACCTATAAACGTGCACAAACGCGTGTACCTAGTACAATGTATACAGTGCTAGGGCTGACTTTTTCATAGGACACACGGTCGGACTTCTGCCTGGCAAAGTCCATCTGAAGAAAAGATTGCCCTCTGTGATTTCTCTATTTGGGCCACGAAGACGCTTTGGAATGTGATGACTATCCATCTGTACGTACTTAGTACCTTTCCCCGACCCTCATCTCCCTTGCCTTTCTCCCTTGACTCCTTGTTCTATTTTATTTTATTTTATTTATTTTTTATTGTCGCTGTTCCATGTTGTTTGGCGCGATGCTCTATGTCCCGCATCCTCGGGTGCGGGACTGCCATGGCCTGGCCGCTCTAGAAGGCCGCATCCGCAACACAAAGCCTACACGTAGAAACAGAAGCGCGGTCGTTTTCTTTTTGGCCAGGTCAAGCTCGGTGAATTTAGGGGCGTCCAGGGGTGTGGCTTCTCCAAGCAGGCGCCACGCCCCTAAGGCCACTTCCGAGGAGCATGGCAGCCCACCGACAAAGCCTCACAAACGAGTATGTCCATTGACACTGATTACGTGTATCTGTACTCCAAATTCATGTGGCTAGATCTTGGTGAAAAGCGTTGATGCACGTGTTCGACATATTTTTGTTTCCATCTACTTCCTGGCGCCTGTCAACCGCTGACGACAAATGCTTCCCAAGCACAAGAGTAGGAGAATGGGTAAAACGGTAGATGATACTCGATACCAAGGGCATTTGTGTAATCTTTTCTTTGAAAACGATGAAATCCCCGACTGGGTTTTGTTTGCCCCGCCATTCACCGGTCGCATCTGCAGCAGCAGCATTTTGCCATTTGCCATTTGCCATTTACCATTTGTCATCTGCCAGTGGGCATCGCGTCCAAGTGCACTCCCCCCGTACGGTGTATTGCGATTAACAAACAACGTCCTTTGTCACGCATGAATCTGCTCAACAGGTTCATTTTCAGACATGTCGCCCAGTGTTTGCCCTACTTGCAAAGCTCATTTAGCCAGCTATGCATAGACAGCACATAAAGAAGCCAATTTTATAAGGTCTTGGAATGTACGTTGCGTTGTTCCATTTTATATGCGTAGTTGAATGCACTAGCTACTCTGACCCGAGTTAGAGTGAAAGAAGAGCAAGAATGAAGGACCCTATGCAGAGACAAAGGCGTGCCATCTTGCTTGTGACTTGCAAATTTGCTTCTCCTAGAGCGAGGCCGTAAAAATAAAAAGTGAGAGGTACTCTGCCGCCAGTCGATCCTTCTCTACTATCCATCGTATGAGAGTTTTCTTCGCCTTCGGTGGCGCCTACTCGAAACACGTCTCCACTGGTACGAGTTACGACGTACACTCGTGGGTTTGACGCGCAGCGTGGCCCCCAATCGTGGCTTCCCAGAGAGCCAGCCTCCCAGCTTCCCAGCTTCCCAGAAACCAATACCCGTCACTTTCGAGCTTTCCTAAAACGGAGATTTATGATCAGAAATTGCCCATTTCAGGTTTCTTCTTGCTTGCGAACCCGATTTTGCTTTTGCTATACTTCATTTTCATTTTAAATCTTGTTTATTTTTGATCTTTGCTTTTTGTCTCGATCTCGATCTAATATTGCTCTTCCTTTTTCTCCGTTTCGACACATCGGGGCTGACCAGATACCCGGAAGAAAACAACAAACACAAAAAAAAACCATTATCCCCTTCGTTATTTCTTTCAAGCTGCGCCACACGACTCTCTGCCTCTTCTGAATGCGCCATCTGGGCGAGAAGCACGCCTCAACCAACTGGCATCGACGTCACACACAGGGCCATCCCTCCCGTGAGATAAAAAATCTTCAGTCATTGTTGTCTTGGTTAGGGTGAAGGGGAAAGTGATACGACACGTCTTCGCATTTCTTCTTATTCTTCTTCTCCACATCAGCTCGTCTGCGCAATCCTGGTGTGGGAGTTTGCTCTGATTGGCACGATAGCAGGCGAAACGACCCCCCCAAGAGGCATGGTGTATTGCATATGTTAGGTACGTGCAGAAGCGGCAGGGAGAGGGAGATATCAGAGAAGCGAGTCCCTATTAAGTCAGACAACGGAAGAAGCAATTTTTTAAAGAAAAAAAAAAGGCAGAAAAAAAGCAAAAGAGGAATGAAAGGCTGCAAAGCGAGAAAACATGGCATACTCTTTCTCTTCAACAACGCTGCCGGGCGCCAAGTGGCTATGGTCCACTGCAAGATCTTGGCCTGGCGGCCTTGTCTTGGCCCGCCTCCTGGCGATGATGGCATTTCCCCTTGCACCTCCACAGCTGGGCACCGGCATAAGAGAGCGCGGCAAACCGCAGTCCGGATGACCAGGCCAATCGAGAACTAGCAGGTCGCAACAGTCCAGCTAGTAAGCTAAAGGCTGCCTCTTGTACGCTATGAATGCGCTATGCATCTTACAGCTCGCCGTGGGGACCCTGTGGTGACAGCCAGAACTTCCTGGGGGGGCGTTGGGGGTCTGCTGCTGGGTGGTTGCGCTAAAATAATGGACCAACTTTGCCGTCCTTGCAGATGCAGGTTGCACACTAGCAAGGTGAGCGAACCACCAGATACGAAGGAAGCCTTCCCGCAACTGTCGGATTTTCAGGCCCTTTTCGTTTCGCCTTGGCTCGTGCTGATTATCTTCTGACTTGGTCTCGCTGCACTAGTACTGTGTCTAGGCAGTACTGGTACTTCAACGCCGCGAGTACACACACACCTCTCGCTCGCCGCGACCTAGAATCATGCACGCACCACTACCCTTTACACATCCTTACAAGAAACGTTCCTTGACGCCCCCTCCCCCCTTCTTCCCACTTTTTTTTTTTCCTCCTCTCTCTCCCTCTCTCTTTTCTCTTTCTCCGAACATCCTCGTCGCAATTGTATTGGTTCCTGTCTAGACTGATAATGATTGCTATCGCCGCATAGACTCACTTCCAGAATCCACCTTTTGATCCTCCACAGCAGCCTCACCGACCACTGAGCGACCACTACCATCCCGTCTCTCGCCTGCTGTATACCGCCCGCCGGCTCCTGCGATCCCATCCCGTCTCAATCTATTCTTTCTGACTGTTCGTCTCTATCTTTCCACCGTGGTGTCTGTTTCTTCTTCTGTTGTCAGACAGATCGCCAGCCAGTCCAGATCTCCTGGAATTTATCTTGCGGGTTCTCATCGCGCCTCTGCCCTGCTTTTGCTAGTTAAACAGCTTTCGCGCGCGTGTGTCATATCCTCGAAAGCCATCTTCCACTCCCCTCTGGGTGGCGCCAAACAGGAAGATATCATCGTCGATTGCCTGTGCTATCGCTAGCGCACACCTCCTTTTCCCGAGTGCTCCTGAGGATTAGCCATATTGCCGGAGCAGTCGAATTGCGAGCTGTCGTTCTCTTCTGCCTGGCATTTTCATCGCTACGACTCCCAGCGCCTGCTCCCTCCAACCATCTGCCCACAGAAGAAGAGGACGAGGTCACTAATTTCTCCTCTGCCGTGTTGGACCGCACAGGATTATTTTATTTTTATTTTATTCTAATTTGTGTCTCGTCTTTTCTTTGTTTTACAGTATTTAAGGTATGCTTGTATATACACACCCTCCCTCCCTTCTTCCCACGACTTTTCTAAGCCCATTCCATTTTTCTCTCCCTGTTCAAAACCTCCGTCTCATCCTCTCCCCCCCCAAATACCACATATCACACTCGCGCATCTCTCTTACACGCTCACACACACCCCCCTCCCATTCTCCAACAAAAGTCCACCCGCTCCCACGCCCTTTCACCATACCCATACCCGCCCTTCTACTTTGCCCACTTGCTTCCGTGCCCACTTTCGAACCCACGCACCCACTCACCTTTCTTTCTTCCCCCCTCCCCCCAAGAAATCTCAATTGCGACTGCACAATTACCCAAATTTGTTTCCTCTGGTAACTAAAACACACAACACAGTTTCTACATCATTCCTACATCTCCGTCGTCTCCTTTTATTCACGCTTTTCGAGAAGCGGAAAACAAAATCGCGTCCCTTTTCGAATCCACATCCTAGCCAAAGATTATTTTTAATCGCATCTATCGCTCAATCAGCATTTCGCACAAGGCGTTAAGTCGCCACCAGCTCCACAGATTTTGCGACAGCCACCTCAAAAATCATCCATTAGACGCAGTCGCACTTTTCGCACACACGCACGCATCCAGACTTTCATTCGCGCATGCGCCCCTTTCCCTCTTGCGCCCGCCACAGTCCTTCAACCTGAACATCGCCAGCTACCACTGCGTACGTGCATCGAACAGTTCATTTGATCACCATTAACTTTTCTATCGTCGAGCGACTGGTGTCGCAATAAATTTCCATCGCACTCGTCGTCGTCGTTTTCCATTGTCTTCCGCTTCGTATCATCGCCCGCTCTACACTGATCGCCCCTCAGCGCTCTTTCGACACCTGGCTGCCTTTGCTTGAGCGCACACACACCTCAAATTTATGAACGGGGATCGCAAAACGGTGGACGCGACTCCGGTCTCGGCTTCGCCATTTGCGCCTCTACCATCGAGCCGCTCCTCCTTTTCACAGATTATTACACCGGCCGCTCCCGTCGCCGCGTCCAGCACCACGATGTCTTCAAGCTTTCATCCCAACCCACAGCCTATCGGGCCGCCTACATCCAATACGTCGACCTTTCCGCTTCCGATCGGCTCGTCGTCCGCAAACGGATTTGATCGCGAACTGTCGCTATCCATGAACAATACGTTCAGCTTGATGTCCTCCGCTGCCTCTTCTCCAACGAATACTGTTCTTATCCGTCGTCTGCCGCTCGGCACCACGGACGAAAAACTCCGCCTGATGACTGTATTTTCGAAAGAACTGACAAGCGTCGAGATTCTGCCTCCCGACCGTTCTGATGATTCTGGATATCGTTCCGCCATTCTCTCTTTTGAATCACCCGAAGGCGCACACGAAGCAAAGGCCATGCTAGATGGCAAGATGAACTTTGCGAGCGACGCCCCAATGATTGTCGAGTTGCTGAATAGCAATGGTTCCCGCCGCTTAACCGCTGATCTCTCTTCAAACGGTACTCCGGCATCTTCCGTTGCCTCTTCTCGCGGTTCTTCGCGTTTCCCCAGGTCTTTCCACGCCCTGGAAGGCATGCCAGCCTCTGTGAACAATGTCTATGGAAACGGAAATGCAAATGGCGCGGCTGACTTGGCGAACTCGGAGCCAGCTGGCTCGGCCAATCACTATCAAAACATATTTTCACCGCAATCGCCCATCGGCAATCATCTGAGCGAGCGCCATCGCATTTCTGGCAAAGCTCTGATCAACAATGACACGGCATCTGATGACGAGACACGCGAGCTGTTGAAGGATCCGGTGGCGTATGCTGAGACTGGGGGGCTGTCTGCCACCATGGGTGGCCCTCAGCAGATGCCTCATTCGCATCAGCCGCGACCTCAGCATCATCAACAGCGCCGCACGACAGCGTCGCAGGCCTCCCTCTCCCAGCGCCTGGCAGGTCTCTCTCTTAATACAAGCGCCGTTGGTGTTCCAGTCAGCGGGCCGGCAAGTGCATTCGGTGGTGCTACCTCCATCGCCCCCTATGGTCAGAGCGCTGGTGCTATGTCCACCCATTCCCTCAACATGTCCCCATCCATGCTGAACGGGCCTACGGTGCAGCAACAGCCTGGTGCCTACCCGCTGTACCGAAACCATGCTCTCCCGCCTGTGAACCCAGCTGATCAGAATCCGCCCTGCAACACCCTATACGTTGGCAATCTACCCATGAACACGTCTGAAGAGGAACTTAAGGCTATGTTCTCTAAGCAGCGTGGTTACAAACGACTTTGTTTCCGTACCAAACAGAATGGGCCGATGTGCTTTGTCGAGTTTGAAGATATCTCATTCGCAACGAAAGCTCTCCACGAGCTTTATGGCACAATGCTCCACAACAGCATCAAGGGCGGCATTCGTCTCAGCTTTTCAAAGAATCCTCTCGGTGTTCGGTCGGGACAAAATCCTCCGCAAATGGGCTTGGGCACATCTATGGGCGTTTCTGCAACAGCAGGCATGAATTCGATGCTGTCCAGTGCTGGGAACAATGGGTTTGTTGCTGCCAATGGTCCCCCTCCTGGACTTACTATGCCTCCGGGCTTTGGTCCTACTCGGCAATCTTTCAGCAATAATGCGACGCCTCTGCAGAACGGCACCCCGGGTCCCATTGGAGGTTCTGCTTTTGGCGCTCCTCCTAGCTACACGGTATCTAACGGCTGGTCCGCAGCCTCTCTTTACCATAATTCTTTGAACGGAGATAGCGCCAGCTCCAACCCCTTGGCAAATGGTGGCTCAACTGCGAGCTACCCATCCTTCATGATGGGCCGATAATGCAAGCAAATTCACGGCCTTGTTGACGGCACAACAGAGACGTGATTTTTTTGTGCATGTTGCATAAACTTCATGTTTCTTGTCTTATTTTTTGCTTCTGATTTCTTTTTTTTGTTTATTCCTTGCTACCAGGCGAACTGGAATGATTCCCCCTTGCGCGTTATATGATTTTCCTGTCTTTGATTTTTCTGATTTGCGGTTCAGTTTCTAGAGTTGCATTACTTTGCGTTCAAGTTTTCGTCTGCATGCTCTGTTGCTGGTGATAATCAGCGTGGCAATTCAGACTTTTTCAACTACTATCACAATTCTCAGCTCTGACCCCTTTATCGACTTTTTTGAAAGCCGTGTTACATCGCTCCGGCGCAATGGATTCGTTGGCACTCGGGGCTGGCTACTGCATTATGGCCTTTCGTGGTTTGTCGGCTGCCTGATGTTTTCTTACGCTATGGTGTGCACAGCAACTGGTTTTAATGGTATCAAAGGATTGTTGGAGTTTCTGGTTTCTCTTTCTCTCTGACTTACCTTTTTGCAATTCTTGGGATTTTGCATGGCGACATCGTTCTGAACATACTGCCTTCCGGAAGCATGTTCTTTGACACATCGAATGGAAATCTGATTTACCCTCAACGTTCTCTTTGGATTGAAATATAGCGGAGGAACAACACAGCGACTGGGATTCCTTTTTAGCGGGATCAACGGCAGACATATTCGAAGGTTTTGTGAAGCTGGGAGAAAAAAAAAAAAAAAACTCAAAAGACCAAAAAAAAAGAGAGGTGGCCAAAACTGGAGAAAAGGTAAAATGAAGAAGATGGAAAGAAGGGCGAATGTGGGAAGCAAAAGTAATATGGTCGAGGCAAGTTTAAAGGAACTGCATTTTTCAGGACGGTAATCATGTCTGGGCTTGGGACTGCGGCGGCAAGGCTACATCACCATGATGGGTTAAAGAAAAGCACGGCATTCGCTACAACGGATGGCAGTTCTGGTAACCGGCGCCTCATCTGGTTTCCGGAATGGATGGACAAGGATTTTTTTTATTCCTCTTCACTGGGTTTACATGTTTTTGGGAAGGCTCGTGTTGCTCTTTCGTGTTTCTTATTCATTCCTGTTGTTTTGCATATGGGAGCGGGACTTCGCTGGGTTTCTTGCATCCAGCCTGGTGTCTGCATGGGTTGAAATGGTTTCCTTATTTTTTTCTTGTGCATCATGGCACGGGGTGGAATCTTTTATGGTTAAGCATCATACACATCTTGCATGGCCGAAATGGGTGTTCGTTAGTTTGTCTTGTCTGTTGTGTATGTTTGTTGTTTACTTCCCTTTCGACTCTATAAAAGTCGAATACTTTCTTCTACTTCGTCTTCTATTTGTTTTTCCAGTGATCCTGCACCCTTTGGCTACCTTGCACTTTTAGGGCATCATTTGCATGGGAGGACCTTGTACGTTTTCTTTTTTGTGACTCTCTCGGTTCTTTTTGCTCTTCTGGACTGAATACTTGGGAAACGATTCGGAACAAGGGAGTTCTGTCTATTTGACATGCTCTCCCTTATTCTTTTAGTCTTGTGTTGCTACTGCTATTATATTCCTTTCCCGTAACTTTGGGGCTAGACAAATTTTTATATTTCCTTCTTTAGTCTGCCTCTTTGCCTCTTGCTCTTCGTTGACGACTTACCGCGTCTTGTAGCGTGCAAGGTGTATATCTTCTAAAGCCATTACCAGTGGGTGGGAGGGATTCAATTGTGATTGACGGTGCATTGGTGGATTTTTGCTTCTCGTGCAGTTTTCGTTTGTAAAACACAGCTTTGCGCTCCTAGAACTTCTTGAATAATAAATTGAAATCACTCCGCCGAAGAAACTGTACCTAGTTCACGTTATACTCTATGCTCTGGATCAAATTCAACTCTTCACAAGCTGTCTGCAAAAGAACAGACCGAACACTTTTAGTTCGGCCAAGACATACAGCGAGGCCAACTCTGTGTGTTATACAACAAGTAAATAAGTAATATGTATGGACCACTGCCCCATGCGATGATATGTCATCGTCCCTGAACTATAAAATAAGTAAATAAATATGAGTGGACCGTGTGGAGTCCAATTGTCTCTCCTGTTGGACCTGTCCTATCTCTGGAGCAATGGCTCCTCTTCTCTCTTCAGTACCGGCGCATTCCCCCTACTGCAGACTCAAAAACAATTGCTCCATCGCTGGGTAATTAGGCGTTCCTAGACCTGTTAGAGGGTCCCATCCTGGCACAGCAGTAAATCCATTTGTCCCGCAGCCCGGGTTGTTGCCGCTGGTAATGTCGTTCATCACCTGCGGGTTCGCATACAGCACTGGGTTGATGAATCCCACAGGGCCCTTGCCGGCATTGATGCGCTGCTCATTAATGAGGTTGATGATGGAGGCAAAAACGGGGGCAGAGGCTGAGCTGGTTAGCAGAGTAGACCACATGGCGAAACAAAAAAAATTTTGCACAAGCAAAAGCGCAGCGAGGAGAGGAATACACGTACCTGAGGTGCCAAAGGACAGAGAGAAGTTTCCGTTGACTGCCGTCACGTAGTTGGCGCCGTTGGCGGACACGTCTGGGTAGCCGCGGACGTTCTGGGAGTTGTTGAAGCGTTGGGCGCTGTATGGCGGCGCCGAGTCGGTAAAGTACGAGGCCACGGCCTTCTGCTGGTAGGAGGGCATGGGGAAGACGTTGGAGAAGCCACCGCCGGAGAAGATGACCTTCTCGCAGGCGGTCTCCTGGCCGCGCACGGAGGTGCCGTTGGGCAGCTGGGTGGCACCGACGGACGTCACAAAGGGGCAGCTGCCGGGGAACGAGGGGTTGAACAGACCGGACGAGCCGTTGTTGTAGGCACCGGTCAGCGGGTCGATGCAAGTGTCGCCGTTGCCGGCGACGCCAAAGTCGCCGGACGAGTAGATGATGGTGACGCCCTGCAGGCCCAGCTTCATGTACTCGTTGCACTGGCGCTGCTCGTAGGTGGCGGTCAGGTCGCCCTCGTTGTACGAGTAGCTGGTGGAGATGATGTTGGTGGGCTTGGTGGTGCCGCAGTTGACGTTATTGCTATACTGGCCGTCGACGTTGGGGTTGGTGCTGCCGCCGCCCTGGAAGGTGCAGTAGGAGCCGTCGAGCGAGTCGAGCAGGTTGTTGAAGCTGCCGCCCTGGACCAGGTCGCCGACCTGGAACAGCGTCGCCTGCTGCGGGAAGATGAGCGCCATGGCGAACTCGAGGTCGAGCGCGGACTCGCCGTTGAAGTTGAAGCTCTGGTTGGTCGTCTGCAGCACCGCGTTGTCGAGCAGCTTGACGATGGGGCCCTTGCCCTCCAGCTTCTGCTGGAACTGCGAGAAGTACAGGTTCAGGTCCGTCTGCAGGATGGCCTGCGGCGTGTACTCCACGATGCCCAGCGTGTTGTTGCTCGCAGACAGCGTGCCGGGCGGGGTGGCATACAGGGCCTGCAGGCAGGCCGGGGTGATCATGGTGTCGCACTGGTTGAGGTCCATGAGGGCGTTGGTGATGGTGGCGCCCTGCTTGGGCAGCGACGCGTCCGAGGGGGAGCCCAGGATGCCCTTTTCGGGGCGCTGCGGCTCCCGCTTGGCGTGGAACCGCGGGCTCTTGTTCTGCGACGTGGACTCCTTCCAGCGCTTGGTCAGCGAGCGCTTCTTGAGCTCCAGCTGCGACTCGTCGTCGAGCTTCTGCGTCTTGGTCGTGCGGCCGACGCCCAGACGCCCGTCAAAGTGCACCGTCGGCATGACCAGGTCGATGTGCTCCTTGAGATGCTCAGGCACGTGGTACTGGTCGCACGCGACGTGGTGTGCGCCGTGCCTGGCGTGCTGGTACACGTGGTACTCGGTCTTGAGCAGAGACTCGGCCTCGCCGACCGTGGCATTGAACATGATCCAGTTGCGGCCCCGGGACAGCATGACCCGGTCCGGACCCAGGCCGCCCTCTACCAGCCACGCCATCACGGCGTCGATGGCCTCCTGAGTAGGGGCAAACATCTCAGTGACCTGCTCCGGCGTCCAGTGACGGCCGTAGTTTGGCGAATCCGGGTGGGACACATCGTTGAGCAGCTCCTCGGCGCGGTGCAAGTTCTGCTGGGTCAGGCCGATGCGCATGGGCAAGACAGACTCATGGTGGATCTTAGCCTTCTTCTTCCACATGTGAGTGGCGGCCACCGGACGTGTCTCGTGGAGCACGTGCCGTTTGGAGACCGCATGCCGCTGCGAAGAGCGGAACCGGGGGCTTGCCTCGGCGGCTACCGCCAGGGTAGCCAGTACGGTAGCGACAATATCGAACCGCATCCTGAGAGAAGGACAGGAAAGGGAGACGAAAGGAGAGACGAGAGAGACAGACAAACGAAAGACAGGGGGGAAGGTACCGGCTCCGGGCCTACCTGAGTCCCAAGAAGGAAAGGGAAGGAGAGAAAGGAACGACTAAAGGAAGACGATCGGCCGAAGAAGAGGTAAAGGGAAAAAAGAGAGAAAGAAAAAAAAAAAGAAAGAAAAGAAGAAGAGGAAAAGAGGAGAAGAGAATCTTCTCATGTTCCCTAGCAGCGAACCGTGTCCATGTTATGTTCTCGTCCCTGTGGAGCCGTCCTGTGGCTTACGAGTAGAGTGACGCTTTCCGCTGTTTGAGATCATCCAGTCTTCTTCAATCTCTTTCTTTCACGATGCCGGCAACCCCCCCACCCGTGGTCTGGGGGTCATGTTTAAGCTGGGTAGCAAGGTGGGTCAAGATTTGATAGCGTTTATGAGACAATAATAGAAGCACAGCAGGGGAACAAGAGGACCAAAATGGAAACAGAGAACACCTGTGGTAGAGAGATGGGCACTGGCACATCGGATCGGAGGGCAGAACATAATAGCAGACCAAAGAGAGAAATCCACCCTGTAGTTGTGAAACAGTTTCATCAGGCAAGAGAGGAAAGCAATAGATGGGGGCATATTTCAGCCACTTTCAAAGCAACAGCACAAACGCTGCAATCTGTTGCTGTGTAATGCGGCCTTATCTTTTGTGAGTAGGGGCTCTACGAGGCAAGTCAGGTCTGAAGGATTCAATTGACTTGGTATGTGATGATAGACCCAGAAGGAAGGGAGGGATGTGAAGTGAACCAGAGATAGAGGAAAGGAACCGTTCTCAAACCGTTAACGAAGCCGGAAAACGGAAAGGGAAGAGAGCCATGTGAGAAAGTAATAAAGGAGACCAATGGATGATGGACGGATCTGACAGGAGCCTTTTCTTGGAAGAACGATAAGAGCACGCCTTAGCAAGAGGAAATGTGGTTGTGGTAGACTGTATGTGAAGCGCCATCAACTGTCTCTTAGAAAGGGGCGGCTCGCATTTTGGCGATGGGGCTCATCAAACGACAATTGCGCCGCATCAACGATCTCATGCGCCGCCCGCACACAAATTGGCAAAACAGAAGAGCGACACTTGGCAAGTAAGCCGTGCGTTGTATGCCTTTACAAAAATAACAGAAAGATAAGGCGAGAAAAGCCAATGGAGTTGACTTTTTCGTTCTAGACTTTTATTCTACCCCTACATTTCTTTGTTTTATGCTTTGCAGAGTGCATCTCACTGTCAAATTTCTTGAGCTGAGGGCCGGCCACTAACATCACTTGGCGACCCCGGATTGCTTAGATCCTGAAGCAATTAAGGAAGAGAAAATTGGCAGCGGTGTTTGCGTACACGTAGGTATTTATTCTATCTAGAATTATGACGCGTTCTGTAACGCACAGCCTCCATCTGAAAACTGGGGTGCACATTGGGGGAGGCTTGCTAGCGTAATCACGATGGATTTTGTTTTTTTTTTGGCCTTCGCTGCAGGTGACTTGACTCTGATGAAAGACTAGACTGTGTTCTATTGTTCTGCGGCGAAAGCGAGTGAAAGGAAGGGGTTTCAATTATCGTTGTATTGAGAATTCCCCAAGTCGGCACTCCGTGCAGTAAAAAATACCCCGACCCGCCAATCTGAAACTGCCCAGCTAAAATAGAAACATGCGCGTGCTCGGCCTGCTGGAACTGCTCGGCCCTGAAGACTGGCTCAAGATAGCACGAATGAGGAAGCTGCACGGCCTGCCAGCCGTTTCTTTTTTGCTTCGAGACTTTCTTGGCGGCGCCATCGCAGAAGCAAGGTATGCATCACGGACATTTCTGCTTTGTACGTAGTGCATCCCCGCTATACGTGATGACATATATCGATGCATGTCCGACCGTGCGTGCTCAATTGCATGCGGCATTGGTAAAAGCCCTAGCCACTGCACCCTTATCAGACACAAATGCAGTCACACATGCTCATGGTTGAGCAGCTTTTAAATCTGAATAGCGCTGGAGCGCCTCTTGGTAGAGCGCCCGCTGCTCATTGACGATCTCCAGGAGCTCTTTATTCTGTTTCCGGAGCTCTAGATCGCCGCCACCCCCGCTGCTGGCCCTGCTGCTGCTGTTATCTTTGATGTCATCAGCAGGGGCAGCCAGCTGCTGCTGAAAAGATAAGATGGCGCTGTCCAAGCTCGCCTGCGGGAACCCCGGCAAATCAAGCAGCGCATCAAAGGCGGTCGCCGTGGCAGTTTCAGTCTGCTGCAGCGGCTCAGAAGCGGATTCCGGTACAGGCTCGTCGAAGCGGACAGATACAGAATAGTCTCGACCCATCTGGGACGGCTTGACAACCGTGTGGACACTTGTCGCTTGCTGATGTGCGGTAGCCGCCTCATGAACCGGGAGCGGTGGCACAAAGATGATGTTTGTGACTGGCGCATTCAGATTGGACAGCTCCCGAGGAAGACAGCCGCTGCCACCTCCTGCGTCGCCCAAGTTCCACTGCAAGATGCGCCCCCGCGGGTGGCCAGACAGAAGCGTCGACCCGTCGTAGCTGACGGCTAAACAGGTTGCAGGCCCAGCGTCGCTCGGCACAATGCCAAAAGGATTGGCGATCGACACAGCCGTCGATGCCGCCTCCGTGCTGCGGGACCCAAGCAGCGGCTTCTCGCCAAAGAAGTCGATTGCGAATAGGCTACCCGTGTTTGGGCTGGCTTTTGCGTCCAAGCTGTCGCTGCTTTTCTTGCTGTCGTCTTCTGCTCCAACATACAAAGCGCGCGAAACTGGGTCCAGGACGATGCACGTCGGCACCACCGAGAAGAGCAGCGTCCGCAGGGCCACGCCCGTCTGGTAGTTCCAGAGCACCACAGTCTTATCACGGCTGGCAGAGGCGCAGAGATTGGTGTCCCGGCTGATGCCGCCTCCTACGACCAGGCCAGTGACGGCGGCACGATGGCGAGCGAGGGTCCGCTCTGGTTCAGGCTCGTCGCCCGGATGGCCTGCTGAGCCGCCAATGGCGCCGTTCAATGCTAGAAGCTGCGGCAGCGACCATACGTGGACGTTGGAGTCTTCTGATCCAGAGAGCACATGGTAAGGCGTCGTAGCCAGGCAAGACACAGCTTGCACGTGGCAAGGAGGTGTAGTGATGAGCCGCCCAGTGAGAGTCTGATAGTGGTCAGCAAGGTGGAAAAAAGATTTAGCGTGGGAGAGCAATAGAGTAGAAACCAACCTCCCACAAGATTAGCCGGCCCTCAGCTGTGCCGGCGACGAGAACATCTCCCGCCAGGGCCAGACACCGCACCTTCTCAGGCACGGGCACAAAGGTTTCCTGGCCGCCACGGACGCGCGAATACACGTGTATGTACGCTCGGTCCTGCTGGGCGGCAAAGACATGGGCTCTGCTCACAGCCAGACTTCCCGGCGGTGTCTGACTCTTTCTGAAAGTCGCCTTGACACCGAAGGCGGGGCTAAGCGTCTGGTGGTAGATGGCCACATCTCGAGCAATGGCTGTGTTGCTGGAGAGCGGCGGGCCGCACACAGCGGCAAAGAAATCTTCAGAGAGCATCCGTCGTCGTGATGCGTATATGCCAGCCTCAAACTGCGGTGTGTTTGCTGCCGTAGGGTGTTCTCACGTGGCCTTGAGTTCCCAATCTTTCACGTGGATGTGAGCTTTCAGCTGGCTTCGTATATGGCCTCTCGTTCTGTGAAGGCCTCAATGCCCTCTTTCTTATCCGACCCCCTTTCCTTGTGCAGCTAAGCACCTTGGCAAGATTTCGAATCTAATTCTCTGTTTTCTCTCTCCTCACTTTCTTTTCTTTGCTTTGCTTTTTCGTTGCTTATTTTCTTAATTTTCTTTCTTCTTCTTCCTTGGTCCTTACTTGTGTCCTCCCTTTAGGAACAACGGTAGCGATTCTTGGTCGTCGATTACTTGCTGTACTAGTAAAAACTTTTGTCTCGCTTCTATTTTTTTTTTTTTTTTAGAGTTCTTGTCTCTCCTGCACAAGGCTGATTGGCCCACACTCGGCACTAAGTGGAGAACAACGCTAAGCTCACACCTTTCCCTTACTAAATTTCGCATCCGCAGCTTTTTTTATCTTAGGAGAGCTCATTTACACAAATCGGTCTGCGCACCAGCTCGCAAATAAATATGCTATCGGGTCGGCGCGGCACAACGTGCACCTACCAGCAAAGCTGTCAAAGAGCTCTGGTCAATGCTCTGATAGCATGACGGAGCGGATGGCTCACAGAGTGGTCAGTGGACGTGTTGAGCTCTGTACTGCAAGGACAAGGTAGCGAGAACATGGGCTGGCCGAGCGATCATATCGTCCTTTACAATTTGACGGCGTGGTACCAGGATTCTATCTGCTATTCGTGTCGGCTTACTGAAGAAGGAAACAACGATTATGAATACGGAATGCATATTAGTAGCAGAGCAGACGGCGTTCTGTCCTTGTTGTTATTTGTATCCCTGTGCATACATCGTGCTGCCTTTATGGGCAGGGAGGGCATCGCACGATTTTCAACTTCTACTGTGCTCCTTCTGCTTCTAAAAAACACTAACAAAAGAAAGCATGGTGGATTGCGTTTGCTGTACGAGTACGTAGTTCAAATAAACGTGGCAGTTAGCCTTGGATATGATGCTATGAGTGCCGGGGTCCAGGACAAGATAGAAAGATGACCAGGCAGATGCGTAATTACTTACTGTTTAAGCTCGACATGGCTTGCATGGGCTCTAAGGTAGGGTTGCATCGTGCGAATATCAATACCGAAAGGAAGGCAGCGGGCATGACTGGTGTGTGACGGAGCGAAAGATCCTTCCGACTCTTGAATTGAAGGTGGAACGCAGAGCTTCGCGGGATGGCTCGATGGCTCCCTTCGTTTAGTTGTTCGCGGGGCGCTGAGGCCGAGGAGGGGATAGCCTAGAATCCCTTCTGTCGATCTCAAACGGATGCATTTCGCCTCTCATCCCTCTCATGTCCTGTTTATGACATAATTCTCAATAGCATAGAGCTTCGCGCTGATCCTCTCGCCCGGGACTCTTTTCAACCACGACATCTTCAATGTCTCCTTGCATTTTCCACGTCTCTACCAATTTTTCCCTTCATTCCATCCCTTGCATCCTTCTGCCTCTATTTCTGCTATCAGACGCTAGCAGCTCCCAAGTTTGGCCATTGGTGTACAGCTGAGACATGGCCTGCAGATGGATTTGTGCGCGTACTAAGGGGGTAAAAGTACAAGAGAGCATGCAGGCCTCAAGCCAGCATCGAGTCCCCACAGACACAGAGAGTAAGACGTAATTATACGTCCAGTTATACGAAGTAGTAGCAAAAGGGCAAGCGGAAGAGAGCACAAAAAAACCAAAAGAAACTTATATGCATTAAGCAAGCAAATAAACCAAATGTGGACGGGGACGAGCTCACTGCACCGCTCCGCCTTGGCCGCCTTATTTCTTTTGCTCTGCGTCGTCTCGCAAGCACCGTAACCCCATGTTTCTATCGCGCGTGCGTAAGTTTCCTCCCCATTGTCCTGCTGCCTCTTCTGCCTCTTCTGTCTCGCGTTGCTTGCTTTTCCAAGTCTCCCTACTTCCGCTGCTGCACTCCTTCTCCTTGCATCCGCGTCTCTTCCAGACTCTCTGCGTCCGGCGATCTCTTTACCATTGCTTGCGCGGTTAGCTCCGTCTTATCGTGTCTATTGTTCAGTGGCTACCAAAACAGTTAAAGCCAACATGCATCTCAATCCCATCCTCGTCTATGGCATTATCGTTTTGTGGAAGTCTTCTTTGCTCACAACCTGCCTAACCGCTCTTATTATTCTCTAATACCGCACCTCTTGTCTCCGACTTGTTCAATATTGAGTCATGATCACCGCAATTATTACAAGGACAAGCCATGTCCGATGCAACTCATTCTTAGGCCATATATTTGCTGTCCCTTGCTTTCTGTCTTTTGGATTATCGCCTTCCCCCCCTTGTACCAATAACACATCCTGTGGGCTACTCCGCCGAGTGACATGTACCTTTATTGGCCAGTAAAAATTTCCTTTGCTTAGCGCCAATGATGTTGCTGGCTCTTACTAAATATATCGATGGTTGTTGTGAAAGATCCTTGCGAAGCACGCATCAATAACGCATGTACAAAACGCACAGGCGAACGCAATCGTCTCTCCACACGTCTTCCATGAGCTGCGTTCGCCCAGGTACGCTAACGGACGCTGCTTTTGTAAGTAGGTAGGTTACCACCGCTGCATGCGCTATTGGGCCATAGTGATCTGTTCTCTTAAAAAAAGAAAGCGGAAGATATGCTCAAGCCTTCCAGCGCGCCCTAGCCGGCCTGCAGCAAGATGATCGACATCCCTCTATTTTCCTCGCAATGAAAGATGAAATCATCTGAAGCAAACGTCCACGGTACCCGTTGTTTATGATTGGATTCTTCCCCCTGCTTTCTTTTATATGCTTCATCTAAGTGGTCGTCTTTTCTCAGACTCATCCGTAACTTGCCGGTCTTGTCCTCCTTTCTTCCTCTCATAGGCGAAGGAGTCCAAGGACGGGGATGTTCAAGTGAGACTTCCCGAAATCACACTGCTTTCTAGCTCTTTCGAGAAGGACTTTTTGCCGGCCAGCTTCGAATGCACACAAGTTAGGGCACCGGTGTCTGGCAAGGGATAGAATGTCTCAGTTTTGTCTTGCTCTCTTTCCTTCTTTTTTTTTTAACCAAGATGTAAACAACATTGCAACCTATTCCTGTGGACATTTCTTCTTCTTTTTCTCTCTTTCTCCCTCGTGGCAGCGCGGTAATTGCAAACTGTGATATCCGATACGTGTACGGAACGCGCATTCGTTCCCCTATATTGTGCGCCGGTCGAATGATGTTTGGTCTTCCTTTCTGGTAGTGACCACCGCCCCTGGCCATTGCCTCCACCGTCAGCAGTTGCATCAGAGTCCGCGTGTTTTATGGCAGTAGCCTCGTCGTGCCTTTCATTTGTGAGAAGCTACTCTTCCCAGGATCTATTCCTTTTCCCATGATATCGGTTATGCACAACATCTTGTGACCGCTGATGTGCATGCAGCTCTCGCTAAGTTGAGAAAGCATGCCTTCTACTTTTGGCCTATTTTATCTACTCATTCATCTTCCAATCCCTCGTACCTATATGCATTGTGAAATTCTTGCGGTGACCTTTTCAGAGTCTACTGGGCGAGATTCACCCAATAGTAGTAGTGGTACGCATCACCGTCAAATGTTCCTGATGTATAAACAGCTTTTGAAGCGGTCTCTGGTGATCTTCTATATTGCAACACATGCTGATAATTTGTGACCGCTTTGTGCTCTGGGATGGATATGTCCTTGTTTTGTCAGTCGCGTTCTCCGCAATCCGCGCTATCCCTTTGTATGTTGACGGCGTTCTCTGCCTACCTACCTTGAGACTATCGCTATTTCGCGTTGTGCATTACTTTCTTTTTGTTTTACCTCACCCCCTCCATGTCAACAGCCGCAATGAATTCCAACGGCAGTCCCATTAAAAGGAGCTTCCACTCACATTTGTTTTACTTCTTGATTTTGCTGCGTGTCTGTCCTCCTTTTTTCTGCACATCGTCGTTCACTTTCCTAATATGGAGCACACCTCCGTCATCCCTGTACAGGCCTTGGTTTTGTCCGTCAGCCTTTCTCATCGTGAACTGCAAATATGCATGCGGAGTCGGTCAACCATTTAATATCTCACTCTCAAGTATTCCCCATGACTAGCTTAGAATAGTTGTGAGCTTTGTTACGCATACTCCTTTCATTCCACTCTTCAATATGAATTCACGCCTATGCCAGTTTGCAGTTGCCTCCTCGACAGCACTTCATCAATCCTTCTGAAAAGACAGCTGTGACAACTGTACTAAAACATATTGCGCCTACCAGAACAATAGCATTCTCTGAAATTGTTCATTCATTTCTGAGAATAAGTCAAGACGGGACATCTGTTTTGTCACAACAAGGTCACAAAAGGGCGGGCACGCGAACCTGGTAGTACACTCGCACTCATACCTAACTTCCCTTGGACCATCTACATTAATTCATTTCGTTGCACTTTACCTGGGACCAGCAAGAAATATGAATGCATGCAACTTCCCGGAGCTCTTGGCTCTTAATCTAGAAACGGCCGAGCCAGTATTTGCTGCTAAGCGAATGACTGCTGGCATTCCTCGACCTATGGGAGCCATCTTCGAGTCCACCGTTTTTCAAAATGCAGCAGCGCAGAAGCATCATAATAGAACAGCAAATTCGCCTCCAGATGCGACTGTATATCCGGAGACTTCACAAAATTACATGCAGACAGATGTTGTGAATATGCCGGTTGAGAGGAGCGATGATGGTCACACAAAATCTGTATCATTACCTGTGCGACTCTCGCTTGAGGACGAATCAGTCCCACAGATACCGGTCAGAAGAGCTGGAGTTCACTGTCGTTCTGAAGGGCGTGCGGTCCTTTCTCACCCAATGCGGCCTTCTCCTTATCTTCCACAATACCCTGCAGCCACCACAGAGGCCGTAAATGATTTCGACAAAGACAGCGTTGACAGCTTTGAAATACCAAACCCCAGCTTGTTTGCATCTCGCTGGTATGACTCTGGCCTGAAACGAAAGCAGCGACAGCAGCAGTATCGACAACAGCTGCAACAGCCACGAGAGCAGATACCTGAGGAGGTTGCTCATGCGTTATTTGCCGGCAGCGTTGAACACAGCGAGTCATTTGACTGTGGCAGCCGAAATCAGATCAGCAACAGCCGCAACAGCAGTGGAAGTTGCGACAGCTACAGCAGCTGCTACACCGATGACAACAACATCCTGTCGGATTCAGCCAGCGTGTCTTCATTTGGCTTGTCTGTGCCATTGTCTGCGCGTGGCCGGCAGCAGTCGGTTGTAACCGCAGCCACGTCAGTGACTTCGTCAGGTCGTCGCGTTTCCTCCCTGTCACATACGCTCTCAGCAATGGGCCCTTCACAGAGAGAATCTATGGTGTCCTGTGATCGCCATGTCGAATTTGACCTTGGTAATGATACCGTTCATGATGACACGCCCAAAGAAGAAGCCACGATGCCTACAGGTATCACAGAGCGTGTAAGGAGCAATAGCGGTAGCTTCTATACCGAAAGCCAGAAAGCAAAGCCTGGACATACATACAACCATGCATCCAACGCAGGAAGAGGGCCTCGTGCAGGCTATCAAGCTTCAAAACGGATTGGCGCTTCTGTTGAAAATCAGGTTGAAACGCAACAGTCGAGCTGGATGGATTTTGATGACGATGACAGCAGTTTCAAAAAGACCATCGACGTGCCATCCTCCACTGAAACAAACGTAACAACGGAAGACCCGGCTACTATCAGCTTGCCATCGTTTTCAGCAATGTCCCTCCCCCAGCGACCCAAAACCGCCTTGGGACTATCTCGCGGAAAGAGAAATGAGGACAAGGAGTCGCATACTTGGATAAACCAAAAGGAATTTTCTAATACTCTGACTGTTCCTGTCTCTTCTGCTGTCCAACTTCAGAGGAGTAAATCACTCAGCCAAAAAGCAACTTCCGACAACCTTCGGAAAGAGAGTTTTACGCAGCCGCGAAAACATGGCCAGTCAGATCAACAACAGCTGCTTCACCTTAAGCATCTCTCATCTCTCAGTGATACATCGGTTTCCCTTGAAGAGTTCCCAAACGCCTTGCTCTCTACAAAGAGCAAAGCTGGACCTTCTCACTTCCATAGCAACTCGCGTGCTAGGACTGGCTTGATCTCAGTTGATCTGCCTGCGCCTGTACAAGATGCCGCCCTCGCTAAGCAGGCACCATTGTTTCTGCAACAAACTGTGTATCGACAGCCCATTGAGGAACAAAAGTGGCCAAATCGAGATGACGCGCTGTCTCTGCATGAGGGACCATTAGGGATAGCAGGTGAAATAACGATGGCCGAAGCCAAAGATACCATCTCGGTGAGCGGTGTGCAGATATTTCAGAAGAAAGTCGTTTTAGATGATACAGGCAATAGCGGGCATGAGACAAGGGTGATGCCAGCTGAAAATCAGGTTTTACGAAGCCAATTTGACTATGATGACGACGACGAGGATGAGGATAATAACGGCATCCACGATGGCGCTAGCAATCACAACGACGATAGCGAGCCAGCGACCAATGGAGAGTTATTTGCTGATTTTCAAGACACTTACACTTACAACGAAGGCGAAGATAGGATAAAAATAGCCACAGAAATGTCGTTTTCTAGGCAGCTATCTCCATCTCTTCGATCTCGTCGCTCCCTTTCATTTGGTACGGCTGCTCCAAACATCCTTGTTAATTTTTGTGCTGCTATGCTAATACTCGATTAGATTATTCTGAGCCTCACCTCGCCCTCGAAGAGACAGGTGACGCACAGCCAAATCTTAAGTCGTGGATTCAAGGCTCCTCGCGAGGCAACCAAGAGACCGCACACGAGCAATTCAACAACACGGATCTTGGGCCCCATCTTCCAAAAGATTATAATTACAGTCCGTTCTCTAAGGGCCACCACCTAGTTTGCGAAGAAGATGAGAACGCCGAAATCCAGTTGCCATCAGAAGCAGAGCAGAATTATGATGCCGCGTCTGGGCAGCACCGTAGCGTCACCAACATACAAAATGAACCAGAGCAGAGCCAACCATTCCCATACAGTAGCTTCTATCAACCTGGAGTAGTAGCCATTCCTTTACCTCGAGAGATTGTTGATACGCTCCGCGTATCGGTCTCGTGCTTCCCAGAGACGATGCTCAGCCTGACAAGTTTCTCGATTCAGACCATTCGTTCCTATTCTCGTAAAGTTCGTCGCTGTGATCTATTCGCAGGTGAAAATATCGACAGCCTTATCATGGCACCTTCGACTTTAGGTGGTCTGGCAACCGATTCCCCTACACGCTCGTCTTTTACGACGCCTACGCTCCCTACTTCACCAACGGCACCCTCATTTCATGGAACAACTTTTGACTCGGACGCGATTACATCTTCGTCTCCACACTCAGCCCGCTGGTTTTGGGGTCTGCCGAAACGACTAAAGGCATCGCGAACGTCGCCGAGCTTGAGTGGAGCCGCAGGAGGAGAATCTTCTGGCAACACCAATGCGCTCTCGCCTGTTAGGCCACCAACACCGCGTCACTCCAGTAGTCGGGGAAACTTCTCGGACGACCAGCAGACTCTTTCTGATGAGGAGCAAGGAAAGGGAAGCGGAACCTGCTTTAAGAGGATTTTCCCGACGGGTTCCGACTACCTTTTTGATGCTCTTTATGCCCACATCGTTGCCTTCAACTATGTCAGCCTGCTCTGTCCACCGCCGTCACTGGCTCCCGAGCCAGAAACCTCGATAGCATCCCACATCGAACAGTACGCCCAATCGACAGCGGCAAGCACGGCAACGGCGTCAACGGCAGAGGCTGCTTTGTTTAGGACAGCCAAAAAGCAAAAGCGCCAGACCATCCGTGTTTATGTCGGATCTGACGTTGCATTGCCTCCGCTGTCGCATTCCGCATCTATGGATTCCATTTCTCCAAGCTGGTTGCGGCCGCTGTCACCGGCGATATTAGAAGACAGCTCCGTATTGCTGTTGTCGCCGTCGTCTAGTCCACCTCCATCACGTGGGCACGCAGATGACGACAATCTGCTGATCTCTCGAAAGGCGGCCGCCCTATTGGGTATGTCAGAAATACTAGAACCCGACAGCAGCAGAGCTAATCGCCCTGCCCCTTTGAATAACCGAGAGCTACTTAGCGGCAGTGGCTTGAATCGACGCTATAACTCACTGAGGCGGCGCAGGCTCAGATCTGGCGGTATGCCATTGTATGAAGCGGCTGTAGCGGACTCGGCAACGACAAAAATAACCAAGGCGAAGTCTCTGGTGGCATCGAAGATCAAAAGGGCTCACCCCAGAATCAATGCGCGGCCGAATCTCAAGATTAGCAAGCCGGTCTTGACACCAAACCCTGTGATCGAAGAAACTCCTCCGGCCGCAACGAGTCCTATCGCAGCCGAACCGCCCTCGCCATTCGTTTCGGCGCCGCCGGCGCCACCAGTCCCGTCATCGGATGCCCAGATGCGTGATCTGCAAGTCGGTCTCCACAACTGCATCAGCCAGCTAGTATCGACGCTCAAGCTCACGACAGGAGAGCTAGGCAACACATTGATGAACACGGAAGCTGCTCGGGGAATTGATCCGCTGTTCATGCGCACGCTATGCGAGCTAGTGCGGTCTCAAGAAGAGCAGATTTAGGCATGAGGAGCAGCCCTGCACAGCATGCATGTAGTTTACTGTTGAATGGGTGCACGTAGTCGATATCTTACTTTTCTCTTTCCCTTCCGCTCATCTTTTCCCACCATCTTCATTGAAGAGAAAATCTCGCCTCGATCAAATTTCCTTGTTCTTGTTACCTTTCTTTTTGGACGTTATATTCTGGTTCTTGTGTTTTGATTGTTGAAGCATTACCGTCATCGCGATGAAAACAAAAGGGAAATTTCAAAGTACATTATCGTGTACAGCGAAGCATAAAGAAGAAGGGGAAACAAAGAAAGAGAGGAAAGAGTTCCAGCGTGAAAACATAGAATACTGACAGATTTCAAACCACATATACGGGCAGAACGAATACTCATGCCACACAGAATGATATTTACAGACATTATCGTTTTTTTGCCAGTTTTTTTCTATTATACCATAACAAGTCCGAATTAACATCTTTCTGACGAGAAAATAAGATGAAATAAATGTCATGTCTACTTCTCACTCGTTTGCTGTCCTATATGCCATTGTCTCCATACTTAATTAAAGTAAGGACAAGGAAGACGAACTTTCCCCTTTCCTCGTAAACAATGCTTAGCCCTCTTAACTTGAAAGCTTGTACATACCTCTGTAAGACGCAGAATGTACTTGTTTAAAGTACATACAGCTTGTAAGAAGCAGCCAAACAAAGGTTGTCTCTGGTTGACATAGCTGAAAAGTGGAGAAGTCAAAGTCATGTGACAGATGTGCCATAATCGGGTTAACACTTGAAATCAGCATCTTGAGATTGACCCCACGAAGAAACTTCAGCGGAGTAGAGGCATAAGCTCCATCTCACCCGGATTCTTGTAACGAACGACATCTTTCACAAGCCATGGCTACATACGCTGCCGCAGGCGAATTCCCTTGACTAATTTCGAGATTGATAAGTCTCTTACTTCACAAAGATATCTGCCAAGTTCCAAACGAGCTCGTTAGATATCTGCATTCTAATTCCTCCCTTACATCATGCGACCCCGATTGTCGCTCTTGCGACTCTCCCGGCCCCGGCCAAGCACATCTGGCCGGCGAGCCTTCTCTTTCACACAGAGCCAGAGCATCGCACCAAGTGTCTCTGCCTCTGCAGCCACACCTACTTGGGGACGATACGCCAGAGCACGGCCTCAGCTGCCGTTCCTAGTCACCCCGTCGTCGAGCACCACCCACTCCTCGCGGTACTTCACCACACAACGTCGCCGATGGCTCCGCTATGAGGCCCTCGCCTTTGTTAAGTATACTCTCTATTTCTGGGCTGCCGTCAGCTGCGTGCTGCTTGGCCAATTTGTCATCCAGCAAGAGTGGATGGAGCGAGCGCATCCGACGCCGCCGGAATGGAGCTTCATGTCGCGGATGCGGCTGCGGGGCGCATTGTGCGAAAAGGAGGGCACCGGCAGCGGCAGCGGGGCAGAGAGCACGGACGATGCGGCTTCGGAGATCCGGATCGTCGACCACGTCAAGGTGATGCAGATCCTGCTGGACCTGATCGGCCGGCTGGAGGACCCGCGCGTCGACGGAGCAGCGGATGTGGTGGGCACTCTGGACGCCGTGGAAGCGAGCGCGGGAGGGGACCATGCTCTCTTCCTGTTAGAGGACACCGAGGCCATGGACATCCGGCGGCGGAGCGAGCCGTGGCGGCGGGGATATTTTGAAGCGCTGCTGGCGGCCGCCGAGACGGCCGAGCACGTCGAGGGCTGGGTGCGCGACCGGACGCGCAACGTGGTGTGCTCGCCGGAGATTGTGGTGGGCCCGTCGAACCCGAACCCGCGGCCGCTTCCGCCGGGCAGCGTGGCGGGCGGCGCGCCGCGCGAGGAGAACTGCGAGCCGTGCTTCCCGTCGCCGGCCGAGCTGTACCTGAAGCTGCTGCACACGCGGGGGTTCACGGCGGGACAGCAGATCACGGCGGCGCTGGCGTTTGCCAACTACCTGGAGTACAAGAAGGACGCGGAGGCGGCCGCATACGTGTACGGGCGGGCGGTGCTGGCGGCGGCGCGGCCGCCTAGCAGCGGGGACGACGATGCCGCCGCTGCCGCCGGCGGCGACGCTTCTTCTTCTTCTTCTTTTAGGTCCATCCTGGCGGCCGGCCCCGCGGACGTCGACGCGGCGGCGTGGATCCAGGACTGGTCGAAGCACCACGCCGACGGGACCACAGCCGCCGGCGCCGTGCCCGTCTCGCAGAACCTGCTGCGCACGCTGACAGCCTACGCCACGTTCCAGGCGCGCGCGGGCGCCGTCGCCGCGGCGCTGCCCGTGTTCGTGGCCGTGCTGCAGGCGCGGCGGGCGCTGCCGCCAGGACGAGACTCGCCTGCGGGCGCGTCGTCGTCGTCCTCGCCAGCGTCGGCGGCGTCGTCGGTGTTTTCGGCCGAGAAAAAGAAAAGCGCCGCGCCGACCCTCGTCGACCAGGTCATCGCCCTGCTGTCACCACCGGGCTACCCGCCCGCGCCGGACGACGGCTTCGGCCCGCCGCTGCCTGGCCCGCAGGCGCGCTGCGAAGAGGCCGCTCTGCGCCTGCACATTGGCGAGATCCTGTACGCGTCGGCGCGGACATCATCAGCAGCAGCGTCGTCCTCGTGGCTCGCGTCGACGTCGGCGCGCACCCACCAGCAGCAGGCCCGCGAGGAGGGCATCGCCTGGACCCGCGAGGCCGTCGACGCCGCCGAGGAGCAGCTGCACGCGCTCGCCCAGCAGGGCGACCGCAAGACGGCCGCCCAGCTCCTCAACCAGAGCCGCGCCGACGCCGCCGTGCTCCACGGCGGCCGCTCCGTCTGCCGCCAGTGCCTGGTCGCCGGCCTGGACAACTGGTCCACCATGGTGGCCCAGCTGGTGCGGGACGAGGCCGCGGCGCGGCAGGCGGCGGAGGCGGCAGCGGCAGCGTCGGCAACCTCGTCGGCCAGCTCCTGGTGGCCTAGCTGGCTGACCCTGTGGGGCGACGGCGCCGCGGCTGCGTCGTCGTCGTCCGCACCTCTGGCAGCTGTCAGCGGCAGCATGTCCGACAAGCTCGGCCGGTGGGCTGCTGAGGAGAAGGTGATTCAAGACAGGCGGCGGCGGGCACGGGAGCTGCTCGAAGACGCCCCGCCGCCGCCGAGCGGTTTCATGGCTCTGTTCAAGGCCTAATATAGGCCATTGGAGAGAGTGACATAGTTTTGCATCGTGTGATTTGGCATTAGGTTTCGGGCGCAGGCAGGAAGGGACCGGCATAGAAGGAAAAAATACCAGAGGAAACAACGACGTAATGTGTATATATTATCACTAGCATCAAGCCTGAGAGATTATCTCGGCAAAGCCACATCCCCCTCGCTGAAAACACAATTTCATGACCACAGCCGTGCTCCAGTCTTAATGTCCCTTTCTTGTCGAATGCATGACTGTTCTGCACGACGAACTACAATTCATCCATAACAGAAGTCTTGGCCACTTTGTCATTCAAGTCTTCTAGCGTCCCATTCGTGGCCGCGGAACTCTTGGCTTCCGTTGGTTCGGTAGTTCCAGCACGGACGAAAGGCTCGGACTCGCCACCAGCGGCGCCGCCCTCAGCATTTGCCAGTTGTCCGTTCTCGTTTTTCTGCTCCAGCTCATCCTCGTTGCCATCAATGTTCCCTTCATAGTCTGCCCACGAGTTCTCTTCGGCGCCCACCACTTTCTCAGCATACGTGATCTCGATGTGCGGATTGGAATACGCCGGGTTGTGCGCCACGGCCTCACTCCATTCCAGAACCGCCGCCTGCGCGTCGATGAACATCATTTCCGTAAGCCACGACGTGCCGGAGCTGTGAACAGGGCATCCATAGTTCGTCGACCGCATCGTCTGGTCGTTTCCTTCGGGGCCGGCAATGGGCGTGTCGACCGGGGCTTCGCTAGCAATGTATGCGCGGGCTCTCTAGGAATTGTATGAGTTGGTTAATAAGAGCAAGACGCAAGCAGAGCAGCTTGGGACGAAATGCATATAATAAGGTTGAAGCAGCCACGACCTACCCGCTGCAGAAAATCTCTGAACTCGGCCGTCTTGACGGCACTCTCGTGGTACAGTCCACCTAGAAGGGCCAGGCTGTCCATGTGCTCGCCCCAGCGTTCCCAGTGAGACGGCTGGTCGAGAAACGCCTCGAGTTCGTCCGCGCCGCCGGCGATGGCAATCGCGGAGATGCGAAGCGGGGGCAGCGGCGCCCGACGATGACGGAGCGGCTCCAGCAGCTCGCGGAACGCGCTGGCCACGTGCGTCTCGGCCGTCTCGTGGCCCGCGATCACGTTCTGGTCGAGGTGCGTCCGCGGCGGCAGGTGCGCGGCGCTGGGCCGCGGCATGCCCTGGCGCATTGGCAGGCTGAGCGCGCGGCGGCCGGCGGGCCACCAGAACAGCTGGCCGGGGTTGAGCACGAGCACAGCGGGAGGCGGCGGCTTCGCGCCTGCGTTAGTGCCTGTCTTGCTATGATGCGTCCCCCGCAGGCGCTCCACCATGGAGACCAGACTGCCCTTGGCGATGCCGCCGGGGCCGCCGGCGACGCGGTGGGCCAGGACGCCCAGGTCCTGGCTGGTCTCGCCGACGAAGAGGACGACGCGGTCCGCCGTGGACAGGTCATCGGTGGCTAGCACCTGCACATGGGACTCGTCGGCGCCGGCGCCGAGGGGCAGCCGGATAGGGTGCAGGCCGAGTGCCGCAAGGCGGCCGAGGACGATCTGCTGGACGGCGGCTGGGGAGGCGGAGGTTAGCATGTGCTAGCAGATGGACCAAAGTGGTGTTTCACTATTTCGAGAATGTTCTAATGTTGCTTGCTGGAGACATACAGTTGAACGCAAACCGCTGTCGGTCGTTCCAGTGCATGTTCCGGTTGATGAAGTACTTGAAATAGTACTTGGGATCCTGTATGTTGCGAATCTCGTCGTCCTCGTTGACGAAGTAGCTAGAAAATGGTCAGCAAGACAATAAAGGCATATTCAACACCGGGAACTCTGTTTCGTTTTTCGTTACCCCAAAGTCGTCAGATCCTCTGGAAAGGTGGGATCATCTGGAAGGCCTTTCCACAGTCGACGGAACATGTCGAGTTACGTTGCTTGGCGGCTTGTGCAAAGAGCACAGATGAGTGTGATGTGATGGGATAAGGAACAGCAAATATTCCCTCGAGAGGACAGCGAGAAGATACTTTTGAAAGAATATTGCCCCTATCGGTCCTACTCGACATGGAAAGAGAACGAGCCGTATCTGATAATACCGTCTGATAGCTACCGGAAAGCAGAAAGCGATAAACCTGGGAGAGCCAAGATGGTAAACGGATCTTGACGATCAGAGTGAGAATGGCCGGAATAAAAAAACAAAGCCGACAGCAAGCCCTGTTAGACAGCACTAGATCAGCATGACTTGTTTACCGTCTTCTGTTTGCTGGTCATATTCGTCGCATCTTGGTCTGCACCCGAGACATATCTGATAAAGCAAAGGCTCTGATCATGGCAAACATAGAACCTGCATCCCTTTGTTTTAATTTCTCGTTTATTCATTCCTTTTGGTTTGCATGAGCTGACAGTAATGTACATTCAGCACATTCAGAGATACAAAATCGTCCTGAACGTCGTTCGTCACGTCTCCGTGATACCCTCTGTTGAGATAATCTGGCCTCCTCATTGTCTATACCGCCACTCGTCGTATCTTACATGTTTATTTTTATCCTGTTCCATATGCATCTAGTGCTTTACCAACTTGCTTTCCGCACGCCCGGTAGACCTCCGCTCAGTGCCTGCATTCTGAAGCTGAACTGCATGACGTTAGTATTGAAGATGATAGCGCCCCTCCCGTAATCTTTGTTTCCCAGTCGGCTACTCACTCGTGACAGCTTGAAATCCCGCAGGATACCCCGGCTCTTGCCACCGAGAATGCACCGGTTCCGGATCTGCGTCGGGCGCGAGTAGGTGGGCAGCTGGGTCAGCTGCAGCTGGGCCTCGGCGCGCATGCGTGGCGGCAGCGTTGTGTTGCGGATGATGTGCCGGAGCGCTTGTCTGTTGCACAGCGGTTAGAAGTTTCTTTCAGCAATGCCTGGTGCGCAAGCCCTTGTCAGCCATCTCATACCTCTCAGCCTCATACTCCTGGAAGACCTGGCGCTTGGCGTGGTCGCGAAGCACGCGGATGTTGATGAAACAGCCCAGGTCGAGCTTCTTTGGACGGAACATAGACATGATGCCGGGTTTGTACTGGCCAGGAATGCCGGTACGCTGTGCTTTTTTCTTTTCCCAATTGGACCCCGGCCCAATGCTTTTGCTGCGATCACGATCGACAGATGTTCAAGCTCGACGGATGAAATTAGCGGATTTGAGCTCTCCCAAAAAAAATTGTCAGCGTTCTGACAAAGTCACGTGTGCCCTTTTCCATTGAAGCCCCCCGTAAGTTCTTCGTCCGGCGCCCATTAGCGGCTACTAACGGCTGTTATACTCGTACACGTGCTACAGCACCTGCAGGACCCAATCAACAGCGCTACGATAATAATTTCTTATTTTCTAATCTCTCGCTGCGCCGGTCCAGTTTCGGTATATGACAAATTTGATGGTCGACTCTTGTTCTGCTATTCTCGTCTTACCTCCTCCTCGTTTGCTCTAATTCCTTGTTGCATTTTCTCTTTGTTTTCATTCGTTTATCTCATTGCTTGTTTCGTTTTGTTTTGTCCGCACCACACTGAATCACAATGAGATCCACATTGCCAGCCGTGCAGCGGTTTGGCGCACCACTTCGGCGGTCTCTCACCCGGGCGATAGCTTCCTCGAAGACAACACGGCGTTTTGCTACAGAGACGACGGCACCGCCGGAGCCGACAGTAGGGTCCAGCGATGCCGGCGTTACGAAGCGATCTAGGCCGACCTACTTCAAAGACACAACCGTGGCGCCGTTTTCCGACTTTGTCGGCGGCGCGCCGGAGGCGCCTATGTCGGTGACAGACGCCTTTGAGCTTAAGACGGTGCAGGTGGGCCCCGAGGGCCGCAAGAAGACGGTGACGCGGCTGCCGCCGTGGCTCAAGACGAACCTGCCGAGCCCCGGGACGAACGAGAACCTGCGCAAGATCAAGGCGGACCTGCGGGGGCTGAACCTGCACACGGTGTGCGAGGAGGCGCGGTGCCCGAACCTGAGCGAGTGCTGGGGCGGGTCGTCGCGGGCGGCGGCGACGGCGACGATCATGCTGATGGGCGACACGTGCACGCGGGGGTGCCGGTTCTGCAGCGTCAAGACGAACCGGACGCCGGCGCCGCTGGACCCGCACGAGCCCGAGAACACGGCCGAGGCGCTGGCCCGCTGGGGGCTGGGCTACGTCGTGCTGACCAGCGTCGACCGCGACGACCTGCCCGACGGCGGCGCCTACCACTTTGCCGACACGGTGCGCCGCATCAAGCACAAGAAGCCCACGCTGCTGGTCGAGACGCTGACCGGCGACTTCGCCGGCGACCTCGACATGGTCCGCGTCATGGCCGAGAGCGGCCTCGACGTCTATGCCCACAACGTCGAGACCGTCGAGAACCTCACCCCCTACGTGCGCGACCGCCGCGCCACCTTCCGCCAGAGCCTCAAGGTGCTCGCCCACGCCAAGGCCGTCCGCGGCGGCGCCCTCGAGAAGCCCGACGGCCTCATCACCAAGACGAGCCTGATGCTCGGGCTGGGCGAGCAGGAGGACGAGGTGTTTGACGCCCTGCGCGGTACGTGTGTCTCTTTGTGACGGGACTGCTGGACCCCACGCGGCACGAAAGAGAGAGAAAAAAAAATAGCTCGTTTACTAACGTACGTCTTCTAGAACTGCGCAAGGCCAACGTCGACGTCGTCACCTTCGGCCAGTACATGCGGCCGACCAAGCGGCACATGAAGGTGGAGCGGTATGTGACGCCCGACGAGTTCGAGCTGTGGCGGCAGCGCGCCCTGGACATGGGCTTCCTCTACTCGGCGAGCGGGCCTCTCGTGCGCTCGTCGTACAAGGCCGGCGAGGCGTTCATCGAGAACGTGCTGCGGAAGCGGGCCACCGGCGCGGGGATAGCCGCGGCAGCCGCCACTACGACCTCGTCTACGGCAACTAGCCTACCTACGGACAGAGAGAAAGCGCTGTAACAGTAGATACATGCTATGATCCCCCCTGCCTTTCTGTCTCACTTAAAATGGTCGGGCGCATTGGGCCACGGTTTCAACACTAGAGTAAATTATTTGGAGGAATGTATACTTAATGATCGAAAGGGCTTCTATACAGCAAAGCAATCGCAATGACCAGGAGCATACTGAGTAATGCGTTCATCGACGAAATACAAGATAGGATAAAAGAATATATGCCTTAGAATGCAGTGCAAGGAAGATTTATCTGGGATGCATTTCGTCCCCTCTCTGTGCTTCCTGCAGAGAGCGACAAGCAAAGCTTGGCCGGTTCCTCCAAGCTTCTCCAGGCTTCAAGTCATGCGACCTCGGTCTACAAGCTAGAAAGCCAGCAGACGCTGATCTTCTTGGGTGTGTATGGTTACCGCATTGCACCCTCTTGGCAGAGCATTCTTTTCTCCTTTCTATTCTTTTTTCTTTCTCTACTCTGTATGTCCTTGTGTCCTTTTCTCTTTGTTCTCTTCGCTTGCAAAGTCTCCTTCTCTACCCGTCCCTTGCTTTCTCAAAACCCTCCACCGTGCCGTCCCGGTCCCCAGACTCGGATGCGTGCCAGTTCAGCCTCATCTCGGCTGCAGACATTTCTTTCGCCTAAGCATTGGTCACAGAGGTACCTCCACCAGCGTCTCCTCTATTTTCTCACTTTCTCTTGCCTCTAACTTGCGATAGGCTGGCAAGCTGCTGACCTGCTAGCCGCTATTCGCTCCTGAAGGAAGCAGACGTCTCCCTTCGTTACAGCGGCGCTGCTCCCTTCAGTCTGCTAAAAATATCTTTTAGCTTTCCAGGGCAGCCTCGCCGGGGCTTGGTACTTCGTTTAAAGTGGTCCACCCACGTAATCTCGCGTACATGTCCAGTATGTAGTGCGCCAAGTAACACGTTGCCCAGGCACTCTGCGCTGAGAGCAGCAACCATAAAAAAAAAGTCCACTCGTAATATCCTTGGTGTTGTATTATTGGTGCAGCATTGCTGCTATACGTAGGCCTCTTATTACTCCCTGACGTTCTTTACTTGTTTCTGCTCCATCCTCCCCCCTGTTCTTCTCTGCCCTGCTTCTTCGGCCCAGTTGTGCCCGTTGCAGGAAGGTTTCATCGTCCCGTTTGTTTTGATTTTTGCCCATTCAAAGGGCTATTTGTCCATCCGGGAGGAGAAAAGGAAGACAGCAGCAGAAGCGTCTGCTTTTTCATTGCCGAATGGACCTTTCGTAATGAGATCACGGCACTGGGCTGGCTGCAAGGTCTGCGTGTCTCCCAGCTCGCCCTAAGAATGTCCTCCCGGCCTTTCCATCGAGCTGGATGGCTAGTGTACTTCGTGTTAGGCCTAGAATAGCAATAGACCCGTCATCCCTATCGCAGGTACTTTGCATACGAATCAGCGTGGCTGACGAGTGGCCACCCAGACCACAGACCACACAGACCACGGGCGCGCCATTGGCCACCCAACCACTTCTGTGTTTGTATTAGGTGCTCGTACCAATTCCTCCCCAAACTGTCGCCCCCTTCTCAAACGGTGTCAAACCCACTCCAGCCAAGTGGTCCAACTTCCCAGCGGCCTGCAGCGCTTCAGCCCCCTCTCCTCTCACTCGTCCGGCCTCCCTTGTCTTTTTCGTTCCAATCGATTCTGCTCCTTCTAAATTGTTCCGTCTTCCATTCCTTTTTCCCTCTTCCTCTCAGTTTCTCTTTTCCCTCTCGTCATACACTACATACCTTAACCATCTAACTTGGATCGCTGCATCTTGCGTTTTTTCTCCTCTGCTACATCGAAACTACCTCTGCTCTCATCTCCGACAACTTTCATCTTCAACAACCGCCAACATGCCCGAAGACGCCCCCTATGACCCGTACATTCCCAGCGGCCAGGCCGCGCAAGCAGGCGACGGCCCATCGCGGACGCAGATTCTGCAATCGGTAGGTCCTTAATAAATAGTTTCCTTACTGCTTTCGGCCTTGCTGCATGCTTTTGTCGATGGAATGTTCCCCTTTTATTTGTGGTGCTTGGGGGGAATGCCTGCAGAAGACGCCGCCCATCATTGGAGAATCCATCACGACAAAATAGCCGCTGGCGCAAAACCATCCGAGCAGTGCGGTCCTCTCTATTTTTACCTACCGATACTGCGAGCCTCTTTCCGCTGCTTTCTTCATCTTCCTGATGAGAAAACTGGTCGCATCGCACTGAATGAAGAGCGCTTAAGAGATTCATCGGAGGCGCCGGAACAGTAGCGCATGAGAAATGGCCAAATGTTGGTGCCTGGCGACAGCGGTTACGCGACTGCGCTTACAGGATGGTAGCTGCTAAACAGCAGTTACAAGACAGCGCACTGGTCTTAGATGATAAATAGATGGCACAAGGCTATCGCTCAAGCATATCTTGGAAGAGAAGATGGTTCCAAGACGCCCATCGACCGAATTTGACAGCAGCGCCGAGTATTGATAGCGAGGACCGCACCTGCATCGACTTCATTGGAACTTGGAATGATGAACGTGCATCAAGTGAACATGCAGCATCTCCTCTCCCCTTGATCGTCATGTGTCATTGCCACGTTGGCACGAACCATTACTGACTCTCTGATTCCTTAGCAAATTCACGACACCGTCGGTGTGATGCAGAAGAACTTGGAGGATCTGTCAAAGCGTGGTGAGGGTCTCGACAGCCTGCAAAACAAGACGGGTCGGCTGGCCGATTCGGCCGACGGCTTCCGCCGCGGCGCCAACCGCGTCCGCAAGCAGATGTGGTGGAAGGACATGAAGATGCGGATGTGCCTGATTGCCGGCGTCGTCATCTTGATCATCGTCATCGTGGTGCCATCAGGTACGTGTCACCAACTCACTCATCCAGCAACAGCCACCCCTTTTGCATCGAGTCGCAACTAACCTGTGCCAGTGGTCGCAACCCGCCATTAATTTCCTCAAACGTCCGATCTCTATTCCATTTGCGCCTCTCGTCATCCTCCCTAAGTTCTCTTTTTTCTCGATGATAGACCGAGCGCAAACTAGCATCATGACCTCCCTCCGGTAGCGACAACAAGTGCACAGCTGAAATGGCAGACGGCTGCTACCACGAAACGATACCATTATGAACCCCACCCCTTCCCCCTTTTTCTTTGAGCGTTGAAAAGTAAGGGGAATAGACGGAGAGGGAGTGGTCCTCTTCCGACTGGGCTTGCTATTTTTATGTTTCCCCCCCGACTCTGAGTTACGTCTCTTGTCTCTTGTCTTTTGCGATTCCTTACTTTTTATTTTTACCACGGTTTGCGTCAGTTGGGCTATTTTTCTGGTTTCATCCCATCCGGCTCCCTTTTGCCATGTCGGGGGGAGGAGCACGCCTCAGTCTTTCTTCCAGAGGCCTGGGATGTGTTTAATGAGCACGGGCAGCGCAGGCTGGCTGGATTGCAAAGACAGCGTACCTCGGTTTGGAGAGGCCGCTGTTCTAGCCGTCCCACAATCTCCTTCCCCTGGATGCCCTGACAAGACAGCCCTATTGTATGTATGGTGGATGGGCGGGCGTTCCAATCGTATTAATTGAAGATACTTTTTTGAAAACTCATTTTTATCATCTCTTGCGACATGTGAACCAAAGTAATCATGAGAGTTCGAGTTTGGCTGCCTTTGCCATACGTGTAGCTGTCCGCGTGTCCCTGACACATTAGACTTAATGAGATGGCTCACCAAGACCTTAGCTTTCCTTGATTGCACATCCCAGAGCAGCTCGTTTTGAGCAGTAAATACTAAACAGTAACCAGCTCGATGTTTTGAGCAGCTTGGCCTAATTTCCTTACAACCATCATTTGTCGCCCACCTCGCTCTCGCTAATAAAGATAGGCGCATATGCCGTAGAGGCGCCATAGCAGGAACTGCGCACGCCAAAAGTTCCCGCGCAGTCTCATTGGGTCACAGTTCTCTGTTTTCGCATGATGTAGAAGAATTTTCTTTTCTCTACTCTTGCCTCTAATTCCTATGCATAACGCAGTTCTCTCTTTGGTCTGGTTAATATTAATATGTATTAGTTGTTCTGTCCTTCTTTCTTTTCTTCTTTCTATTGTACTTGTTTCCTCTTTCACGATTATGTGGCCCACTTTTTCCCGTCGTTCGTCCAGCTGCGTTCCTTCCCTCCCCTACACTGCGAGGCCATTAATTTTTTTTTTTTCTAGCCTTTTTTTTTTTCGTCCCCCATATGACCTAATTTTTTTATTGCTCTCTGATTGTTGCCCCTCCTCCACACATCACTTAAAGAGGTGACTCGACTTCTTTTCTTCCTGCTCTATCTTCGAGGTTGGAATTGACAACGTTTCTGTATTCTCCTATCTCCCCGTCTTCTTTTCCTCTACTCCTTCTAACTGCCCAGTTTCCCCCTCCCAATTGGAATTTCCAATTTCAATTGCGAGGGCGAGGGTCGTCACCTACTCTCCCGGCTTTCTGGAATATCTCCCTTCTCGGCTAACGGGAACTTGAAAGGATCTTGGTTTTTTTTTTTTTTTTCTGCCGAGTCTTATTCTGCTCGAGTTCTTATTGTACCGAAGCCGCAATGCTGTCTGCCACTTCAGGAGCCCTCCGGGCCAGCGCCCGGCACTGCATCCGTTCCCGGACAGCTTACATCGCCGCACGCTCCTCTCCGTCACCACTTCCCAAGCTTGCTGTCCGGTCTGCGGCGGCTACCCTCCAGCTACCCTCTTCTTTCCAACACCATGCCATCTCCACCTCTGCCAACCGCCAGACCGATCTGAGCACCCGTGGTCTCATGATTCAAGCCCTAAGCTCCATTGGCTCCAAGCGCGAAGCTCAGCAGTATCTCTCGCACTTCACCTCCGTCTCGTCACAGAAGTTTGCCGTTATCAAGGTTGGCGGTGCCATCTTGACCGACTACCTCGATGAGCTGTGCGCCAGTCTGGCATTCCTGTACCACGTTGGTCTGTACCCGGTCATTGTCCACGGCGCAGGGCCTCAGCTGAACAAGCTGCTCGAGGATGCGGGCATCGAGCCCCAGTTCGAGGAGGGCATCCGCGTCACAGATGGCCCTACTCTGGCGGTTGCCCGCAAGCTGTTCATGGAGGAGAACCTGAAGTTTACCCAGCGCCTCGAAGACTACGGCATCCACGCCCGCCCCATCACGTCGGGAGTCTTCTACGCCGATTACCTCAACCAGGAAAAGTGGGGTTTTGTCGGCAAGGTCAACCGCGTAGCAACCGACGTTGTCGAGGCTGCTATCAACAACCGCTTCCTGCCCGTGCTCACATCACTTGCCTGGACCGAATCCGGCCAGCTGCTCAACGTCAACGCCGATGTCGCAGCCGCCGAGCTGGCCCGCGCACTAGAGCCCCTAAAGGTTGTGTATCTGTCTGAAAAGGGCGGCCTCTTTGATGGCGAGGGCGTCAAGATCTCTGCCATTAACCTAGACGAGGAGTTCGACTGGTACATGGCCCAGGAGTGGTGCAAGTACGGCACGCGTCTCAAGATCAAGGAGATCAAGGACCTCCTCGACACCCTGCCGCGCGAGTCCAGCGTTGCTATTATCCGTCCCCAGGACCTACACAAGGAGCTGTTCACCGACTCCGGCGCAGGTACGCTGATCCGCCGCGGCACCAAGCTCCTGACCGCCAGCGACGTCCAGGCCTTCTCCGACTTGGAGCAGCTCAAGAACGTGCTCCTCCGCGACCGTGACGGTCCCAACGGGCGCCAGACCGTCGACACCTACGTCGAGTTTCTCCGCGAGAACCCTTTCCGCGCATACTACGACGAGCAGATGAACGCCCTCGCTATCGCCTTCCCGCCTAGCGCAGAGCGTCCCTTTGCTACGCTGGCCACGCTGACCATCACCAAGTCTGGCTGGCTCGGCAACGTTGCTGAGAACATCTTCACCGCCATTCGGAAAGACTTCCCCAAGCTGATTTGGACTGTGAACGAGAACGACGAGAATCTGACCTGGTTCTTCGATAAGGCCGACGGCAGCGTCGCCCGTAACGGTAACGTGCTCTTCTGGTACGGTGTCGAGGATGGCAATGAGATCGTGCAGTTCATGAAGGACTTCTCGGAGCACGGCCGCGCCATGCTGGGCGATGCTAACCTCGAGGCTCGCCTGCAGCGCGCCGCCGAGCGTGCCGGCGCAGAGAGCAGCGCGGCTGCGGCTGCTGTCAAGGCGGCCAAGGCCCAAGCTACCCAACCTGCGCAATGAGCGCACACTATACCAACCCGTGCATGGCGCATCTTCAGACTTTTGACCCGCTGCTTTCCACACAGGAAGCATGAACTTGGCGCCCAACTGCAACAAGCATGAGGGCATCACCATCATGTGAAGGTGGGATCACCACCATCAGAAAAGATTTTTGAGGAGTTATCATATACACAGAAGAGTTTTTTTTTTAAGGATAAAAAGAGATGATTAAGCGGACAGGCGAAGGTTATCATGGAGTTTTAATGTTATTTACAGCGGAAACTGACGCCTTCAAAAGAAAAGAGTTATGTTGTTACGTTATGTTTTGTTTGCTACACATCTGTATAAAGATTTCTTACCTTCCTCTCGCGAGAGACGAGGCAAAATTCAATAAAAAAAAAAGAGAAACCGTGAATGAGGAAGTACTCCAAAAGAGGCTGCTAATCTCGAGCTCGTATAGCACATATCGAATATCGAAATGTGTGAAATTCAAAAACAACAAAACAATTGTCAGGGGTAGGACCATTGAAAAAAATGGTTTACTGAGGGATGCAAGCAGTCGTGAGCCAAACCTGTGTAATATTATGATTCAGCCTGGCCGGGGTGAGTCACTGCCGGGGCAAGAAGAATATAAGACGTGCCATAGGCCGTCGACTAATGTGCCTATATTACTCGTAGTATAATGCCTGTAGGCTCAGCCTCACCACCACAACAGTGAGCAACTGTGCATCTCTGCATTTAAGAAGAGTGCCAGCAATGTACATATCTAGGAGTAACATGAGAACCAATCCAAAAGAAAGAGACTTTCTAAAGGATTTTATATACAATTTCTTCCCTTCCTGTTTCCATACCATCTGTGTCTTAGGCAATTGTGAAGCTATCTCATTTCAGCAAGGCATTTGCCAGAGCGAACAAAACAGAAAAAGATAGACTATCAATTATATAGATTAAATCTCTATCTACAGCCGCCTCCGATGATCGACCTCGACGGACGCACGGGCGAAGGCGGTGGGCAGCTTGTCCGCATTGCCGTCGTCCTCTCCGCTATCACGGGCCAGCCGCTGCGCATCACCAATGTCCGCGGAAATCGACGTCCTCGTGGAGGTAGGCTTTGATTTAGGGTCTTCCTCTTGTCTTCCTTTGAGGACTTCTTCCTTGGAGCACTTTTATAAAGTATGGCTCTTCTTGATTTGCTCATTTGCATACCCAGGTCTCAAAGCCCAGCATGTCGCCGCTATAGACTGGCTCGCGGCAGCTTCTCAGGCTACCGTCCAGGGTGTCTCTATCGGCAGCTCTACGCTCACATTCCGGCCCAGCAAGACGGCAGTCCTCGGCCCACAAAATCCCATCACCATCCGCGCCGCCACTCCAGCCGCTAGCGCCACGCTGATGCTTCAGGCTGTCTTGCCATATTTGCTATTCGCTCGGCGACAGGAGGGCGCCGTCCCGGTTCCGATCCACGTCGATCTCCACGGGGGCACCCACGTATCGTTTGCGCCGTCGTTTGACTATCTCGATCAGGTACTCTTCCCGACACTCGAGAGTTGGTTCTGCATCCGGATAGAGCGCGAAATTATCCGCCGTGGTTGGTTCACTGGGCCGGCGAAAGTACCGGGTGGCGGTGCCATCCGTCTAGTGGTGCACCCACCTGAGGAAGTGCTGCTCGTCCCACGTATGGTGGCGCTGGCAAGGGTGGCTCAAAACCCCTATCAGCCCCTGATCGCGTCTGTAGATGCGACCGTCCTGGCGCCTGCCAACCTCCTTGAGCCGCTGACTGGTGCGTTGGCCCGGGAAGTGGCGCAGTCTCCAGTCTTGTCGCCCGATCCGGCCTCCCCCGTGGATCTGCTTTTTCAGACATTGGAGGACAGCGGCCACGATTCGCGTGTCTACGTGCTGTTGGTCGCAAAAGCAGAACAAGGTGAGGATGGCACCCCTCTCCTGCGTTGGGGTCGCGACTACCTCGGATCTGGCACCATTGCGAGGATAGGCAGGGGAGGAGACGGAGCCGGCGGGAAGGCAAAGAATGCGAAGAAAGGCAAAAAGGGCGCAGCAAGTGCAGCAGCGTCTCCATCTATCGCCGAGTCCGTATCTAGCCCACTCTGTGATCGCATTGCAAGACGAGTGGTGTGCGACTTAGCCAGTGAAGTTGTTCGTGGCGGCTGTGGCGATACCTTCTTGCAAGACCAAGTAGTGGTATTTCAGGCGCTGGCAGCCGGAAGAACGTCCTTTTGGCAAGAAGACCGTCAAAAAACTGATGACGGTGAAGACGAGGAAGTAAATGCATTAGAGCAAGCCATAGAGCGGTTCGATTTAGATGCAACGGAATTGGAAGAAGATGGTGGAAAAGGCGGCGACGACATTGAGAAGCGTGGGGATGTTGGAATCGAGAAGAGAGACAAAGTAAAGGGGCCATTCGGACAGGGCAGCATGCATGCCGCCACAGCCCGTTGGGTAACAGCCGAACTTCTTCCAGGGGTGCAGTGGTTTAACGGAGGGACGACATGTGCAGGAGTTGGGTGGAAAAATGCATAGGCTGTCTCTCAGAACAAGATATAATGAATCTGATTTAAAAATAAGTTAAAAATTAGATCATATGGATTCATAAATGGTCAACATAAGTGCTAGATGCTGCTATCTGTACGGCTTCTGTTCTCGCCGCCTGTCTATTAGTTGCTTTCCTGGCTAGAGGGCACAGCTGCATTTAAAAGCTTTTGCGCCGTCTCTTTGAGTTTGAACTTTTGAATCTTCCCACTCGCTGTTTTCGGATAACCCTCCGTCCAAAAGATGTACTTGGGTACTAGGTGCGGGCTAAGTTGCTCGCGTACCCAACTCCGGACATCGTCTGCGCCTAGGGTTGGGGTAGAAGAAGAGGCGTCTGTAACACAACCCCCGTCAAATGGTTCAACTACGTGTCCTCCGTCAACGCGGACGCCTCCATGCGGCACGATAAACGCACCTACAACCTCACCATACCGTGCATCGGGTACGCCGACAACGGATACTTCAGCGATAAGCGGGTGTTGGAACAAGCAATTCTCAATCTCAAGTGGGTGTATGTTCTCGCCACCGCGGATGATGAGGTCCTTGATACGGCCAGTTATGGCCACAAACCCGTCATCGTCCATACAGGCTTCGTCGCCGGAGTACATCCAGGGTGTGCCGCTGTCATCGCGGAGAATCACCTCATCTGTCTTCTCACGTTCTCCCCAGTAGCCCTTCATGACAAGATACCCACTGACGGCCAGTTCTCCGGGTGTATTCCGTGGTACAATTTTGGTGGGGTCGGCTGGATCAACAACTTTCACGGCTGTGTGCGGCATGACGCGGCCGACCGTAGATGTTCGTTTCAAAAAAGGGTCATGCGGTGTTGTCATGCAGCTGACGGGACTGGTTTCAGTCATACCGTAGCAAATTACAAGATCTTTAAGCCCAAGGGTAGCAAAGAGGCGGCGCATGAGAGATTCGGGCACAGATGAACCTGCCGCTATGCCAGTCCGAAGGTGGGTTGGCAGCTGCGCAGCTTGTTCTCGGGATAGGACCCGATGATGTTCTTTGTCGCTCCCTGAATGTTCTAGATGCTCTAGCATAGCCACGAACATGGTGGCCACTCCATAGAGACCAGTGCCTCGGTGGTCCGCGGCCATCTGCAGAGACGCAATGGGATCAAAAGCCGGCGAAGGGAACAAAATTGCAGCACCCGTCGTAGCTGTTGCCATGTATCCCAAGATGCAGCCGAAGCAGTGAAATAGCGGCGGAGGACAGACAATCAGGTCTTGAGGTGTGATTTCCATACGGTTTGCGATGAAAGCTCCATTGTTAAGAATTGAAGTATGGGACAGCATGGCAGCTTTGGGGTGAGACGTAGTGCCGGAAGTGAACTGAATGTTGATAATGTCGGAGGGGTCCAGTTCCAAGACTCCTGATAGTGGAGTCTTTTGAAGGCCGGCAATGACATCCTTACGGTGTATATTGAGGCCGCCTGTTAACGTCGCAAACGGTGTCAAAGCGGGTAACTTCTCCTCGAATTGTGCAAAATCTAGGGAGCCCGCCACCGCCGGGTGATCGGCAGTATTATCTACCAACACAATAGTCCGTAGCGAAGGCACCGTAGACGATTGAATGGGTCCTAGTTTTTGCAGTGCATCTTGACCACCTCCAGATATTGTCTCAAGGATTGACCGGTTGCTCCGGCCACGGCCCGGTTTATATGGTAGATCGGTTACCGCCCCCATGATCAACACTTCAACTCCAAGGTGTGACAGGGCTGCGGCTACCTGCACTGCCGTAAACGCTGGGTTCAGAGGGACGAGCACGGCGCCTAACTTGTAGATTGCGTAGGTAAGAGCAGCAAATTCCGGCCCATTGCCCAAACTGATGGCAACCCGGTCGCCCTTCTTCACACCAGCGGCTGATTGGAGGCCATGGGCGAGGAGGTCAGACACTCTGTCCAAATCTCCGTAAGTGTAAACCGTCTCTCGCGGCGGAGAAATTGCAGAAGCATCATCTTGAGGGCTTGCCACTGGAGCGCGAGCGATGACAGCTGGGTGATCAGGAAACTGAGCGACAATTGAAGCAAAATGCTGCGGGATAGTCTGAGTGAGGAGTGCTGGCTGGTCTGGGCCAGAGAGAATGCTAAGGTCGGATATGGTCGAACTGTTGCTGGCGGTGCTGTAAGAGGCAGTAGAAAGCCGTGCCGCAGTGCGTGACTCGTTACCAACTGAAGGAAGACGACCCGACCAAGTCAGGCTTTGCTTTGAAATTTGTCGAGCAGAAACTTGTGCACGACAAGTTCGCATGGAATAGGAAGAAAAGAGAACAAGAGGAAAACCAGGTGAAGAAGACGGCCAGGTGCGGCTGCTTCGGAGGAGAGCTGAAGAGCCTCTCCGAAAAGCAGACGGTCTCATAGTGGATGGTTGTCGGCGTGCTTAGTAGAGGGCTACGTTGAGAACGTTGAGGTGTGGAGGAATTCAAACAATGAAGAAAGAAAACCAAATATACGCAGAGCAGGATCCAGAACTCTCGCCGAGGAAGGAACCACTCGACTCTTGACTTGGCCCCTCACGACCTGGATCTCCTCTTTTCTTTTCTGCCCTATCCTAAAGCAGCAACTGCTACTTTACTCCTTTCTTCCTTCACATGGGATTAATGTATTTTGAATCTTGGTTTCCAGGTTCGCGACTACCCCACAGAATCCACAGCTGGTACGCAGTAGAATGAGCCAGAGGGGAGATACATGCAAATATAGGGGAGTGGTCTGCATATGCGAAGTACTACTCGCTAGCTATTAGCTAGCGAGATGCGGGGAAGGCGGGCGGAAGGAACACGGCGTCGGAGCACCGCATCACCCTCTCCTGCCCGTTCAGTCTTTCGTGATGCTCGACCTCCACTGATGCAACAGCCCGGCTCAGCCATATTCTCTTCTGCTGGCCCTACGTCCGAGGCAGAGGCATCATCAATTCACACTTCTATTGCACAATACTATTCCCGACTTTCTCACACGTCCGCTGTCTCGTTTCCACATTTTAAAATAAAACTGCTCTGCATTTACTAGAGCTATTGGTGCGAGCTGGTTTCACTCGACTTTCTATATAAATTGACGGAATGGATCACTGCTGGCATCCACCTCTCCCGGCGTGGACTCGGAGAAAGTGTCCAATTCCTAGGTACACCAAGAAACAAACGCAGCAGATACAACAGAAGAAAGCCGCCCTGAATTTCTACCTTCTTGAGGGAAATGAGAAGACCGGTGTGTCCTGGTTTCTCGGCGCTTTTCGATATCCTCCCATTCACTGATTCTTGCTCCTGTCTTTCGCCTTGGTGCATCTTCTGGCCAGCAGCCCAACCTCCCATATCTCGAAACACTTGTTGAGTCGAAACTTTTTCGTCTATTAAACCGTATTCTGTTTTGCGTTTTGAATCCCAATCCCACCCGTTTGTTGTATCTAACCCATTGATGTCCTTCCGAACTTTGCTCGCCTCTTATTTAGGCGGCCGATGAGAAAGCAAATATGGACCAAAATAACCGATCCCGAAATACGCCAATGCTAATGCGTCTGAAGATAGAAAATGGCCACCAAAAAAGGAATGGTAAGAGGCACACGATAAGAAAAATGTGAGTTTGCTATGATTATGCATAGAAGTCGATCCGTTTCGATTTGTGTCGTTCGTCGAATCACTCTTGGACTTCGCCAATATGACGTTCGCTCTCTGGTTTCCAGGTGCCTATTTAATTCACATTAGATCAGCAATTGAACTACATGAGTGACAAGCAGAGAAAAAAGACAAGCAATGGAAGCTTACCTTCAAAATCATGCTTCACGAAGGCCATCGGATCGTCATAGTCCTTAGCGCCCATCTGTTCAACGCCGGGCGAAAATGATGTAATTGGCAGCACAATCACGTCTCCGACCAGCTTAGCTGTCTCCATGCCGGTGAAGTTGCGCCAGTCGATCTTGCCCGAAGAGCCGGACATGTCGAAAAATCTCTCGTCATTGAAGTAATCGAAGATGATATCGGTCCACACGGCAGGTCCGGTAAATTCGACCACGTTCTTGTCCCGAAGACCACTCAGCTGGCCGCTCCGCTTCATCTTCAACGTCTCGTTGGTAATTTGTGTCACAATCTCGCGCATGACAGGATGACCCGGCTTCGACTGAATGGTCCATTGACAAAACTGAATGCGACGGCTGTACCAGTCGTGCCAGTCCGGCCGGTCGGGGTCGGCCTCGATGCCAATCACCAAGCCAATGGATTCCCGTGGTACGCTCTCAGGGATCCACTCAAGCGCGCTGCGAATAGCATATGTGTCGATGTCGGAGTAGATGCCGCCGCGCGCGAGGAGGATCAGATAGCGAAAGAAATCAGCCTTGAGGACAGGCAATGGCAGCGCATCATACGCCTCGAGAACTTCAGGGACAGCGGCGTACAGCAGCCGCAGCAGTTTTAAGGCCACGGCGTCGGTAATGACTTCGTGGACGAAACCCGGGTGCTGTTCCGTCCACGTTGCCTCTTGCTCACGAAACGTAAACTCGCCGTTAGCAGGCGTGTACTTCCAAGTCTGCCAGATATACGCCGGAAACTTCTTGTCGACATCGTAGGGATACTGGTAGGCCAGTTTATCGTAGAGGGAGAGCTTAGACAAGTCGGGCACCTGCAGAGTTTTCTGGCCGTTCACGTTGGGCCGGTGGGGCGAAAGAGCTTCCTGGTCGCCATCTTGTAATGACGCACCCGTGGCGTATGGATCTGGTGGTGAAGCTCCATCAGCTGTCGCAGCCGCAACGGATGTCTTTTGTTGCTGTATTACAGTCTGGCTCGCCGGCGTGTGTGTCCGTGTGGTGAGATAAAGTATAGTGAGGATGAAGGCGGCCGCGATGAGGGCCCGGCGGAAGGTAAGCATCGTGGTGGTTGCGGTAGATAAGAGAAGAGCGAGTAGGATGGGAAAATCATAAACGAAATGTAGAGCTCAATACAGCATGTGGACAGATAATGTCAAACGAGCTGTAGCTTTGCTTATCTCGGGATGTAATTAGAGGACATTAGAGGAAAGGAGGTGTTCAAACGAAGGAAATTAAAATAAAAATAAAAAAGGAGGGAAAAAAATGATAATAATAGAAATACAAGAAAAAGAAGAAGTAGAAGAAGTATCCCCGTCGGCTGAGACGCTCGTGGACGTTGTTGAGATACGTGGCGACGTGAAAGGGAGAGAGATAGGAGAGGCAATGAAATGACTTTCGTGCTGGTAGACAAGCCAGGAAAAAGAAATTCAAAAAAAAAAAAATAATAATAATAATAATCGGCCACTGCGTAAGCGGGTACGCAATCAGGTAGTTTGGAGCTCTGCAGATGGGGCCCCCTGTACTTTGAGAGACGAAGACGTCGAGGAGGGGCGTCGAGGCAGTCGGTATTTACGGGAGTGGGTATTTAACCTGCAGAGCTAGAGCTAAGGCAGGCCTAATAGTGCAAAACGAGGCAGAGCGAGGAAAATAGAGGCTGCAACTTGAGCTGAGCGATCGTCTTAAAAAAGAACGGAGTGCGATCGAGTAGAGTTAAGTGGCTCCAGTAATCCACTGCACGAGGCACTATCCAAGTATTATCGTATTAGCAATAGCGCATCATTCTTCGCGGGTCTGACTAGTGTCGTGTCTTCTTGAATGATGTTGTTTTCGATCGGACGGAGCGTCGGGAACGACTAAAGCGTGGCGACCAACGACCGGCGGCCTGCTCGTTGGAAGGACAGTGGAAAAAGCAAACACGGTGCGTGCTTACATAGAGACTGCTAGCTAATTTTCCGTTTTTGTTCCTGACCCTCTGTAGGAAAGTGTCTTAAATCCTCTTGTACTTTGTTTGGCCTGTGTGAGATGACACGCGGTGGAACGACGGGATCGAAAACAGCGAACGCCGAAAGTGGGTAAGCTGAAGAAAATTTGATAAAACAATAGTGCAATGGAAAAGGGCAAAAAAAAGAAAGGAAAACAAGAGCAAGAAGCAAGGTTTAAAAGGCTTGTACGCAGAGATGTTTGCGGTATATTAAGCCTCAGGAGAAAGTAGAGAAAGAAAAGGAAAAGCATGGGTGCAAGGAAGAGACCGGACGGCGGCTGTTTGAGCCACTCAATGGAAGAAGTGGAGAGGATAAAAAGAAGGGGAAAAAAAAAAAGGAAATAATAAAGTATCTTTTACATGGGGAATATTGCAATCTAATAATTCACAGCCCGATAAGAAGGGCGAAGGGGGAAGAAGATGCAACAGGGAGGGGTGAGAGAGTAGCAAACAAGGTTGGATAGATGAAGATTGACGGTTTTACATGCGTGTGCGACTTCAGAACAGTGGATCAGTCATTTCAGAAAAGAGAACAATGGGATTTCTGTGGGATTGACGACATCTGAACTTGACCTTGAGCTTCCATTTCGGCTAGCCTTCCCTCTCACGTTGTGCTTGCGAACAGACAGCCGCTCCTTCGATCTCTCCTAGGAGGAGCTTTGGTTGTGGCCAGCGCTTCCGTTTCATTGCAGCTTGTCAACTCCGCCTCCTCGAAAGTTGGAGTCTTTCCATCTACGATTAGCGACTACCGTAGCTCCATCCCTCGCGGCATCTTAAACATATTGCCCATTTAATATCAGTGTCTTATTGTATATGCCACTATATACTTGCCTACGCGACCGCACAAGAGCACTGCTAGGTAAGGAAAGCCGGAAGAGGGACACACGATGCCAAGACGTGGTAAACGGAACAGGCACAGAGCGCCAAGAGACTATCAATTAAAGATTCTCTAATGAGCAGAAAAGTGTTCAGGAACAAGACTGCAAATCCCAAACCCAAAAATGAATTGGAAGCGATGGGGAAGAGGCAACCGGCAAAATGCGCTGGGGCACTTCTCTGAGGCGATCACACAACGTAGAACAAGAGGAATGGGACATCACCCCTCTGGCGCGGCCAGGCCATCACTCACAAGGGGGTTCTCTGCTCTAGACCAGCTCTGGCCCAGTTTCGTGCTCTTCCAGTGCTTCCGGACCACACAATGCTGAAGATCAAATCTCGCCAAGGGGAACGTTCGCCGGTTTGTACCCTTACACCAGGAACAGACGAGGGATGGAGAGAAATGCCAAAGGCCCCTTTGCCGTTGTCGATCGCGGGAGGAAAAGTTGGGGACGTGGGTTTTTCCTTTGCGCTCTGTTTGCCCCGTTCTTAAGTTTTGTTTCTAAAAAGTAGGCGAAAAACTTATGAAAACTTGGCAAGCTGCGACAATGGAAATAAGTAGTGTCTGTTAAAGGCATTTGCTAGATGTCTTCATCTATGAAGGTACGTAAGACGGATTACTCCGTAGAGCTTGGACATTAAGTAATTTGCGAGCGGCTGAATTGGGGAGGGACTTTCACACCCATATGCGGACAGAGACAGTAAAGATACAGGGGAGCCCAGATATTATCTGGGAATGGAATGCGGCCGTAAACGTAGGATGGGACAAGAGTGAAAAGGTCCCTGGCAAGCTGAAACCGTTTGGCGGCGCGATGACGACATATGATGAGGCTGGGTTGTTTTCGATTTTCTTTTTTCAACCGATTAGTTGTTTTCTGCTTCTTGCTTTGCTTCACAAGCCGCTGTCTCCACTTCCGCCTTCTCTGGCTATTTCTCTAACTAAGCCCATGCGTGTTTTTGTTAACAGACGCATTTTACTGTTCTCTTGTAAGATTCTTTCATTTGACTTTGAGATAAAATCCTTTTCCCCATGTATAGGTGCTTCTGCACTGTTTCCATCCAGCTCTGAAGATGTTTGGTGATAGTTGCCACTTCCTAGTTCCTTACTATTTTGCTCCTAAAACTAGCGGGCGGAATTCAATGACAGCAACCAAAAAATGGACTCTTGGTCTAGTGGTATGATTCTCGCTTAGGGTTCACCCTGGGTTTATAGCTTGCGAGAGGTCCCGTGTTCGATCCACGGAGAGTCCCCAAATTTTTTGTTTACAGAGATGCTACATTTTTTTTCTTCCTGTAGTAATTATCTATTTTCTTTATTCTTTTTTTGAGGTCTTCTCTCTGTAAACTTGACTTTGCCCACTTCCGGCAGGCAAACAGCAACTACACGCATAGGTCAAGCGCCAAGACTCTCGGGCTGAGTTGCGAGATTGGAGCAGCAAAGGAGACAATGCTGCTAATCTCAGGCCCCTATTTACTCTTTTCGCACCTCTTCCTTTTCCTGTATGTGATAAGGCATCTAGACGCAGCTCTAGCTAGCCGTATAACGATATGCCTCTTCTCCCATGCCAGAAGGAAAGATTACGGAGTTCCATAGTTTCTTACCCGTATCTTGCACGGCAACTCAAGCACTCACCGTATTCCTTCTCGCTCGTAAATGGACAGCAGACTTCTCAGCCTAGTAGGGTGTATACGACGTCGGAGTGCGCCACTTGCTGTGATATTTCTTCCCACGAGGCCGTGATAAGAATTAGCGCGCAGATTAGCTGCGCTTCTTTGCATAGTTTTATACGAAGCAGTTCGTATTGCTGTGGGGAATGATCTTCGATACGATTAGTGCACAGGTGTTCGTCTCGTATCTTCAGCTTGTTCCCGTACCGGATCTTTTCACTAGATGGGCCTTAATTTACAATCTAAATCTAGGAAGTGAACTTCTAGATCACTTTATCAGAAGCTTAATGGCCGCTGTTTAAAGTGCTGCTCTATCAACTCAAGCTCTATGGCGGCTCGGTCCTTTCCGTAGCAAGAGTCACTTTGAAGGCTTGGTGTATTTTCATCTGCTCTTCTTTCGATACCCCAATTGACGTTGGAGAAGATATTTCGGTTCCTAGAAGACAGGGCCGCATCTTCGTCTAAGCTACCAGTTCTTTGCAAAAGTGGCAATTCAGGAAACTTCTCTAGGCTCAACTGTTTTCTCTCTTTTTCTTGACCTCGAATTCCTTCCGGGTTGCTTTACATACAAGGGCCTGTCTCTTGTAGTTTTGATTATTGCGTGTGACTTGCGCGTTGCAACTCATGTGTCAATTACTTGCATGCACGATTTAGAGATTAAGTGACGTCCGTTCCCTTTCCTCCCCCCCCCCCCCCCCCCCCTTTTTTTTTTTTTTTTAAAAAAAAAAAAAAAAAAGATTGATTTCAGTCTTGGCTGTGAACTCCTAAAAAGGTACGAGAAAGTAGGAAACACACAAGACGTGCAACATACAATGGCAGAAGCCACATAATGGTTGGAAGTTTCGTCACACATTCCCTTTACGGCGACAGTTTTTTTTGTAGATGACTTGGTAGAAAATAAAGACTCAATTATCTCTAGCAAATATATTTAAAGTAAATATGCTTAATAAAGACGGCTTTGCGTGCAAGATCAAAGGGCTTCTACGTAAGGCTCGCGCCTTCCTTGCTAGGAGAAGATGAATTAGCAGTTTCGCCTTCGATGACAAACGTTCCTTCCTTATTTGATAAAATGACTCCTACATACATAATATCGTTGATTCCGATTGTCTCTCAAACGCCTTTCACTTTCTCTCCAGCTTCCTGAAGAATAGCTTTTTGTTGTTATTCTCCTCTTTCTCTCCTATTCCCTTCACTAGCCTATCAATTAGCATTTGTTCATTTTGACGTCTGCATCATCCTCCATCTACGCCTCAATTATAGGTACTTTCTCATTTCTTTCTCCTGCCTTTCGCAGAATAGATACGTTTGTCTCGCAAAGAGGCTGAGAGGCTCCCACCCATTGTACTACTGTCTATTTTGTTTACTACCCTTATTTGACTTTAACGGTGTAGCTCCAATAACCCTCTTGTTGTCTTATATTTCTGTTGATGAAGCTTCTATTAGCTTGCCACGGTCTTGGTCGCTGCAGTCTCGATTTTCCGATATATCGTGCAGTTTGCTGCAGCCGATTACACATTTCTTCATTCTGTGAATACTTCTGCCGTGGCATACTTTTATTCTCAACCACTCTTTGCCCTGCAGCTGGTGAGTTTGCGTGCAGATTTTGCCGTTCTTGCTTTTCTATCAGGTCCTTCACCATTATACGGGATTCCTTTCTCTTTCCTTGGCCAATTTTGGAATAGATAGAACCAAAGCAGTGTAATCCCATACTTCTGTTCTTTGATCATCTAGCAGATCTGTCATATAACAGCAGCATGATATTTGTCTCTCTTACAGAGTTGCTTGTTCGAAATGTCATTTCTATCTTATTTGGTTCGTCTTTACATCTTGCTTCATTGTATATAATTTTGAGATGGTATCTGTTCGCCTGGTATCCCTTTCCCACCTCCCCGACACTTTAATTACAGTGGCCACTTGCCTTGATACTTCTAATTAACTGTTCTTTGCTATTCTAGTTAGGTTTAAGCAGCTCTCTGAAAATGCCTTCTAGTGACATTTATAGCTCAGATGATGCACGCCGCGTATTTGCGGCTATGCAAGATTTCCTGGCAAAGAACACTGTGGGAGGAGTTCTGAAGGCAAGCAAATATTAGTTTTCTCCAACTCTTAACTGCTTGGCTGACTCAAGCCCATTTCCAGTTCTCCTCAGACGGACCTAACTACAATGAATCTCCTATCCCGCTTAGACTAATAGAATCAGCTCGATCGGACATTGTTGTTCAGTTTCAGTCTGTTGAACATTTTCAGAGTGTACACAAGATGGCAACTGAATTTGAAGACGCTTTCGAGGCCCAAGAGCTTGATGCATTCAACAACGAACCAAACTTTCTTAAGGCATGGCCTCTTCTTGCTATTTCATGCGGTGAAGAAGAAACGTGGCTCATTCTCGTGAAGTCAAATTCGAACATTGACATGCGACTTCCCGGCATTGGCGAAACTTGCCAACTACGCCTTGCCGATCCGATCACAATGGAAGATCGCTCTGTATTTTGGACGGCGAGACGGATACACAACAACTTCGGCTCCATGGGTAAATCAAAGCAAGATTGGTCCAAATTCATTGCATTCAACATAACCTTGGTACAGACCATGGATGACAGTAAGTCGGTACTTCAAGCTCTCATTCCATCTGGCAAGAATCAGCAGAAAAGTGTAGACGACCTCATCCTTAGTGACTGGAATGCTGTCAATATCCGATTGTTCTTTTCTAGATCTGAAGCTACATTTGATGCAGAAATGAGTGCTTTGTCCAGGATGGTCAAGGCGACCAAAAACCCCTTTCCTCGGGCTCGAAGAAAGAATCCCAACACAGGAGACAAAATGGTACCAGTAGATCGGAGTCCAGATGTTCAGCAGCAATCGACCGTTTCTGTACAAAGGATGAAAGGAGGCGCTGTTAAACCGAGTGCTATACAGTCTAAACAAGTCGCTGCATTCAGGTACATGCTGGATTTTCGCAAACCGGAATTCTCTATTAACATGTTCGAAATGTATCCGCACATGTTTAACCCAGAGCAAGATTCTGCCATACCTTCCGCTCTTTTGAAGAAATACGTACGCATGAACGAACATCAGCGGCTCGCATATCATAAAAATCTCACCAACATGCCTTGTGGACTTTGCTTCCTCCCTGGTGGTCCTGGTGGTGGTAAAACCGATTGGGTGATGTCTGTGATCGGTCTCATGCAAAGCAAATCGAATGCCAAAGTCTTATATCTTCTTGATATCAACGACCCTCTCGATGACGCGACTACAAAATACGTCAAACTCGTGAAAATTTCTAGTCTTTCCAAGAAAGCTATCCGCATGCGCAGCTTTGGTACAGAGCTGAGAAAAAGCATTCGCATAACATCAGTACAGCGGCGTGCGCAAGGTAGCGATGGTCGCAGCATTGTACAATCTTCGATTCATATTAACAGCGAAGATGAGCCTGAAGTCGATTTTTCAAAAAACTTCTTGAGCCTCTATACCCAAAATGCAGAAGGAAGCCCTCCAAAGCCAAGCAAAGTGCGCCATCAATGTGTCACTCCTACACTGGATGAGGTAGCTTGGAATCATTATGAAACATGCAAATCTGAGTTCCCCGAGCTCACAGAGCTTCTGAAGGCATGCGATGACAGTGTAGCTAAAAATCGTGCCCTCCGCTTCCACATATTTGACTTGTATCAAACGGTCCTGGATCAAGCTGATTTCATCGCAACGACGCCCTGCGTTGCGGCGACCGCTTTTAGGCGCATGTTTAGACCTGACCTAATTGTTTTTGACGAGGCGGCTCATGCGCGTGAGCTGTCAACGCTCATTGCAATTGCTAATTTCTGCCCAGCTGTCGGCTGGATCTTCATTGGTGATCACCGCCAGACGCAGCCAACTGTAAAGAGCAACACAAATCCCTACGGGAAACAGCTAGCTACCTCTGTCATGGAGAGAGCGTTCTTGGCAGGAGTGTTAAAACATCAACTTTTGATTAACCATCGGGCTTTTGGGCGTCTTGAGCGGCTGCCATCGAAGTTGATCTACGATGCTAAGATGGTTTCTGGTATTCCATTTAAGGAACGATTCCCTCAATCCGTTCAGTTTATTCGAGATTTCTTCAATGATCTCGCTAGTACGCGATGCAGTGTTCCGCGACTTATTATACATCTCGCACAAGTTGGCAAGCCGGTACAAGTGGGGACGAGCTGGTATCATCCAGAACACATGGATTGGACAATGAAGAAAGTATTGGAGCTGATTCGGAACAAGCATTTCAGGAGCGTCGAGAACACAAAAGAGCCGGGAACCATTCTACTTCTAGCTCCATACAAGGCAGCCGTGACTATGTACCAACAATCCATCGATGAGCTTGCCACAACTTATCCTTACGATCGAATCAAGCAACGGGTTGAAGCTCGAACATGGGATAGTTCTCAAGGCCACGAAGCCGATATTATTTGCATTGACTATGTGCGAGACTATCCTACTGACTTTATGGATTGCATGTATCGGTTCAACGTTGGCTTGACACGTGCCCGGCAAGGCGAATGGCATCTAATGCATCCTAAAATGCCAACGACGGTTTCTTTCCACCGTAGCAAATATCTCCGAAAACTGTACGATGCTTGCCAAAACGGACTTGATGGTCTCGCTGAGGGATGTGTGGTGACCATCGATGCGGGCTATGGTCAGGCCACACGACAGAACGCACTCTTTAGAGTAAACACACCTTCAACCACAAATGTATCGGAAGTAGCTGTTTTGCCATCTTTGTGGTAGTGACATAAGAGATTGCTCTAAAAATTCACGTGCCGACTATCCATCGCTTCCAACTTCGACTGGTATTATTAGTGGTACTGAATTTTTTGGGGGGGGGGATAACGACGTGTAAATTAGATTAATCCTCATCTGCCTTCTTTGAATTTGAACTATGCGAAACTATGCTAAAGGAAATACTTTCTAAACCGAGACAAAAGAATGTTCAATAGTGGAATAATTATTGATGGATATGTAATCTCTCTCGAGTGGTCTTTTATGGTTTTGCCGCTGTTCTCGGTGTGTGCTCTGCGCCTCAGACAGCCCAACCTAGGATATGTCCTAGTTGATAGATACCTGATGCAGAGAAGTAAAAAGAAAATGGTGATATAAATGATTCGGCAAGGCATGTAGTCCTAAGTCATGAACGATTGGTCACTTCTTGGTTATCTGAGCTTTATCACTGCTTTGATATTCCAATTCTCTCAATAATAACCAACTTTCCAGATTATCATACAATTTGGATCATCTTTTAGATTCAAATTTGCATGGTCTCGCAATAAACCCAATCCGACTCCTCTTCTTCGTCGTCTATTATAGACGCGAGAACTAACCCACCAGGCAACTCGTGTGTCTCCCATGCCCCTTTGGAATCCCCGACATCTATCGATTCTAAATTTGCTTCAAGTATGTCCTCTTCGTCGTCGTCTCCTCTTGACATTTCCAAAGAGAGCCAGCGAGTCTTAGAGAGTTGAGACTTGGCGATATTGCGGCTCGAGAGCCAGTTGAAAGTCATTTTGCGGTATTGAACGGCGCAGACCTGTTCTCCCTTGAAGGCATAGGAGGAATGTCTGCTATCCTTCTCATAGCGGCCGTTCCCGACTGCAGGATCGATGTAGTCGCCCATCGGCACAATAGTGCCGGAGGGTACTCTAAAGAGGCCCTCGATGTTCTTCCCTTGCCAGCTATCAACCGCGACTTGTGCGTTCGTTAGGGCGCAGTAGCCCACGATCATGTATACATCTCTGTCATGATCAATGCACCGTTCGAGCCAAAGCCGCGTGTCTTCCATGGCCGCCGCCTCCTCGAACCAGTGGGTCGAGTTGTTGAGCGTCCTCGTCTCAACCTTTTCGGCGCTGATATGGAGCTGCTTTCTACTGCGCTTTGAGAACTCAATCGAGAGAAATGACGTCAAAGCGAGCTTAAAGCTATCCTTGCGCTTTACGTCTGCCGACATAAGATATTCATTGTTAGGCACAACGGCATGCTCCAGCGGGCTGGGCCATTGCGGAACATGATAGTCTTCAAGGAGTCTCTTGATGCTTGTTGTAAAGCTGCCGACCTTGACCAAATTTGTCGGGAGAAACCCAGGCGGAATGAAAAGCGGCTGCATTGTGCGTATGATTGGATGACCATAGAACTGTGGAGGAAGAAGAGGAGAATTGGGGGCCTGGCTATCGACCACAAGCGGCGGCGCAGTGCATCTTATAGGAAAAGAAATGTCAAATGAGGCAGCGCCTATCTTGACCTTATTTGCGGCCAAGGGGGCGGAACCCGATTGGCGACGATTCTAGCCCAGGCTGCAAACACACATTTCGACACTTTGGGGTCGCTTCTGTGCGAATCATATTCGCGGCGCAGCATTCAGGCCCTTTGCTGCCTCCTGTCTGGAAGAGGGGCAGTGCCTGGAAAGAGGCAGGGAAGTGCTCAATTTACGCGTACGCAAGCATATATGGAAAATTCGAGACACCCACGCGCTTCGAAACGGAGGGGATGGCGGGGAATGATCGGGCGTTGAAACCCCTCTTTTCCGACGAAGATTCAAATGATGTGTACGTCCAGGCTGTAAATTGCCTTTGCTCTGTTGCCACAGCCACTGTAACAAATGCGACGAGAACTAGGCTGCAATGGCTGTCAGCCTTGGGCCCAACTGGCCACACAGAAGACTGACCTAGACTGATGCTTACTAGCCGGGAATAACCATCTCAGGTTATTGTGGTTGAGGACACTCGTAAGGGAAGATTAGCCTTGCTCTCAAAGTCGTTAGGAGTTGCGGTGCGGGCCGACCATAGTTGTTATTGGTTGAAGATGTTAGGATCGGTTTCATTGGAATACGCTTGAGATTGCTGCGCCTGACATCCGCAGACGCATCTGACAGGAGTGTCGAAGCAAGTCTGGGCGAGGAATATTAAACTATCAAAGAAAGATACGAAACTTGGAACAAACTGTACAATTCTGGCATCGTGTAATTAAATTTGATATTGACATCTTGCTTCCTCTTTTTTTTTTCCGAGACAATAAGTTCTGGGTCCCTGCATCAGTGGTTCACCTTCAGTGTTTGACGCTTCACTCTTCTGAAAGCGCTTAGCCTAACATGGCCCGAATTACTGAAGGGGGGACAAAGAAAACTCAAGGGCGCTCGGTGTGGAAAAAGTTGACGGGATGGACTGGGAACAATACGAATCGACAGAACGGCACCGCGACACCTTCAGGTCTAGACAAAGAAATCAAGCTTCTTCGACAGGATGTGGCAGCTTGTCCATTGGACGACCACCTCGAGCGCGCTGCTTGTTTAAATGAGCTGGGAAATAAGCTAGAAGCCCGATACGAAGAGACTGAAGATGTTGCCGACCTCGAAGAAGCAGCCAGCGTGGCTCGGCAGGCTGTGGCAGCAGCCTTTGATGTTGGCAACCACCCGATCATTCCAATCTGTTTGAACAACCTTGCGAACAAGCTTGGAAACCGGTATAAGCGAACTGGAGCGCTTGCCGATCTGGAAGAGGCAATCAGCATAGCCCGCCAAGTAACCAAAGTCTCGCCAGGCAACGACCCTGACCGCGCAAAAGTTTTAACGAATCTTAGGAACAAGCTCGAATCCCGGTATGAAAAGACAAAAGACATCGCCGACCTCCATGAAGCAATTATCATGGCCCGGGATGCAGTAGCAGCCACGCTCAGCCTTGACGAGCAACATCCTGACCGTGCTGCTTGCCTAAATAATCTCGGGACCAAGCTTGAAAGCCGGTATAAAGAATTTGGCGAAGCCACCGATTTGGAAGAAGCAATCCGCGTGTCACAACAAGCAGTGAAGGCCACACCCTACAGCTACCCTAGACGTGCAATCAGACTGGATAACTTGGCAGACAAGCTCGAACTCCGATATAAAACACAGGGCGACATACGCGACCTAAGAGAATCAATTAAGATATCGAGGGAAGCAGTGGCGGCCACTCCTTGTGAGAATCCAAGTCACATAGTGCGTTTAAATAACTTGGGACTGAAAGTTCACAGCGCATATGAACGGACTGGAGAAATTGACTATCTGGAAGAAGGCGTTAGCTTGGCTCAGCAGGCATTGGCCATTACACCAAACAGCCACCCAAGCTACGGTATCGTCTTGGATAATCTTGGAACTAAGCTTGGAAACCGATTCAAGAGAAAGGGAGACATAGGCGACCTTGAAGAAGCAGTCCGTCTATGCCGGCTGGCGGTTGCGGCTACGCCCGGAGACAGTCCTCTCCGCGCACGCAGGTTGAACAACCTAGCATCAGAACTTGAATCTCGTTACGATCGAAATGGCACCAGGACTGATCTAGAAGAGGCAATTCATGTGCAGCGAGATGCTCTGGATGCCACTCCTGATGGCAACCCGGACCGCGGGACTTGGTTTAACAATCTCGGAACGAAACTCCAAACCCGTTACATGCGGACCGGCATCTTGGCTAACTTAGAAGAAGCAATCAGTGCAGCTCGGGAAGCCGTAGCAGCAACACCTAAAACTGATCAGGATTACGCAGCATGGCTCAGCAATCTAGCAAATATGCTGCAAACGCGCTATGAACGGACCAAAGCAGCGACAGATCTAGAAGAAGCTATTCACGTTGCCCAAGAAGCTGTAGACGCCGCCCCGCAAGACCACCCGGATTTGGCAGCTCGTCTGAATAATTTAGGAAACAAGTTGGAAGACCGTTTCGAGCGTACCGGCATGCTGGACGACTTAGAAGAAGCCATCCGCATCACCAGGCAGGCAGTAGCAACCGCGCCTCTTGATCATCCTGATCGCGCTGTCTTTCTAAACAATCTTGCCGCTAAGATCGGAAATCGTTACAAGAAGACGGGGGCAGACGAGGATCTAGAAGAAACAATCGATGTGGCCCGGCAGGCGTTGACAACCACGCCGGTGGACCACAAGGAGCGTCTAGCTCGCTTGTACAATCTCGGAGTGTGGCTTGAACTTCGGCATAGAAAAACCAAGTCGCCTGCTGATCTCGACGAATCTTCGACGTATCTAATCCAGGCATGGAACACCACTCATGGAGACCCGTTTCGGCGTATCCGGGCTGGTGCTTTTTGTATTTTATTCCTCTGCCTCCAAGAGAAGTACGACGACGCTGCGCAGATAGGAAAGGGCGTTATTCACCTGCTGCCCACCGTTAATCTCAAGGCTCTTGATCGAAATGATCAACAACACGTTATATCGACTTTCACAGGCGTGACAGCCAACCTCTGTTCGCTCCTCCTGATGCAGAATCGAGTTGAAGAAGCTCTCGAATATCTAGAAACGGGCCGAGCTGTAATCATCGGCTTGTTGCTTGACAGCAAAAGCGTTGAGAAGAGGCAAATGCCGGCGACGATTTCGCAGTCTACCACAGATCTGCAGAAGCAAATTGCACAAGAACAGACAGCTGCAGACTATCGTCAGCATGCTGATGGGGGTAACATCGTGGTTGTTAATGTTACGGCGCTTCAAAGTGACGCCATAATAATAACACCTACGACGGTGAAAACCATCAGTCTCCCAAAATTGTCTTCTGGCGAAGCTAAAGTTTGGTTGAGCAAAGACTGGGCTGGGAAGAGGAGAGAAAAAGTAGCCAAAAACGAAGAACACCTAGTTTACTTGAAATGGCTTTGGGAAACTTGCGTTAAGCCCATCGTAAATGCCATTCGCGATTTGCAACAGTCACCTAACAATGACAGTCTCCTGAGGATATGGTGGATTGGAAGTGGAGTGGCCAGCTCGCTGCCTTTCCATGCAGCTGGGGACCATCGACGTGGCTCAGAGGAAACAGCAATTCATACAACAATCTCATCTTATGTCCCTTCAATCAAAACACTCGCTCATGCTCGTAAGCGGGCAAAGCAAACTTCGGCGGTTGAGATGACAGACGGCATGGTCTTAACAATATCCATGCCAGAGACGCCAGTCGGCTTGAACCAATCAGAGTTACCTCCTCTTCGCGGCGTCGGCAAAGAGACATCAATTGTGCTTGAGCGAGCTAAAGGACACATCACAGCAAAAGATATGAAGCAACCAAGTGTCGACGATGTGCTGAAGCAGCTGCCGCTCTGCTCTGTCGCACATTTCGCTTGCCATGGATTGATGGACCACATCAACCCATCAAACAGCGGGTTGATATTGCAGAGGCAAGCACATCTCCAACCACCTTTGGAGGTCGAAGATGAAAAATATGATGATGGAAAGGAGGATGAGGCCCGCAGCACCGGAACATGTGCGGTGCAGGACAAGCTTACAGTCGGCAAGATCTCAGAGGTTAATCTTCAGCGCGCCCAGCTGGCCTATCTCTCCGCGTGCTCAACCGCGCAGAATAAGGCTGAGCGGTTATCCGATGAGGTCATTCATGTAGTCAGCGGCTTTATGGTAGCCGGTTTTCCTCATGTCATCGGCTGCCTGTGGCCGTCGAACGATAGGGTCTGCGTGCAGGTGGCCGACAAGTTTTACTCGCATCTATTTGGGCAGAGAGCATCATGTTGGCGAGACGTAGATGTGGCAGCGGCGCTACGGGAAGCAGTAATAGCTGCAAGGGCGGAAGACTTGGGCTTCCCGCTATATTGGGCGCCGTTTGCTCACTATGGGCCGTAGGAGGCCTAAGTGGCAAAATCGCACGCGTCTGGTCTGGGCTATTGAAGGAGCTAAAGAGAGAAACACCGTTCCTCGCAGATACTCTGTTATGTATGGAAATTGCCAGTAAAAATAAGCTCACTGTCTCTCAATTGTCCCCAAGATCGAGTGATTTCAAGATCTCTTGCGATGCATCACTATGAACAGTCTACGCCTCACTAGGATGGACAACACATGATATCATGAAAGAGATATTCTCTGTTGCTAGCTCTAAAAAGCTGCCTTATGAATATCTAGCACAACTTTATATCTAAAGATACAGCAGCGAGCTGGCTTCTTTAGAAATATTATATCTTTTTCTATCCAACCCCAAGAAACCCAAGCCCGAGAAACCCAATACCCAGTAACCCAAGACCCAGTAACCCAAGACCCAGTAACCCAATACCCAGTAACCCAAGACCCAGTAACCCAAGACCCAGTAACCCAAGACCCAATAACCAAAAGATTAAGAAACCCAAAGGCGGGGGAAAAAAACTCCAAAATCCAAAATCCAAAAGCTTTGCAACAGTCGTATAAAACGCTAGCTAGAAGAGACTTGCAGTCATTCTTAATTCTAGCGGTAGTTTGCGTTCATATTGATCATATAGATGTAGTATAAAACTCTCATGGGTTTCAAACGTTTCACGCGTTTAGATGAATACTGCCTCCTAGCTTGTGGAAGCGGACGCTCATCGTATGTCGAAAAATTCCAACGCCAAGCAGAAACAACCAAAGAAATAAAAAGTCTATAGGGTATCCAAGAAAGAGCAAAGTTGTTGCGTGGTAGAAAAAAAAAGAAAGTGAAAAGACCAAAAGACATTAAGCCCCAAAATGGGCAAGGAGAGAACAGTGGTAATAATAATACAACCATTAGAAGAAGAGAGGACGGGTTGGAGCCATGACACTGGTCATATCTCTCAAGAGATCTCAACATGATAGAGTGGACCGGTTATATTGATCGGGACCTTCGACTACTGCCCTCGGATTCCGTCTTTTCCTTTGCCCGGAATACTCGATGTTCCACGTGAATCGTATCATCACCATCTTGTTGGCTTTGCTCATTTCCGCTCTCGCATTCTCTGGTCTCTTGTTCGCCGTTCATGCGTTCGCTGTTCTGGATTTCACCATTCTCGGCTCCGTTGTTCACACCAGAAGAAACCAGATGAATGTTCTGAATGCTAGGATCTGGCAGGCCTTGATAAGCTTGGGCTTGTTGTGTACAGCCCGACGAGCCATCAACGATCAGTGAGCCACTCGATGCCGTTGCTGAAGCGCGGCTGTTGCTGCTGCTTCCATCAAACCCTTGGTTATTCATGAGGTTGTAGTTCTGTTGATTGGGGTCCTGGCTGTTGCGGTTCTGGCAACAAAGATTCGGGCAGTTATTGCTGCTATAATTATTGTTTTCGTTACTGTAACTCCAGTTGTTATAGCGCTGATTGTTATAGCTCTGGTCACTGTAGCTCTGGTTATTGTAGCTCTGGTTGTCGTAGAACTGGTTGTAGCTCTGATTGTCGGAGCCCTCGTTGCAGCCCTGATTAAAGCTCTCGTTGTTATAGTTTTGATTGCTGTAGTTTTGATTGTTGTAGTTTTGATTGTTGCAGTTCTGGTTGTTGTAGTTCTGGTAGCTGTAATTATTATTATTATAGTTCTGGCTACTGCTATTCTGGTTTTGGTTATAATTCTGTCTCTGATGGGGGTCCCGCCGCATAGGATGATGCGTAGGTGGTTGCACCTGTGATTCCGGTGACATAAGAGTTGACATCTGGTTGGCAATATCCTGTCCTTGATTGTGAGACCTGCCTCTCCATGGCGACTGTCTATTCGGCGGAGGGAAAAATCCAATGCCCTGCACATCCGTAAGTTGCATCGGAGGATTCATTGCCGGCGGTGGCGGCGGCAGCATCGGCGGCGGCGTAGGCCAAGAGAGACGGGCGCGAGGCATTCTACTCGAGGCACCACCATTCGCCCAGCGGCTGCTTCCAGGCGACCGGCGAGCACTGCCGTTGTGCTGGGGCTGACCCCCTGCGGAGCCCTTGTTGCTGCCTCTCTTCTTGGGCTGGTGCTTGTCGTAGCTAATCAGCTTCACTGGACGCGCCGCCAGGGGGTGGCCGCACAGCCCCGCCCTGTACTGAACGTCCATCGGGGCGACGGCCGGCTGGAAGACGTGCTCCAGCTCCTGCAGGCGGGCGACCTCGGGCAGCCAGGTGCGCACGTAGAGACCCTCGGGGTCGTAGTCGAACGACTGCACGATGGGGTTGAAGATGCGGCCGGCGCCCTTGGGGTCGTTGCCCACGCCGGCGTTGTACTGCCAGTTGCCCCAGTTGGCGCAGACGTCGTAGTCGACAGCCAGCATCTGGTACCACTCGGCGCCGAGGCGCCAGTCGATGTGCAGGTGCTTCGCCAGGTAGATGGCCACGTTCTGCCGCGCCCGGTTGGATGTGTAGCCCGTCGCCCACAGTTCGCGCTGAGAGGCATCGATCAGGCTGACGCCGGTCATGCCGCGCTGGAACTGGCGTAGTTGGTCTGCGATGGCATCTGGATCCGGGATCTGGCCCGGCTCTGCTTGGTCATGAAAAGGCGTCTTCCAAACTGGACGCGGCCCGGGCGGGATGACGTCACTACCCGTCGACTGTTGACCATTCCCGTTCTGGGCATGCCCGTTCTGATCTCCATTCGAGGATGGCCTCGAGACGGTAGCAGGTTCAGTACCTTCACTCGCGGCTGGTTCTTCTGTAGCAGCAGCAGCAGGGTCAGGGTTAGGGGCAGGAGCTTGAGGCGATGCATCTTCAGACTCAGCAGTTCTTACGGGAATGCCCTGTTGAAAGTGCTCGCAATTCATCATGATCCTCCCCTCCTCGTTCCGGAGGCCGTGGAGCTTGAAGATGCGCAGACGAAAGCGGCAAAAGTTGAAGAAGAAGAAATCGCGCCACAACAGCTCTTTCCGGATGGCTTTGGTGCCGGCGTTCTCGCCCTCGCCGTAGCCTTCTGACGTATTCAGCGTATACTCGGTCCCATTCTCATAGCTCACAAGCAGCGCGTGCACCTGGCGTGCAGTCAGGCAGCCCTGGGCCAGGTAGGGGGAGAGCCGTGTGCTAAACTGCTCGCCGAGAAGGCCGTCTCGGCTTTTGTCATAATTGATGACCAGGTGGCGGTTCCGAGCGCAGAAGATCCGGTGAAGCTGCGCGTCAGCCTCGTCTTCGCCGCCTAAAAATGGATACGTGGTGGTCTTTGGCACGATGAAGGCGTCGATGGGGCGTTCGCCGTAGCTCTCTAGAGCCTGCACATTATACTCCACTGTCGCCCGAGACTCGTTTATGGCGGCTTGGATGTAATCTTCAAAAGGTTTGAGAGGAGCAACCAGAGCGGCAACAAGCTCCTCGCAGCTGTCTGGAATCATAAAGGGCAGCCTTTGCGGCGGGGCCTCTAGAAACGGAGGCAGAGAATTCTTTGCCACGTTTGGAAGGACTTTTCGCGGTCTCGAAGAGAGAGGCTCATATTTCTTTTGCAAATCCGAGAAGATATTCGGAAACTCATGAAAGCACTCTAGTCCAAGATCTCGCCTGCGTAGTGTCAGTAAGCCTGAAAATTTATACATAAATACAGAAAGAGAAGGAGAGAGGTAGGGGGAGGGACACAGAGATAACGCATTACGCAAGAAAAGCAGAGGCAAACTGGTACATACTCATCCATGAGATACTTTTCGCTGCTCCATGATCTGAACTCGACACCATGCTTAGCGCAGATAGCATCAAGTTCTGCTTCGTCACGAAACTCCTCGCCGCCCGTTTCATAGACGGTCCACACAGAGCCGACATGGTGGCCTTCTTCCTTTAGATGAATGATGGCGTCTTCTACTACGTCGGCTGGTAGGCCCGCCCGGATAGATAGCCCGCTGCCGAGAGACTCGAGATTCTTTTTTACGTTGTGAACACATTCGGCAGTGAACTTGGCCCTGACGCTGCCGCATCTCCAATATTTGCCAATCTTGCTCCGAGCTTCTGGGTACGGGCTCTTCTCTTCGGAGCCTTCTGGGACGAGCCCAGAGATTTCCATTTGCTTGGCGTGAAAGACGTATAATGGCAGAAGCTCTGTGAAACCATACTCCTTAGAATTTTGAGCGAGTTCGTGGAGAATCGGGTTGTCTCTGGTGCGTAGATCACGGCGGAGGAGGTAGATGAGCACATTGCTCTCTGTCTCTTCCTTTTCAGATGGAAGAGACATTGCGTATACTGTTCGTTAAGACTGATATTGTAAGACTTGGAAGTCAAGAAAATTCAAATTTAAAGTAATGCTCTGAAGCTATGAGCTGTACAGATGATCGTAGAAGAGAGATCCGAGACGATCAATGGAGAAAATAGCTTGTAAAAGTGTTGATGTCGGAATTTGAGGATGCATGGCACGAAGAGAAGGATGGAATAAAATATAGGAATGAGAAAGACACAAAACGAAAAAAAATTAGAAAATAAAAAAAAATCAAATAACGGTTTAGAAAGAAATAAATTATGAGAAAAAACAGTTGTAGAGTAGAAAGGAAAGTCACAGAATGAGAATAAGTCTCAAAGCGAGGGATAAGGAAAACTAGCTTAGACGAATATATGAGAAGCAAAATTGAGATTTCTCTCCTCGTGAGTATACAACTAGAACGAGACATCTCTAATATGACGAAGGGGCTGCTTTTTTCAACTCTGTTATAACAAAAAGCAGGTCCATAAAAGAGTTGGTTCTCTGTTAGCTTAAACATGATGTGGTTAGAATCTGGGGAGTCTCTAAACTAGCCAACGGAACGGGCCTGGTCTTGCATGTTGAGCCTCTTCTTTTCAATTTCTTTCTAAGCAGACCATAAAATTCTTATTACGTACGTCTCTAGAACTATATGGTATCAAGTAGCAGATACAAGGTACAAGTGCCTGTTTGAGCTAATTCAATCGACGCCTATCTATACATTGCACTAGATCCTATGTACAAGTGGTTGTCTGGTAACGAGGATCTCGTGAATTGTAAAGGAGAGGTGACTAGTGTCTTTATGGAATAGGTGCCGTGACTAGAAAAGAGCAGACCTGTTGGAAGTTATTTTGAGAAAAAATACGGAATCAGAAACAATGACGCAGACCATGGAGGGAGAAGCCCTGCAAAGAGAGAGAACGCTTAAAAATCCAGCTGTAAATACACATGATAAAAAAATCATTAAGAGAAAAGCGAGGACACAAATGAGAAGAACGCATGAGAAAGAAACGTCAAGACACTCGAAAACGGTAGAAGATTTAGCCATAAGTTACATCTCATCCACAGTCCGATAAAATTAAATACAGTGGCAATCGGCCTTCAGTTGAATTTGCAACCGTAGGGAGTTTTGTGAAGGAGAAGGGGTACAAACGATAAGGACAACGCAGAGGCGGCGTCTAACGAGCAGAATGGATTGAAAATGGTTCACAGGCTTATATTTCTTACGGCTGGACAAGAGTCTTATTATCCAGGTACCATCACGGTAGTAGGAGAAGACAGGTCTGTATAGTTCGAGTACACACGCTGCAGAAGATCTCTTTTCAAGATACATTTTATGTTCTTGTGCTTTTCTTCTCCCGTTTGAATGGTCCGTACGTTGATTTCTCATTTCATTTTTTTTTCTCAGCGTCTGACTTGGCTTACTTTCTCATCTCCCCAAAAAGGGGCAATACAAACTTTTTTTTGTAAGTTATTTTGCCCATTTTAAAACACACACACAAAGGAAAAAAAATAAGTTGAGAATAAAGATGATTAAATTTATCTTGCGTTTTGCGACTTGTGGACGAAGAAGTTTAGGTTGATGAAAATTTGGCATGACGAAAAGGAAAAATTAAATAGAAGTTCATGTTACTTGACACATAAAATACACTGTAGGGAGAGAAATTGAGAGAACATAAATTCTCCGTTTCTCAAGGGTTCCGTGCAGTCTCTAATGGGAGAAGGATTCGAAAATGAGGGAGAGAAGGAAAGTAGCTATGAGATAGGCTAGGCACAAGACTGGATGCTTCTGATACAGAGTGCTGGAGATGAAGAGCATCAGTGAATGCCTTCTAGCGACATCAAAGATCTCAGATAGTTTTATGGTATTTTTGGATAGTGTTGCAAAAAAGAGAACCGCACAACAAAGTGCCACATACACCCCTTTGCAGTAGCGGCGTGTTGGATGTTGCCTGCGTGTTGTGTGCGCACATTATTTTTGTGGATTTTTGAAGTCTTTCGTACGTCTGCTGAAAATCTTGATCTTCTTTTCTACCTTAGAAATCAAAGTTGACCCTATCATTCAGCAAATGCATGCCCTAAACATTGAATATTTTGGCGTTTGACTATGTCTATTATGTTTTATTCCTTGGCCATTTCGCTAATCCATCTAGTACTGAAGCACACCGAGTTTAGTGATCAAATACAATATGCAGAAAACCACGGGGGATTCAGAACTAGGCTCGAATCACCTGATATAGAGAGTGCTGCACCAGCCCCATGTCCCTGTAGCTTGCTGAGAAAGAAAGACAGGAAACACGAATGGAGAGCGGGTCCATCCGCCTTGCTGCCCCCCTCCTCCTTCTCAGCGCCCCCCCCCCCCCCCCCCCCTTCCCTCAAAACTTGTCCTTGACCTGGCCCAGCGCGTACTTCCGAGGCACGACGAAGAGGCCCTTTGCCTCGACGCAGATCTCGCCGCTGGGCTTCTGCAGCGTTGCGGAGCACCAGAGCTTGCGGCGCCCGCCGGGCTTGGCGTCCTCGCCGTCGTCGAGGTGGGGCTTGCACCAGACGACGTAGTAGTCGGGGACGGGCACGGGCTTGCGGTACTGCAGCTCGAGGCGGGCGGTGACGCCGGTGCGGGCGGGCAGGGCCAGGATGGCGCAGCGGCCCAGCGCCTCGTCGAGGATGGTGGCCAGGGCGCCGCCGTGCGCCTGCAGCGGCCAGCCCGACAGCGCGGGGCCCAGGTACAGCACGCTGGCCACCTCGCCCGTGACCGTGTTGTGGAAGATGCGGTGGCAGCCCGTCATGCCGCGCAGGCCGCCCATGGCGCCCGTGGTCAGGCGCGTGCTCCGCGGGGCCGGCGGCGGCGGCGGCGCCGACGGGTTGGTCAGCTGCGGGTTGTTGACGTCCGACACCTCGACGAGGTCGCCGCCCTCGGGCAGGCGCAGGTGCCGAGGCGGGCCCGCCGCCGCCGCCGCCGCAGCCTCAGCCTCAGCAGCCGCCTCGGCAACCTCCGCTTTGTCCGCGGCCGTGGCCGACGGCGCCGACCACCGCTGCCCCACGTCCCACTCTTCCCAGTCCGGGTGCGTCTGCAGCGCCGCCACCAGCGGCACCCGATGTGCCACCTCGCGCTGCAGCTTCTCGATCTTGGCGCGCTCCGCCGCCGACCCCCGCTCGTACACGCCGCCCAGCGGCCGGCTCAGCAGCTGGAAGCCGTGGTAGCTCGAGTAGCCGCCGATGCTCATGCCAAGCAGAAGAAACACAATGGTGGATGTGCGGATGCGGCGTCTCTTGGGGGGCGGAGGGCCCGGCGGCGGCGAGGTGAACGCGGCCTGCTGTTGCGTCAAGGCCGGGCGACTTGTGTGGAAGGGCTGGCGTCGTACGGCGGCAGACTTGGAGAAGGAGATGGTGTGCTTATATCTGTATTGAAATTGGCGCAGGCATTGCGACGATGGCGGTGCAGCGGCCGTCTGGCGCAGCTGCAGAAGAAGAAGCAGCGACGAAGCTCTAGTTCGCGGCAGGACGGTAGCAGCAGCAGCATCGGCTACTGTGCGGGATTTCGTGGTCATTGCAGCCATTGGGATCTCCCGTATTCGGGGCATCATCGCAGCTGCGAAAAAGAGGTTGAGGAGAATGCGAGGATCGAACAGCCCAGCACTTCTAACTATCGTATGGAGCGAGTGAGTGGAGTGGTGACGAAAGTGAGGTCCCAAGGTAAAAAGGGCAGAGCCTCGGTCGGGGCTGTTAGATCGCCCACCAGACCCACTTTTCTGCAAGGGAGCTCATCTGCACTGCGGATACCTAAAAATGAGACCCATAGAACACTTTTACCGATATAAATCGCTGAAGCTTTACGGAGCAGAATGCTCGTCATTTGCAGGGTTCCATCTTGTCTGTATTGAGTGGCTGCTTGGAAACAGGAAAATGTGTACATGCGTTATTATCTCGAGGCAATTGTCGTGATCGTAGTTGGAAATCCACTGAATTATTCTATAGATATAAAAACAAGAATCTACAAATAGAAGTAAAGCTTTCTTAGATGCAAAGAATCTCCTGCTCTGCGTCGAAACCCGAGTGAATACAAATAGAAGAGAACGAAAGAAGAAGCAAAAGTCTATATCTTGGGTTTGACGACCGTCTCCTGTTCGGGTTCTTTCAACCGCACGATGCCCTGGAGGCAGTGTTAGCGAAAGCAGATGACAAAAGGCAGGGTAGATGAAAAAAAACAAACAAACAAAAAAAAATTACCTCCTGGATGCACGTGGCCAGCAGCGTGCCGTCGCTGCTGAAGAGGCGCTGGGCGACGACGCCGCGGCCGGCGCCGGCCCAGGGGCTCTCCATCTCGGCGAGCATCCACTCGTCGGCGCGCACGCGGTCGGGCTCGTGGAAGTAGATGGTGTGGTCGAGGCTGACGACCATGCCGACCTCGGGCCGCCCGCGGTACGCCTCCAGCGGCACGCCGCCGCCCTCAAACTCAATGTACTCGCGCACCACCTTGGCCAGCGCCGGGTTGCGCGCGAAGAAGCCCCTCTTCTTCTTCTTCTTCTTCTTCTTCTCGTTTTGTCCCTGGCCGTCTTGGTCTTGGCCGCGCGCCTCGCCGCTCACGATGGCATTGACGTCCTCTTCCTCGTCGCCGCTGTCGCCGTCGTCGCTGCCGCTGTCGTCATCGTCGTCGTCGTCGTTGTCGTCGTCGTCGTCCTCGCCGAGCAGGCTCGCCACCGAAAAGGGGAACCGCCACAGCCGGTGGATGCGGCAGATGGTGCCGATAAAGTAGCGGTCGCTGAGGTAGGCGAGCGCCGCCAGGTGGGCGCCGCGGCCGCCCTCGGGCGAGATGCGCCCGCGCACGCGCACCCACTGCTGCGTCTTCTTGAGGTGCACGGGCCCGCCGAACCCGCTGTCGCTGCTGTCGCCGCTGTCGCCGGCGCCCACCAGCCGCATCGGCCCGGCCTGCACCGGCTGCACCGAGAACGGGCTGCTCTTCTCGTTGCTGCTGCCGCTCGTGCGCTGCCCGCGCGTCAGCCGCCGCACCGCCGCTGCAAACCGCTCGTACGCCAGGTCGTCCATCGTCGGCTGGCCGCCCGCGTCGCCGTACCCCGGCGGCGGCAGCGGCGGCCGGTCCGCCGGCAGCACCGCCGCGTGGCCCACCTCGTTCAGCAGTGCCGGCAGCGGCGGCGCCAGGCCCGGCGAGGGCCCCTTCGCCGCCAGCCGCACAAACGACATGGTCACCGTGAAGATGCAGCGGCCGCGCTGCCGCGCCTGCACCGTGCGCGTCGCAAACGACCGGCCGTCGCGCACCCGCTCCACGTGGAACAGGATCGGCACGTCGCCGTTGCCCGCCAGCAAAAAGTAGCAGTGGCAGCTGTGCACCGCAAAGTCCGCCGGCACCGTGCGCTGGCCCGCCGCCAGGCACATCGCCACGACCGTGCCGCCGTAGATGCCGCGCGCGCCCGGCGGGTGCCACGAGGGCCGCGTGTTGGTGAAGATGTCCTGCGGCTGCGTTAGCGGCCGCAATTTGAAATGGATAGCGGCTCGATCTGCAGAATTTCCCTTACCTCGCCCAAGACCGACATAGCTGTGATGTCGAGGTCATTTTCGATGGGGGACCGGGCCGGGTCCGGCGGCGGCGGCCGGAGCAGCGTGGGATGTGGATGTGACATGGGGGAGTTGTGAGGGAGTGTGAGAAGAAGGGAAGGAAGGGAGGGGAAAAGGGAAGAAAGGAAGCTGGCGAGAAAAAAAAAAAGATGGTCAGATTATAAAGCTGGCACAACTGACGAGGCAATACGCATATAAGCGAATCGCTCCAAATCAGACCGAGGTCCTATTAAATGAGCTCTGCGTAAGGGGTATTACACGGAGCAGCTGTGTGTTGGCTTTCCCCCTAAAAGTCGCAGCCAAGATCGGCTCACCGTAGCCTCACAGGCTCTGGTCTAGTCCAGTCCAGCTAGCGTCACGTGCAGTTAGGCCAGGGTGGTTTTCCAGCCGGCACTTGAATGCTAACAACAAGCTGGCAGCTCAAACATGGGGTTGATGGAATGCAAGGAGTGCTGCGGTAATAATATCCAACGTTAGCATTTGCATTGCGTTGAATGGCAGACAAGGTTTTGGTCGTCGGTTCCGCAGGCCTTTTCAATACCAAATTGGGATGCGTGACCCACTAACCTCGGCACCGGCTAGCCTGTGAAAATGCTCCCAGCCCGCAGTGTATGTGAAAGAAAGTCTGAGGAGGACGGGAGGAGGCAATGTGAACAGTAATCCGCGTACGATACAAAAAGAAGTGCCACGGCTAGACGAACCCTGGCTTCAGAACGCTCATTTATACTCCCTCTCTGTAGTTCTGTTTGTTTAACGGACACTTCTGCCGTCTCTGACAGCGTATTAGTGATCATATCTCCAGAACCGATTTAACCATTGATTGCCCGTCCGTCAGCTGGGAACTCTAATTGTCTCAAGTCAAACCCCAATATAGTAATCGTTCTGTTAAATGAGAGGTTTGTGAGATCTTGTACTCGATTGAAGATTTTGTATGTGTGTGTATATGTATATATATCTTTCTGTTGCTTTTGTCTTCTCTGCTCCTTCTAAACCAATACTTTACAAGACAAGTAAAATGAAAAGGTAAATGTGTGTATATATGCAGGTGTAGAGTCGATTCCAGAAAAGTCCAAAGAAGCGAGTGACTAGAAATATGAACAAGAAAGATTTGAGTGCAAAAAAAAAAAAAAAAAAAAGATAACAGCCGCAAAATAAAAGTATCTGCTCCTCTCTCTTCTCTTACAACGATCTCATCCCTACCCTTAGTCGTCTGCCTCCCTGGCAGAGCCCGCAAAGATCGGCTCCAGGTGGGACCACACGCTGCGGTCGCCCTGGCCGGCCTTGTCGCGCGCATCCCAGTAGCGGCCGTTGAACTGCCAGTACGTCTCGCCCGTGATGGGGCACGTCGCCTTGCTGAACCACGCCGGCACGAACTCCTCGCCTGCCGACTCGCGAATCCGCCGCCGCGAGCGCTGCTCCTGCTCGAGCCGGTTCTTCTCCGTCGCCGCGAAGTCGTACTCGCCCTCCTCCATGGCACGCTGGTCGGGCCGCAGGCGCGAGTCCGTCGGCGCCAGCCACGGCCGCAGCTGCTCGTCGATGTGATTGAACGTCAGCACGAACGGCGTTAGGTTGAACGGGATGCCCTTGGGCCGCTCGTTGGCCTTCCAGATCAGGTACACCTTGTTCTGGTCGCCCGCAAGCCCACCCTTGTGCACCCGCATCTGGCCCGTCTCGTCTAGGTCGGCTCCACCGCTGCTGCCCCCGTTGCTCGTCGCCGTGGGCTCCGACACCGTCGCCTGGTAGCCCGGCGTCAGCCGCGCGTACAGCTTCGAGTTCCACCGTCCGCCTAGCGACACCCGCACCCGGCCCGTCTTGTCCACGATCTTTCCCGAGATCAGGTACGCCGACGCCGCCGTCCACCCACGCGGCTTGAACTCGATATGCGCCACCTCACCCGTCGTCCAGTTCTTGATCTCCATTGGGCCGTAGTTGTCTACCGTGGGGTTGCCCGTGATGATACCGATGACCGAGGACGTCACCTTTTTCCACGTGAAGAAGTCCTCGCGCCCGCCGTTGGTCGGCTGCAGCTTCAGAAACCACGTTCCCAGCGGGTTGATGTCGAACGACCTGCCGTAGAACTTTGACCGCACCGACGACTCGCCATAGTACGTCCACCGGGGCGACTCCGCCCACGCCGCACCGATGGGCGGGTGGTGGCTCACCTGCTCGATAAAGAAGCGATAGTTCTTGTCCGGCCGCACGTACTCAAAGGTCTCGCCGAGCAGCGGGTTGAAAGGCTTGGCAATGCGCCCAACCGTCGACGCATACTCGCTGGCCGCAAACGCCGCCACGTAGATGAGGCGCTCAATCGAGTCGGAGCGCTCGGCAGCCTGGTCCAAGAGGTCGGCGTACTCCATGTCCTCGCCGCAGCGATAGAGCAGCGATGTGGGCTCGTTGAAAGTAACTGGCAGCGTCATCTTGGTCATGTCCTTACCAACCATGGATTTCAAAATGCTCTGGAAGATGGTCAGCAAGGAGTAAGAGAAGCAGAGGGGAAAACACGGGTCGGGGCAGAGGCACAACTCACCCATAAAGACAGCTTCGGCCGGTTGTCGGCATCCATCTTAAGCCGCTTACGAATGCCATTCTCATAACCCTTGAACGACTTGCTGATGTCGATGCCCGACACGACGATCTCGCCCTTCTCCCTTGATTTTGCTTCGGCATCCCGATCAATTTCTTCGTCCGCCGCTTCGATCTGCTTCTCTGAGGGCATTTCCGGCTCAAACTCAACCTCACCGGCGTCCACGGCATCGAAAAACTCTTCGTCGTCAGACTCGGAGTCTGAGAGCCCCGCTGCTGCGACCTGCTCGATCACGGTCTGGCGCCGTGACATGTTGATGGACGGCGACCGCGGCCCGCTGGAAGGCGGGACGTCGAGTTCTGCGGCTGTAGAAGTTTCGTGTTCAACGGGGATTTCATTCGCCGCGGAGGCGGCCGCCGCCGTTGCAGCAGCAGCCAGAACGCCGCTCGAGACCATGATGCTGCCGGCGCCGCCGCCAATGCTCGACGCAGGGCGGTCGTCCAGGACGCCACTGCCAATGACCTCCTTCAGGATGCGCTTGGCCGTCTTCTTCTTCTCCTCGGCGGCGCCTACGCGAGCCTCGAGGGCCTCCTGCTCACGGGCCACCTGCGCCATGCTCTCTTCCCACATGCGGCGCATCTCGACCTCGCGGTCCAGACGGTACTGCCAGAAGGCGTCACGGTCGCGCGAGATGCGCATTAAGTCGCCGATCAGGCCCGTCAGCGACCGAATGGCGGCGTCATACGTGGACAGTGCTGCGCTTGTCTTGGAGTCCGTCAGGGTCAGCGCCGGGTTCCGCGTCGCCTCGCTGACCAGCGCCTGTGTCACCTGCGCCATGGTCTCCAGCTGTAGGCGCGCCGACTGAGCGGTGATGGTTAGCGCGTCGCGCGTCGCTGAGGGAGCGTCGCGGTCGCGGCCGCCAGCACCGCTGGATGCATCGAGGTCTTCATCGTCATCGTCGCCGTCGTCGTCCATGCCACCGCCAATTCCGCTCAGGTCTCTCCGCTTGCTGTGCATTGAACTAGATGGCAGGCCCGTCTCGGCATCGACGAACTCGCCCAGGGGTCCCGTTGCGGCGTCGTCATCTACGCTGCCGACTGTGCTCGCACCGAACCCACCTGCGGTCACTAGCCCCTTGCTGTTTGCCGACCGTGCCGCCGTCGACTGGACACGAGCCAGCTGGCTGCTGTTGCGGCGAATGTTGTTTTCGGAGATGCTGGCGTTCTCGCTCTGCGCATGGTCTGCGTGGGTGACAGACGACGGCGCCTGCGAGTGCTGCGACTGGTGCGTCATCTGGGGCTGTAGCGTGTGCTCAGCCTTGGCCTGCCGCAGCAGCTCGGCGCTGCGGGCACGCTGGCGCTCTTCCTCCTTGGCTTGGTCCTTTGTCCACTGGATCGAGTTGTTGAGCGCCCAGAACCAGCGCTTGGCCTCGACCTCGTGATTCGCTCTTAGAGTGTATTTCACTGACGATTTGCCAATGATCTCAAACTTGGTCTTCTCGTCAGGGCTCATGATCAGCTTGGCGATACGCATGTTGATAGCGCCACGGCACGCTGACCCGGCATCGTCCTGGTGCTTGTAGTAGCTGAGCACACCATCTTCCAGCACGAACCACCGGAGCTGGTATCCCTTCCTGTAGTTTGTCCACTTCTTGAGGTAGCCCTTCATCTCGCGCGCCTCGCGGCCGGCCAGCGGATCCAGAACTGGCTGGGGGCCCGCGCCGGCCGCGCTGCCATTGCTTCCTCCACCGGCACCGCTGGCGCTCAGGGCCGTGGAACTGGATACGTTGCTGTAGGCGAGGCCGCCCTGCGCGGCAGCGCCAAGCACAGCCTTTTCTTGGATGCCGCGCTGGGCAGCAACGGCAGCAGGCGATTTCTTGAGCATGGCACGCGTCACATCATCCTTGGTCACATCCTGCGGCAGCTTCCCCTTACGATCGCGCCGGAACGGATCTGCCCCGTGTAGAAGCAAGACCTGGATGAGCTGTGTGTTCCTGCGGCGAGCGGCCTCATGTAGGAGCGTGCCGCCAGCCTGGATAGTGATAGGATCGGAGGCAAACTCGGTGCTGTTGATGTCTAGAACAGTCTTGAGCCGCGGCTCTTCGAGCACTTGAGCCAAGGTCTTGTACTCGCCCCGAGCAATCAAGTCTTGAACTTCCTTTATCTTGCTCTCAGCGAAGATAGACCGCGAGAGCTGGAGCAGCTGGAAGATTTCTGGATTCCGAGCGAGATCGAGCGGCAGCCGGGCCTGTGCATTGGCGATCGAGTCGTTGATATCCTTCTGCTCCAGAAGCAGCCGTACGACGTGGGTGCGCCCCTGAGCGGCAGCCAAGTGCAGCGGAGTGTTGCCGTCTTTGTCGCGTAAGTTCACATCGATGAGACCGGCGCCATCTGATAGGACGTACTCGACCACGGGGAATTCAGCGCACTGGATGGCAAGATGCAGCACAGACGTGTCATCGAGCGCGCCGCCAGACGTAGTGGCAAAGGAAGATGTGCTAGCGCGCGGTAGTCCTGCTGCAGCCGTGTCGGACGTCTCGCGAATAACTTTCGATATAGAAGCCGTGTCACCGCTCCGCAGAGCCTCGACGATACGAAACTTGCGGACGGACTGCTCGAGCGACGTATGCTGCGAGGGGGAGGACGCAATACCACTAGCACCGCCGATGTTATTGGCAGCACCAGCAGAAGTAGGGTTGGCGAAGCCTGGCCGCCCGCCGGACGAGACACTGTGGAGCAGGGTGGACGACCCTTGGGGGCTGCGGCCCGTCAGCGAGGAGCCAGCGCCAGACATGCGCGGGACATGGCCCTTGATGGCAGAGGGTGGTGTTTGCTGGTACGCCTTTTGCTGGTACGCCATCGCGGGTCCACTGTGTGATTGAGAAGTGACAGAGGGCGACTGTGCTAGAGCGCTCTGAGAGCCATCCTCGGAGATGGCATCCTCATCGCCCGCGCCTGTCCCGCTGGCACTGCGGTCTTTTCGGCGGAGGATGGAAAGGGCGGCGCTTTTGGTTCGCTTGTGGTGGCTGACGAGGGGGAGGGGTTCATAACGGTCAGTTGCACGGTTTCTTCAGATCGGAAATGTCAAGCAGTAGAAGAACGGAGATGTGGGAAAAAAAGAAAAGAGCTCACCTATCACCGGCGTCCGACATCCTGGCTTGTCGATTAGGATCCAATTGCTATGGGATGGGCAGAATCGAGCTTGTTCGGAGAGTGAAACGTATAGAGAGAAAAGGTTGAGATTGTACTAAGGAGAACGTAATAAAAAGAAAACACTAACAACCCCCCAAAGAGACCACAGGAGACAGCTACGCCGTGTGGTTTGGCTGTTCTCCTTTGTGTTGTTCGTTGAAAGCTGGGGATTTGACTATGTGGCTCGCTGTCTTTCCCCCGCCCTTCAAAGGAAACTGGCCACCATTGCAGGTCAAGACGGTCAACGGAGGATGTGAAGAAGAAAAAGAAAGAGGGTTTAAAAAAATAATGGCGTGTTTATCGAACGCATGCGTATGTAGGAGAATGCGAAATCGACGCACTTAGACCGAAGAAGAGAAGAAAAAGGGAGGCGGTAAAGAACAGCCACTCAGTCATGAAGCATGACGTCGCACTAAAAGAACAAATAACAGCAAAAAGAGATAAAACAGGTAGGTACGATTGTACGGAGTACATTCGTTGTAAAAGTCGACGGCGGCGTTAAGGAGTGAGCAGGACCTTCTTTCGTTCCTGCCAATGTTTTGTTTTGCGACCAGCGTCTGTCTTTTTTGCTACAGCCACTAATTTCACGTGTTTTCTGCTTGTGGAGGGAAGGAGTGAGGGAGGCAAAGGAGGCAGCTCGCCTGGGTGGGCTCGGTGGGTGTCTAGGTGCGTGGCGTGCCAAAAGAGGATTAGCGGTGTGACCGCCCTGCCACGGCTGATTTGCAGTTGTTTGCAGGCACGTCCAGGTACGATGTCTTGCCTCTGAGGCGCTGTGGATACAAAAGGCACGGCGGGCTTCTAGTGGACGATAGGGGAAGACGAGGCAAATAAATTGCAAAAGGTGTCCAGTCCCTGAACCTAAGCAGAAGCAATGGCGAATAGAATTACGAAGTATTGACTTACACAACGTACTCGTGCTCGTACACATTCGCGTACTCCGTGCACGTACCATGGTACAGAACCCATACGAAAACGAGCCCGCTATGGCTCTAACACCACCAGCGTGACAGAACCTGCTTAGGCCGGGAGATCCCCCAGTCTTCAGCAAATAGCTTCGAGTGGCGGCTGCTGTTCGGATGGCAGACGGTCCTAAATTCCTGTTTCCTTTCTGCTGTACTGTCCAAGTTTCGAAGACATCGGGGAACAGTCGGAAAAACCGGTCTGGATGCCTATTGCTCCCCCTTTGCCCCTCTCTGCACAGATCCGGACCAGCGCTGGTCTGATAGGAGATTCGGCTTCAGCGGTGTTTAGATATTACATATTTCAGTGTCACATATGTACTTGTATGCTTTTTGAGATACGGTGCTAGGCCTAAAGAAGTAAATTTTTTGCGATGTAAGCTGGGTGATCCTATGCTGTGGCAGTCGTGGGAGTGCGTCTTTTAATGACGAAACTTCAAGACGCAAGACTATGTGGAAGTGTGGAACTGCAGCACCAGCAGCTGGGCTGGCTTGGCAGGCCTTGTCCAATAGATGGAGGCACTTCTGTCTTCCCCTTGTCTACTGCTTCGCTGGTAAGTATTGTAACCATCCCACGAGGCTGAGATCCGGTCCCGTAAGTGATGCTGAAACCTCTCCTGTCAACTGGCTGGGCGAGCGGCAGTACTTAGCGTCTATGACAGCTCGGTATACATGGCAGCGAGCTAGCTGCCTGCAACGGAACCACGGCCTGCGTTGATTCGGGTCATCCTTGCGCAGAGAATGATACCACATCACGTGGAGTCGATTAGCATAAGAGCCGGCTAGATGGCGTCTGCCTGGAAAGTGTCTGATGCAGGAAGTAAGAAAAAATTTTTCCTGCTTCCCTTCTTCCCTTCTTCTCGCTTTTCGACATCTTTGAAAAACCGTACCTGCGTATCTGCCCTTCCCCCGTACTATCCCCCCCCCAAAAAAGCCATGGCCGACCTCTACGCAGACGCCCTGTCCGTCTGGTCTACCATCGCCCCGCAGTGGGACGAAAGCATGGGCCGCGACGGCAACATGTACTGGTCGGTGCTGGAGGAGCCGAGCCTGGCCCGGCTGCTGGCGGCGAAGCGGGTCGGCGACGGCAAGCCCTCCGTCCGCGCTCTGGACATCTCCACCGGCAACGGCCTGACGGCGCGCTGGCTGGCCACGTACCTCGCCGGAGAGAGCCGCGGCGACGTGGAGGTCGTGTCCACTGACGGCAGCGAGGAGATGCTGGACCACGCGCGGTACTGGGCGGCGAAGGCGGCCGAGGAGGCCGCCGCCGACCCGACTCGCGCGCCGCCGCCCAACATTCGCTTCGCCAAGCTGGACGTCACCCGGCCGGAGGACTTTCTTCCGCTCGTCCGCGAGGCAGAGCAGGTAAGTGAAGCGAATGGATTTTTCATTCTGTCGTAGACGGGAGCGCCGGAACGGAGATGCGATGAACGGCGAGGAATAGACTGCTTAGCAACCTCTCCTCTCATCGCCCTTTCCCCCTCCGCTAAACCTGGGACAGTCTCCCTTCGACGTCGTCCTCATGAACATGGCCATCATGGACGTGCCCACGCTGGAGCCGCTGGCTGCGGCTCTGCCGTCGCTCTTGGCAAAGGATGGCGTGTAAGTTTGTGATTTTTTTTTTCTGGTTGTAGAATCAGGAAAGAGGCCAGCTCACTCTCCATCTCTTTTTCCTTTGTCTGGCGGCAGCTTCGTCGGCTCTCTCCTGCACCCCATCTTCTATACGCCGCGCTCCCGCCGCACCATCGAAGTGGTCTACGACTACGACGTGCCGGAGGCCGGCAGCGGCAGCGATGGGACATCCGCTGCGGCCGAGATCACCGACAACGCCTTCATCTACGGCTACCGTCTCGACCGCTACCTCCACGTGCCGCCCTGGAAGGGCTTCGCCCACGCCGGCCAGAAGCGCGCCCAGTACTACTTCCACCGCCCGCTGCACGAGCTGTTTGGCGTATTCCTGCGGAGCGGCCTGCTGGCGCTGGACGGCATCGAAGAGCCGGCGTTTGAGCCCGAAGACGCGGCGCAGGCGGGGCGCGTGGAGTCGACGCGGCACTTTACCCAGTTCCCGCAGATTCTCGTGTTCCGGCTGCGGCGGGTCAACTAGAGACACAAGAGGCTCCAGGCAGCGAAAAGCAAGGAGACGTTTCTAGAATGCTTCTTTTTCCTCCTTGCATGCTTTTTACAGAGTGCATAGACCAAATGCACTGATCAGAATGGACCAAAAAAAAAAGAGATTGCGCTTGACTTTTCGTATTTCTTCTAAGTTTTGATTTTCATTATCTTCTCGCCACTCGTTTGGATACACCTTATTTATACATCTAGTCTTATCGTATGCTATACCCTATGTCTGTTATGATTTTGTCTAGATACTCTCGTTACTTTCTTAGAGACAGACATATAACAGAACATAAAAATCTGCTGCAGAGATAGCGACAGCTTGGTTTGAGAGAACCACCCCTCGGCCATTGTCAACCCTCAAAAGTGAGTTTCATAAGCTTTCGTATTTTTGCTACTCTCTCTAGATCCCACATAAATACACACGCTCCCCTAAAATAATAGTCCCAGCCCTTCCGAGTCCGTAGAATTGGCATGCAAGCAGAGGCCCGATTCACCAAAAGGAAAACACAAGGATGGCAAGGGTCGGGAAGGGGATAAAAAGAGAAACCCCGTAACCATCATTAGACCTTTCCCATGATACACAAGGCTTATTGAGCGAGTGACCGACACAAATCATGAAAAGAGAGACCAGGAACGCTCTTTTTGTGAAAAAAGAGAAAAAAAAAAGGAAGATGATATATTGAGAAAGTATGACGACAAAGGGAACAGCCACAAATGAAATAAGAAAACTCAAAGAAACAGAGCATAAAGAAACGCCAAGAAGATTAAAAAAAACCGTATGCCAGTTTTAGAGATTACAGAAAAAGGAAAAAAATAAAAAAAATAAGACCCTGAGCCGATCGAACAGTGGGTACAATGCGATTTCATAAAACCATTTTTCATGGCCGACACGCGCGTGCAAATGCTTCGCTCCGCATATGATTTTGGGACACAAAAGAAAACCATAGGACGTCACCGGCAGCAACAGCGGCACCACCTACGTCTACAGAAACAGGAATCTCTCTACCGGCATCCCATATTACCGATCCAGCCGGGCAGGCTGAGGCTGCCAGCCGTTCAGGTACGCCATCAGACCCATGCCGATCAGAACTACGCCCACCATGGAAGCATATGGAATGCTGTTCATGAGGGCACGGTCGTGTGCGGCCTTGGTGAGCGAAGCCGTGGCGGGCTTGATGGTTTCTGACCGGGAGAGCGCAGTCAAGTCGTCCTCGGCAAGATCGTCTGCGATGGGTTTGCCTCGGAGCCGCTGCGCCTGCGTTTGCTGTGCGGGATTCTGAGATGCCGACTGCTTCTGTGCAGAGATGACAGGGCTGTCTGATGGTCCCACCGACGAGCCAATGCCGCTGTCCGCATCGCTTGCCGCGACGGAGCCGTCGCTGTTCCTCTTCCGTCCCCGCGAAAATGACCGCACAAACGTGTCAGACGACGAGGTGTTTGCTCCCGCTGCCGCTGCAGATGCTGCTGCCGTCGCCTCTGCAGCCGCCGCCGCCAATCTCACGTTATCTTCATCTCGCTGGCGGATTCGCTGGACCATTTGTTTCAGCGTCTCCCTGTCTGCGTCCCTTTCGGCTTCGGCCTTCTCTGCCCGCTCGCGGAACATGTCCAGCTGTTTCTTCATGCCTTCCATTTCTGTCATCATGGAATCGATCCGGGCCCGGAAAACAGTATCGCTTCCGTCCTTGTCTGCATCGTTCCTTGTCTTGTCTTCTGAGCTGGTCGTAGCATCGATGGCTGGCGGCTCGAAAGCATCTTCAAGTGTCGAGTACGAATCGCTGATGCCTTTTGCAGACCCATTTAGATGTGGCAGAACAGCAGGCGCCGCCGCAGTAGCAGCTGAGGCTTCCTCTAGTCTCCGAGCCAGCTCCTCGGCTGATTTCCGCGCCTCTTGCTCTCTATGCAGCTTGTCTTCTAGCTCGCGCACCCGCGAGCTCTGGGAGTCGATTTCCCGCTTTGCGGTGTTTAATGCGTCTGTCAGCTGAAGGACTTGGCCGACAACATCCGGCCGGATGGGAGAAGTAGATGACCCTGATTTTGGCCGCTCCGTCGTTCCCCGCTTAAGAGAAGGCACATCAGGCTTTTCTGGCAGGGGCTGTTGGGGAGGTGGTGCAGGAGGGTCGGAGAAGCGCGCCTTAGGGTCAGCTCGGAAGGGTACGGCGTTTCCATTAGTGAGGTGTGCTGGCCCCGATGAGTCGGCAGTCTCAGCTTTGGCGTTGGAATTGGGGTTCGGATTGCTGTTGGCATTCGCATTGGCTTCGTTGCGGATGTCATCTTTAGACAACAGGGCTTTGATGAATTCTTGCGTCCGCATCAAATCTTGCGACTGTTGTTTCGCGTTTCGCATTTCTTGCTGCAGTGTTTGTTAGAAGAGGATTCTGCCATTTGTTGAGATATGAGCATATCAAAGAGGTACATTCAGACTTACGTTAATTTTCTTGACAATTGCCTCCGTCGAGGGACCCGTAAACCACAGGCCTCGCTGCAGAGCCATGCCGTTATTTTGGGCGGCGGCCATATTGGATGTTGGAGCCACGCGGCCGGCGGGGCCGAGAGGAGCCTGGCTGCCGTTCCGTCCCCGGAAGGGCATCCCATTCATCTGCGAGCCCATTATGGCGCCGTTTGCCGGGTCCAGGTCGCCAAAGTTCATGTCGAGGAGGTTGCTCGAGGGGTTGATGAAGCCGGCATGCTCGACCTTGGCGGCCACCTTGTGGTGAACAACGGATTTCTGGTCTTCGCTGACAATATCAATGCCCAGCTCGAGATGATCGTTGGTCTGCAGCTCGTGCGGCTCGGATTCGCGGTTCTCAGCCGACAGACGCGTGCCGTTGACAAAGGTGCCGTTGGAGGACTTGATGTCCCGGATCCAGATCTTGCCCTGGCGGTCGGCCCAGATCTCAGCATGCTGCCGTGACAGCACCTTGCTGTCGAAGTAGCCGTTGACGGTAGTAGGGGTGGTGCTCTTGTTGGTCTGCCGACCGATGCGGAGCGTGTCGGGGACAAAAGGGACGCTGATGGTCTTGCGATCAAACGTGCCGTTTAGAGATAGGAGATAGAGCACCGGCTGGCCCTGCTGGGGAGCGGCCTCTGCTCCTGCTGGACGCGCCATGATGCCGTTTGTGCCGTTTGCTGGCGTCTGGCCGGGGACGAAAGGCGGAAGCTGATGAAGGGAGGATACGCCGTTGGGGCCGCCGCCGACTTGCTGCCGACCAGGAGCGCCGCCGCGTATGTACTCGGGCTGTCCCTCGCCCTGCTTACCAACGGACCATTGCGCCTTTTGTATTGGCCGCTTGCGCAGCGTTGTGATGGGAAGGCCGTTCGCGTCGCTCGCGGAGGAAGCAGAATTATTGTTGTTGTTGCCGGGACCGCCGACGGGACCGCCGTTGGCGGCTGCGGATCCGCTTGCGGCGATGACGGTGAATGTGGATGAAGAAGACGAGTTGGATGCGTTGGATGAGATGGAAGAAGAGGAGTTCGTGCGCTGCATGGACTTGCGCGGAACAAACATGCTGCGGACGTCGTCGTGGTTGATGGAGCCGTTGAGAGACTGGCTTCCGTTACCCCATGCCGGCCGGTTGATGTTGGCAAAGCTGGGTGGATTTGCGACAGCAGTCATGTGTGCCGGAGGAGATGAACGGGAATAATTGGTAGGGCAGAAATGGGCAAAAACCGCGACGCAGAAAGTCGGCCGGCGGCGATGAAGTCGCGTGCAAGCTCTTTTTTTCTGTCGCAGGCAGTTTCGGGGATCGTCACAGCGCTTTGATCGTGTGCCCTTCTCAATCGCAACTTTACGCACGACTGACGTAAGAGACGGGCAAACACAAGGAGGTTGCCGTGGCCGGCCAGCACTCGCATATAGTGGACGGGAAAAGGTCGGTGTGTCGTCTGGGTCCAATCGGTAGGATGGCTTTGTCGTCGTGGGACTCACGAGACTGTGGTCCAAAATCAGATGTTCCTCAGCGCGACAATCAGAGATAGCGATAATGGCGATGATGAGAAATGATCTAGATGCAGACTTCGAAAAGAAGCCGGCGATAAAACTGCCAAGAGGGCGGCGTTTGGAGGTCGATCGGGATAGACCTCTCCCAATCGCGCAGAGCAGGAGGAGAAAGAGGAGAAAAGAAGCGAAAATGTTGACAGCAGGTTGACGGCGCACGGTATCCGCGGCCTCAAAGGGGGCGTCGAGAAATGAAAGAAAAATAAAGCCAATGTCGTAAAAAGAAGCTAGAAATAACGCTTTCGATAAAAGGACGACTCGGAACGGGGGGAGGACTGCGGATGTTTTGACAGCGGGAATAGTTTGGAATAGGTTTGATGCTTTTTTTTGGTGGACGACCTCTCTATTTTTTCTGGCCTTTTTGGCGTTTCTGCGTATTTTTGGTGGTCCTCGGGAAGGTGATGAAAGGAGCGAAGAGGAGTCGTCAAGAGAGGCGGAGGAATTGGTGGACGGCACAGTGCGGGGGCCTTCTTAGTGCAACTGTGTTCTGACACTTCCTTTCGCTTGGCCACTCCCACGCATCCAGTCCTACGCAGAGAGGCAGACTACCCCATATTTGTCTGCATTTGTGTCCCGTCCTGCCGTCCTCTAGCGGCTAACTCCCCTAAGCATCGAGACATCCTCCCTAAGCATTTCCCCCCTAAGCGTCCCCCCCCTAAACCCCCCCTATACGTACGACATAGAGCATCCCGTCACGCAACTCCACTTTTATTGTTTGCACTGTGGTTGATAATTCGCTGAGCTTAGAAGGGGCGACCCCCATTCCGTGGCAGCCACTATGCAACACGCGCCTTCCTTTCATTCTCCTCTTTCTCTTTCCCGCTTTTTGCTGACCTATGCTTTCGCTCTTTCCTCTTGCCTTGGTTGCTCTCCTTTTCCTGTCTTTTCATTTCTCACTTCCTTCGGCAATATATACAGTGGCGATTCGCAACATATTATAGGACGATCTGGCTCACAGGAGCTGCCGAAGCGTTGCGTGTGTGACAAATCCTTGAATGTATGTACGAAGTAATACATGCTGCAGACCCCCTGTTAAGCGCTCTTGTTGTCTCCTGTATCTCCTCCACTGTGTGCTTCAAGCTTCCGCTAGCAGCTATAGCGCCAAAGGGAGGAGAAGGTGCCCAATGGTCTGTTACTGATATCCATTTCGAAGCACGTGATATGTGACGAGTTAATCCGATACCTAGCTGCACAGAGAGTATTTTATATCCGCAGAAGTACTTTGTAACACAGCTGAGGATGGGCTTCCAACCTGAGTTTTATTGGCCCAAGCTCATGGTGGGGAAGTTGGTCCGTGCGGCCGCCGCCACAGGTGCGCATTGCACCCGGCGGACGCAGTAGACTCGGACGAAGCTTTTGTGGTTGGATGATCGTCGACGAGAAAAAAATCGGGAAAAAAAAGGCGCCAGGCAACGAAGGCTCTATTCCGACCTCTTGTGCAGCGACGCAGACGAAACAAGCGCAGGAGACGAGCAATTGAACAGCCCAGCCAATTCCGCTCGAGAGAGAAAGCGAACCGAAAATGCCTGTCCCTGTGAACACCGGCCATGCCGGCCCATCCAACTTTGACAAGCGTATGTGAAGGCGGCCGCACAGTTTGGAAGGCATTACTGCATAGGTGCTTTGGAGAGAGCCTTGCTGACAAACACGACTTACAGTCAAGATGGGTGCAATGATGGGCGGCAGTACGTATTTTCCGAGGCCTATCCGACTCGAGCCAGCTTTTTATAAAGGTCCTCGTTGCTAACAGACTTACAGCTGTGGGTGTCATTATTGGCTTCATTTTTGGTACGCTTCAAACTAGACGCACGCTGCTCCTACGTAGCCTCCATGAAATGATCCTAATTATCTTCCAGGAACCGTCAACATCTTCCGGTACGGTGCCGGCACGAACGGTATTATGCGGACACTGGGGCAGTACATGGCCGCATCCGGAGCAACATTTGGGTATGTCTAGCTGGCCGGGTCTTGTAATGTGCGGACCGAGAACCCCCCACCCTGCTAACCGCCTTCTCTTTTGCAGCTTCTTTATGTCCATTGGCAGCGTCATCCGCAGCGATGCCTCGCCAATTGTCCAGCAAGCCTATGCCCACACAAGACAAAAGCCATGGATCATGGCTGCCAACCAAGCCTACCGCCCACGGCCGACCCGCGACAACTAAACGACGTCATCTACACCATACCGTAGATGATATTGATAGTGCAGACGGCCAAAAATGGGACGCCTCGTGCAGTATACACCCCCACTTCTTTCATTGTTTCCAGGCAATCTGCCTATGAAGGATCGAGTGCCTTGGAAACACCCTTCGCGGTCTCATCTCATTAAAGTTATACTATCTTGAGAATCTCAGTACACTTGTACATATTCCTGTATTTATTTATTGCCTTTATTCTTGTTAATCTACACGGAACAACCAAAATTATGGCGAATGAAAGAACGGTGGTAGATTAGAAGAGCTTAAAAAATAAGAGACATATCTTGAATACTGGTGCCAAGTGTTTGAGAGAAGTAGAATTGTATAATATTTAGTCGACACCAACTGGGTTAAACTTCGCCATATGGCCCGGGGATGGTCTGGGGTGCGGTACCACGGCATCCTGTTAGAGCACAGGCAAGCAGACTCTCCGTGGAGCCCAATTCACAGCAGCAAGTGGAAACGAGGACCGCAAAGAGCATGTGTTGCTACCAGTGCAATTCGATTCTTTGTGAAATAAAACCTTATCCAATTAAAGAAAACTTTTGTCTAGTAAACCATGCTCTAGATATTGCCAAATACGCCTTATACAATGGAGAGACCAAAAACAAAGAAAAAAAAATTGCTGCCCCACACTCCCATGCCTCCCTGTGCCCTCTCACACCTCGGACCAGAGCCGCCGCAGCTCCATGAGGGCGATGAAGACGGCCTCGTCGGTGCGGATGCTGCGGTTGCCCTGGTTGGGCAGGACGTTGACCCAGTGGTCGAAGGCCTCGCGGACGTTGGCGGCGGCGATGCCGACGCCGGCGAGCTCGGGGTCGTTCATGGCGGCGAACTCGAGGCCGCGGGGCCCGCCGAAGACGACGAGCAGGTGCTTGAACTCCATGGAGGCGGCGGCCGTGTCCTGGCGGGGGAACGCGCGCGACGCCGGCAGCCCGCGCTCCGAGGTGCCGACGCTGACGTCGTAGCCGCCGTCAAAGGGGGCCTCGGTGAAGACGGCCGAGAGCGAGGCGCAGCGGCGGATCTGGAAGCCCCAGTAGTAGCCGTCGTCGGTGCGGGGCGCGGCCGGGTCGACGGGCTCGGCGTCGTCAAAGGAGGCGTGCGGGAAGCGCAGGGTGACGCGCGTCTTGGGCGGGATGGCCTCGCGGATGGCCACAGGCTTGCGCAGGCCCACGTCCACTAGCGTCTTGCAGCCGGCCGCGTCGGGCTTGCCCGCCAGCGTCAGCCCCTCCATGTAGGGCAGCTGCTCGTCGCGGTGCGGGTGGTGCGGCATCTCCAGCGTCGGCAGCAGGCCCTGCAGCCGCAGGTTGGGGTGCAGCGGGAACAGCGTCTTGCGCATAAACGGCGGTGTCTCCATGTAGGACAGCAGGTGGAACAGGTAGTGGCCCGGGTCGATGTCGCCCGTGTAGGCGTCGTGGTCCACGGCCGGCGGCCGCGAGTCGACCGGGCTGTCGTCGAAGATGACCACCTCGTCGATGGAGAAGATGGCCAGGGCCCGGGCCACGCGGGAGGGGCTGTTTATCCGCTGCTCGGACGTTGAGCAGCTAAATCGAAAAGGTCAGCCAAGTCTCGCAAGACAAAACAACGGTGCCGCCTCTCTATCTCTCTCTCTCTTTCTCTCTCTCTCTCGATACACAGGTGGGGCTTACTCAGAAAGTATACTGGTTGGTATTGCTACCGAGACGGTCCAATCTCTGCCCCCGGTCGGCTGGAACCTGGTCGACGGCTTGAATATCATAGCATCATCGTTGGCCTTCCTCCTCTAGAAAGCAGAGTCAGCAACAGACAAACAGACAAACACACAAACACACAAACAATGGCAGAAACCCAAGAAAACCATGTGGTTCATGTCGCAAGACACCGAAGATGCTCAAAGAGCTCGGCGGATGCGTGAAAAAGGATTGGCTCGAAATTCGGCTTAGAACATACCTTGAACCCGTCCCCGTAAGACATATTCGGAATTCACAGAAATGCTTTGAGAACAATAAACTGCTCCAGCCGTTTCCATACACGTTTCGCAGGCGTTTTCACAGTGCCATTCCTCAAAGACGTGAAGATTTCCGCTAAACTTTTTGTCGGCGAAGAATTGAAAAGGCCGGCAGAATCTCTTATATGACTCTTCACCGCCTTCTTTTTTGGCATCGATAAGGGAAAAGTGGCTAATTAGCCGATCTGCTTTGCTGCTGATGATTTGTGAGCAGGCCAAGGCCGTCCGTCCGTCTTAATTAGCTTATGAATTTGTGTCGTGCTCACCTCCACGTCAACCTCTTCTCGTTCCTCTCGACACCGTTCAAAGACGCAGCTCTCGTTTGTTGTCCTTGATAAATCCACCAAACACGCACCATGACTGTCCACATTTCCTCGGCATCCGAATGGCGTCAGATCGTCAACGCCTCCTCGATCGTCGTTACTGACTGTAAGTGTACTTCCTGGCTCCTGGCTCCTGGCTCCTGGCTCCTGCTGCTGTGCCCCTCTCCCAGCAACACCGACTGACAAGCCGCCCTTCGCTTCTTCCTGTGTGCAGTCTACGCCGACTGGTGCGGCCCCTGCAAGATGATCGCGCCGACGTTCGAGTCGTTGTCGACCAAGTACTCCAAGCCCAACCGCATCACCTTTGCCAAGGTCGACGTCGACCGCCAGCGCGAGGTCGCCCAGCAGTACGGCGTTCGCGCCATGCCCACGTTTGTCATCTTGCGCAACGGCTCTGTCATCGACACCATCCAGGGCGCCAACCCGCCCGCCCTGACCGCCGCCGTTGAGAAGGCCGTCAAGCTAGCCGCCCCCACCGGCGCCGCCGCCTTCTCCACCCCCGGCCGCACGCTCGGCGGCACGTCTGGAAGCGCAGACAGCGCTGCGAGCACGAGCGCAGCTGCAGGCCGCGCCCGGCCAACCCGCGGCCCCACCCTTGCTCGCCCGAACGCGTGGGACCTCAACACCTTCATCAACACGCTGATCACCTTCTTCGGCATCTACTTCACCTCGCTGTTCTCGGTAGGGAACCTCCACCCCAGACTTGCTCCTCATGGATGCTGCTTCGTCTTGTGCTGTTTACTAATCAGTGATTTACTCTGCAGCTCGACCCCTACATTGCGGCCCAAAACTCCAAGTACAACATCAGCAACCCGACCGTGCCCATCAACATTTCGGCGGGAACGTTCGGCGGCGCCCGCGGCGGCTCTTCTTCCTCTGGCAGCCAGCCCCGCGCAGGCACACAGGCAAAGTCGTCGTTTCGCACACTGGCCGACCTAGGATCTGAGTAGCGGTCCCGCCGCACTTGGTCTTTTTCTTCCTGTCATGTTGTTGGGTGTTCTGGCGCGGGCTTGTATTTTTTTCTGTTATATATTCAGTGCTCGCATTGGAATTCGTGTGTTACTGTCACAGAGGCCGTCTTCTGACTCGTCTTCCCTACTCCCCTTACGTGCCCATCCTGGCGCCGGTTGTCTAAAGTGCTAGACGTTGACAGCTCTAAGGCACATGAAAGTGCGGTGCAGTGCGGCCATCTGCTTTTGTAACCTTTCTCTTTTTTACTCTCGGTTACCGCCTTTGTGACTTCTATTTTGTCCTGCTTTACTACAATGTACATACTTTACGTACTGTTTAGATGAACCACAACCTACCTGTGTGAAGACCTCTGGTCTGCTTGCTTACAGCACTAAGAACTGAGATTACATCTACCACATAGCATTCTAAGAGCCAATCAACAAGTAGTCGTATGCAAAGCTATAGCAAGCTGTATCTTGCACCTTATTTTCACTGTATTGTAACAAGCGTAACATATGATTGTCATAAATGGCGAATGTCCTAGTAAGCCTTCTATTTTGCAGCACTACAACAGCTAGTGGGCCCATTAAGCGTATATATGCACTTATTAGCGGGACTTTCACTGGGACAGTCTTCTGTGCGGCGGCATAACTGCGAACATTGGTTGAAATTATTATGTAATGCATCATGTGAAGCCGCCATTTTTGGTGGGCGCATCTTACAGCTCTGTCGCTGTCCCCACTATAATTTTCAGCGACAGCCTCTAGAAAATTTGGTATTGGAAATTTTGTTTGTACAGCTCTTCGTCCCGCAACAACAAACAAAAAGTTGGGTTACAGTTCAACATCAGCATAGTCGGCCATGTTTCGGGCCAGAGAATTGCAGCGGGCTTGTCCCCGGTGCCAATGGTGGTTGTTGCAGGCTCGTGAGGGCGGGGCTGCCGCTGTGCCAGCAAAAGCGGCGGTCCGGTCGAATAGCAGCTGTGCGGCTGCCGGTTTGCGACCAAAGGCGCTGCGATCTCGTCGCCAACCGCAGATTCGCACATTTTCGACCTCCCGTGGCGCCGTGCGGCAAGAGGCCACAGGGCCTGCAGCATCAAGACCTGCAGAAGGCTCACCAGCCGACCTAGAGACCATGGAAACGATTGTGCGGCAAGCGAAGGCGACGTTTGGCGATACCTTGCCAGAGGACTATCTCAGCAGCGAAGAATACAAATTGTACGAGCGATTGTATGGCACGCCCCTCCGTGCTACATTGCCTGAAGACGTCGGAATCCCTTTTCTCAATTCACAGAGCGAGAGCGGCAGCGAGGCGAAGCATGCTCTGCTACGGGAGGTGCAAGGTGGCGAGTTGGAGGAAGTCGACTACGCAGTGGAAGCGACATCCGAAGCACCAGATGCTGCTCCGGCCGAACCGAACGTCGACGCTGCAGATGTGGCTGCGCGGCCGTTGACAGATAAGCAGGCCGACTACATCGGCTCCATGGCGCGCAACCAGAGGGAGTACGCCGCCTTAGCCAAGCTGCAGCAGGACTTCGAAGCGGCCAGCCTGCGGGCGGCCGCCGAGGCGCAAGAAAAGAAAGCCGTTCCGAGCGAGGAAGAGGAGGAGGGCATTGAGGAGGAGGATGAAGAGATAGAGGAGGAACAAGACATTGAAGAAGAAGAGGACGAGCCCGACGCCGTGTTTGAGTGGTCGGCGGAGGCCGAGCAGCGCCTGCACCCGCTGACGGTAGCGGCGCGGTCGCGGACGAACCCGTCAACGCTGCAGCTGCCCAAGGCGGACCTGGTGGAGCCAATCGACGAGCTGCTGCAGCGGACGGATATCAAGCACGTGCAGCAGACGGCGCACAAGGTATTTGGCGGGCCGGGGTTGCCGCACTCGCCGGCGACGGCGCGGCGCCGAGGCAACCCGCCGCAGCGCGGGGTGGCACTGGAGGCGGGGCGCGCGCACATGACGGAGATCGAGGCCGACGCGTACATGGCGGCGGTTCTGCCGGCCGTGTACGCGACGGCGATGAGCACGCTGGTCGAGGTGCGGCGGCGGCTGGGGCCCGCCTGGATCGAGGGCCTGCTGAAAAAGGCCGACGGCTCCAACCTACGCGTGCTGGACGTCGGTGGCGGCGGCGCCGCGCTGGCCGCCTGGAACCAGGTGTTCCGCGCCGAGATCGAGACCCTGCGCGCGCGCGGCGCAATGCCCTCGCCGCGGCAGACGTCGTCGACGTCGTCTGCGTCGTCCCCCTCTGCGCCCCCGTTGGAAGCCGGCGGGGCCGAGGCGAAAGCCGCGGCAAAAGCTACGCCGCCCCCGCGGCGCACCGAGAAGACGGTGGTTGTCGGATCCGACGCGCTGCGCCACCGCATCTCGCGCTTCCTGCACAACACGACGTTCCTGCCACGCCTGCCGGACCTGCTGCACTCGGCCGAGAACGCCGTGCGCCACCTGGACGGGCCGGACGCCGCCGCCGGCCGCCAGCCCCTGCCGCGCAAGACATACGACGTCATCCTGGCCAGCCACCTTCTGATGCCGCTGGACAAGCCGCACCTGCGCCGCGCCCTTGTCGCCAACCTGTGGGCCCAGCTCAACCCGGACGGCGGCGTGCTGATCCTGCTCGAGAAGGGCCACCCGCGCGGCTTCGAGGCCGTGGCCGACGCGCGCCAGCGCATCCTCGACGACTATCTGGCGCCACCGCCGCTGTCGGCGCAGGATCCATCGTCCGAGCCCGCCGCCGCCGCCGCAGAGATCCCGACGGACGTCGCCCCGCAGCAGCAGCGCCGGCCCCGCGAGCCGGGCATGATCATCGCCCCCTGCACCAACCACGCCAAGTGCCCCATGTACCTGACACCTGGGCTGTCGAGCGGCCGTAAGGACTTTTGCCACTTCAGCCAGCGCTTCATCCGCCCGCCCTTCCTGCAGCGCATCCTCGAGCAGACCCACCGCAACCACGAGGACGTCGACTTTAGCTACGTCGCCGTCCAGCGGGGGCGCCAGAACGCGCACGTGCAAGACTCTTCGGCGGCCCTCTTGCCAGAGGATGCCGCGTTGGCGGCGCCCCTGGTACAGGGCCGCGCGGCCGCCGATGCCGCTTTTGCTGGCTACGGCCGGCAGCAGCAGCAGCAGGCACCGGCAGTGGCGGCAGTAGCAGAAGCTGGTACGGAGGGAGAGGGGGTCCCGCCTCTGGCGGCCCACCCCGGCCCGCACCCCCTCTCGCTGCCCCGCACCATCCTGCCCCCGCTCAAGCGCCGCGGCCACGTCATCCTCGACGTCTGCACGCCCGCCGGTCAGCTCGAGCGCTGGACCGTCCCGCGGTCGCTCAGCCGCCAGGCCTACCACGACGCCCGCAAGGCCCAGTGGGGCGACCTGTGGGCCCTCGGTGCCAAGACGCGCGTCGTCCGCACCGTGCGCCTCGGCAAGGGCGGCGAGGCCAAGCCCCGCGTCGTCGAGCTCAGCGTCAACGCCGCCGGCAAGGTCGTGGGCGCCACCGATAAGCAGACGGGCCGCGGCAAGGGCGGGAAGGCCCCGCGGCGCACCAAGGGCGGCAAGAAGGCCAAGATGGTGGACCTGCTGGCAGAGCTGTCGGAGTCTTGAGACAGCTTTCAAGTGGTTCCCGTTTACAGAGGTTCATCTCACCTTCGATTGTACAATCTCATTGTCAAAAGTAATGTATCATATTCATATTGCTACTCTACTGTACCACTACACTCCAATACGTACATATAGACCAAAAGAATCATTGCATGAGAATATTGGATGTTTTTGGTGATGCCCAGCTTCGCGGAGCGGTCAGGGGTTTTATTGACATTCCATCACGTGATATACTGAATAGTACAAGCAGTACGAGATTGAAGGCCTGAAAACTGTGCGTAATACATGGCAACAGTACGCGCGGGATTTGGGATGTAAGGGCGAAGGCGAATGAAACGTGCCTTGAAAGGGAGAGCTAGGCTTGTTCTCGCCTGCGAGGTGTTGCCACCACGCGAGATGTGAGCAAGTTTGAGCAGTTTCACGCCGCACCCAAAACCCGCACGAAGATTAAGATCGAGTGGAGAAACACAAGGCTACTCGGCGGTATGCTTCTATCAAAGAGTCTTGTCGACTGATTTCTTTATTTCATCTGATAATTAGCACTACCATCAAATCGCTCGACCCCGAGAGCTTTAAACATCCCTATGGTTTTGTTCCTTTGTATAGATTCCGCCTTAGGGCCAGTTCTGTAATTCTGTCCACCCCTGGTCTGATTTAAGCTTTCATTCCTTCGCCGCCAATATTAGTAGTTCTGAACGAGAGTACGTCTTTTAGGCACTGTTCATCACATGCGCGGGCTATGCCGAGTTTACTTAGCCACAGCACACTGTAGCTTCAGTAGCAGCACTTGTTTTTCCAGCAGACGACCTGTGCCATCGCGACGTTTAGTTAGATATGAACAGCTCTATCCTGGAAATAAACTTGGCTTGCATGTGGAACTTACTCTCCGATGGTCTCCCAGTGGAAAATAAAACTACCAAGATAGGCACCAATAAAGATGCAAATAATCATGTAGCCGTTGTAATACATTGCGAGTCTGTTTCAAATATGTCAGTTCTCAGGAATGTAGTGATTCCATTAGCAGTCTGTCCAACGTACAGCATCACAAAGTAGGCCACTGCAAACTGAAGCATGTGCAGCAGCGCCCGAATCGCCTGCTGGAAAAAGGTAGGACGGAAGCCAGGGACCGCAGCAGGGCAAGCTGCCATACTGGTGGCTTTAACACCCCCATCGCTGGCTACTTTGTCCCCGGAGGCCGTCCAGTTCATCTGCTGCGGCGCAGAGATCGTTTCCATCTTCGTGCGATGTTGCCGGACCAGAAAACGGTCATACTCTTTCACGGCGCGGCGCAGCATCTCGAGAGAGATCACCAGCAAAATAACACCAATGCAAGATCCGGCAAACATGCCATGCGAGGTAACGTGCCAAGAGCTGGAGAGAAAGCAGGTGTCGATGGTATTCCAATTCCAGAGCATCTCGATAGAGTGTTAGCCTCGGTTTGAAGAACATACAGGAATTTTCATCAAGCCTACTCACTGAAATCTTGCAGTTGCTGGCACCCATGCCCATACTCATGGCTGAAGTCATAGCAGGCATAGCAGATGTCGTAGTTCCGGTGGCCATCGCCATACCAGTTGTCATATCCATGATGCGGTTTGATCAATATGAAAATATTACTATGGCTAACCTTTACAAGATTCAAAGCGCCGTGCATACGTATAAAAAATCAAAATTACATTTAAGATCACTCGAGAGTGCTCCGTGCTCTTCTTTATATATACATGCAAACAGATAAAGAAATAGAAAACCATACGACAAAAAACAATACAAGTGAGTCGTATTCCGGGTACCGGGTTCGGAAGGCGACTGGGGTGGACCCAAGAAACGCATACCAATATCACGAAAAGGTTGTATTTGAGAAAGTTTTACCATGTGGCAGCTCTTGGCTTTTTCCATGATCGGAATCCAGCAATAGAAGAGAGAGTTCTTTGGTTGGATGGTGGATATGAGCAAGTTGGCGAGGCCTCGCTCGCATATGCCAAGCAACCTAACCCGTTACCACATTGTGTTTGAGCACATTTTTTTCTCCCCTCTCTTTTTTTTCTCTTAACTTTGTTTCCAAAAAATCTAAAGTAAGGGATGCTACTATACTTCTGGGCTGGGCGAGAAAATTTGTATTGTACATTGAATCGGACGATGTGCTCGTGCGGTATACCGCTTTCGGTGTTTAGTAGACAGGCATGGCCTCTACAATCCGAATACAATTTTCCTCAGAATTAAATACATGAAATGTATGGACTATTAACTATGGAAAAAGACTATTTGCGTAGTTTTTTATTGTTTGCCCCTGGTAGGTAAAGGTGGAATCGGAGGCCCTTCAGACCTAAAAGTCTCAACAAAGACGGAATTCATTATCTCAAGATGCCATACATATGTCTTCAGCCGCTGCTTTTTTGTGCAGAGAGAGAGTTACCTTAACATTTAATACAGTTTATTCCTTTTGGGCTGTTTTTGAAATAGAAGATGTCAAGCCACGTTAAAAAATGAATATTCCTACAGAGATATAACGCACTCAATACTGCCCATCGCCCGATTTGCTATGTGAGCCTTACCATTGTTCTCTCTGGCAGCTAATCATCCCCGACAAAAACACATCTAGCTCTTCACTGATCTCGATCATTATAACATCGGCTAAAAGGAATATTGAACGCTAGATCTTTTCTTGAGGAGATGTCCATAAGACCAACATCGTGTTGGTAGGGCTGATTAGGTAAATATTGAAAAATTATGGATGTTGATGGAGGGCAAACCCAAAATCGCCCATCTACACGATACATTTCAATGCAAGGTTCAATTCAAAATGATAAATCTTTTATCAGCCTTGAAACGCAGCCCGCACGGTGTAGACGAGGAGAATGTATATGTAGAACCAGCGATGGATTTTCAGATTTGGTCGCCCTCAAATGCCATGATTGCCTCTCGTTCCTTGAAGACCAGTGTGCAAGGGAAATTGGCCTCGATATCAGCCATAGAAACCCCTACCAAGAAACTCAAAGAAGATGATTTCCTTTGTTAGACGATGCCAACTTGCCAGATTGGCGATGTCCGCAATACTGCTGCCCGTCCTACTGTCCAGCTTGGTCCGCGGCCAAAACGGGCTCACCGGCTTCCCCGCAAACAACTATGATCCCTACTGTGCCACGGCTTGTCTGCGGTCTCTGGACTCACTATCACTCAGCTGCTCTAGTGCGGACTCTGACAGCGCGCTGGGCATGACGGCGTTTACGACGTCGTCCGCCTGCTGGGCCGACAACACGCCATATCTGACCAGTCTGGCATACTGCATGCACCGCCAGTGCAGAGACACAACCTCGCCATATACGTTAGGGAGTGTCGTTGCAAAGTCAAAGCTCGAGTTGTTCTGGGAGATGGAGGCGGCGGGTCACAGCTCTACCGGAGCCAAGATCGTGACGCCTAAATGGAGCTATGCCGAGGCGCTGACCCAGGCGCAAGCTGCGCCGCCCGCGACAGAACTGTCGGCCGACGCTACGTGGTTGAACGAGACTCTCCTGGTGTCACCAGCAGTATATGAGATGCAATGGAACGTCCTGGTGGCCGTGCAAGAGGAATCCACAAAAGAGAATCTCTACGGGTATGCTGGAATGACAAAGCCATGCAAATGCCAGTCTTGCTGACAGTTACTTTTGGTAGGATCATTATCCTTGTGGTTGGTTTCGGTATACCGGTGATAATCACAGCCATTTGTCACGTCCCAGGAATTTCCTCGCTCTTCCGTCGTCTCAAGCCATATCTCGTCTGGCCAAGCACCGTTGGAACGTACCACATCCGTCCACTTCCATATCGCCTTGGCAACGCGCCGACAATGGGACAGACCTTGTACATCTTGGTCTTCTTTTGCCTTAACGTTGTGCTGACCGCGGTCCATTACCGGCCGCGCGAGCCCAGCGCCTGGTTCAGCAGCACCAGCCACGAGATCGTCGCTGACATTGTCTACCGTACAGGCACGCTCGCCTTCACCATGCTGCCGCTGGTATTTCTCTTCGCGTCGCGCAACAACGTGCTCCTGGTGCTGTTCCCGACAGGCCTGGCCAACTGGTCGCACGCCACGTACCTGCTGCTGCACCGCTGGGTGGCGCGCGTCTTTGCGCTGCAGGTGGTCCTGCACTCGCTCGTGGGGCTGGCGCTGCATAAAATCAACGGCACCTACGACGCAGAGCGGCAGAAGCCCTACTGGATCTGGGGCACCGTGGCCATCGTGATGGTGGTCTTTCTCACGCTGGGCAGCGGCCTCTACGCGCGCAGCCGCGCCTACGAGCTGTTCCTCGCGGCACACATCGTCGCCGCCTTGCTGCTGGTCGTCGGCTGCTGGTACCACGCCTACGAGCTGTACGGCTTCCTGGGCGGCATGCAAGACTGGCTCTATGCGGCAGCGGCGGTCTGGACCATTGACCGGATGTTGCGGGTGGTGAGGGTGCTTCTGGCCGGCGGGATCCGCCGCGCCCGCGTTCTGGAGCTGGGCGCGGGCTATGTCCGCATTGACATTCCGGGGCTCCGCTGGACCGGACCCGACGTGCTGGCCCGGCACGTCTACCTGTACCTTCCGACGCTCAGCCCGCTGCGCCCCTGGGAGAACCACCCGTTCTCGGTCCTGCCGACGGCGCTACTCCAGGGCAGCACGGCCAAGGCAGTAGCTAGCGAGGCTGGAAGCGGCGCTGCCGCCCCTGACCAGCGCGCACTCTCACCCGCGCTCTCGCTCTCGTCCTCATCCTCGACTTCCTCATCATCATCCGACGTGCAGGATGACAGAGATGACCGCGGCGATGTGGAAAAGAACGCGGCGCAGCGCCTCGCACCTGGCGGCAGAGAGAGAGTAGCGCCGCAGGCCGCCACGACGGCCGGTATTACTTTGTACGTGCGCAAGGCGTCTGGCGTCACGCGGCACCTGCGCACCTGCGCGGCAATGCCCGTGCTCATCGAGGGGCCCTACTCCAACACGTCCGCGCGGGAGCTCCTCCGCTGCGACCGATTACTACTCATCGGTGGCGGAATCGGCATCACGGCGCTGCTGCCCTTCCTCGCCGCCCACGCAAACGCCAAGCTGGCTTGGAGCGTCCGCGAGCCTGCCCGTTGCTTGGTCGAGGATATTACACGAGGCGGCGGCGAAACCAACGTGATCGCGCGACTCGCAGGCGCGGACCGGGACATTCGAGTTGGCAACCGGCTGGACGTGGTGCAGTTACTCGCGCAGGAGGTTGCGGCCGGCTGGACGCGCGTGGGCGTGCTGGTGTCTGGACCTGGCGGGCTGTGTGACAGCGTCCGTGCAGAGGTGGTAGCGGCGGCCAGGCGGGGGCCAACAGAGTTTGAGCTGGAGGTGGAGTCCTATGCGTGGTGAGAGAAAGAAGTCTTTGTTGTGTTCTACCAGCATAGATGACCCTAGACAAAGACATGGCTTAGATTTTTTTTGGGCTCGTAGATAACCTTCAATCCATCTTTAGATTTAGATTTCTTCACAAATATATGCCTCTATGCAAGCTATAAATCAACTAGCACGTTCTCATCAAGCTTTGGAAGCTTCCCACCAGTTTTGGCGTCTGAATCTGAGGCCCGTTTTTGAGGCCCAAAGGTGATCGTAGGCTACTTCTGGAAAGTCAGTCGCAAATGTACTGTCACAATTTGGCTGCCTATCACTGTTGGCGTTTACATATGGCACTCGACAGTGGTCTGTCTACTAATGTGCCGATGAGTTCTGCAAGCACTTATCATAGTCCATTCATCTCTTGTGCATCTCGTCTGTATCCCTCAATTGCCTGTTTTTCATAATCTTTCCCTGCTGCCTTTTTTTTTTTTGAGTCAGAGAGACTTGAGACCTACACGATGGAGGTCACAATGAACACTGTGGAAGGCAGCTCTCTACCCCCCACGGTAGAGAATGCTGAAGAGTTTGTGTCACTGGAGAAACTTCGAAACGAATTCCCTAACATGGAAAACACACTCCCGCAAATGGTCAACGTATTCGAATCACCTCTTCTGTATCTAGCTAGTCCTGAGCTTCGCGGCCGCAAACTGGCATACGACATTATATTTTTTTTGTGATGCTAGAGATGAGGAATTCGACAGAGATCCCAAGGACAGCAACCATCGAATTCATCCGTCGGCAGAGGTGTTTCAAGTCTGGATCATGTTTTTTCACCTGGCCTCTTGCGTTCCGCCAGGTCATCTTTGGCACACTGCACTGCTCGAAGCGCTCGCCGAGCTTAAATCACGGGACGTCTACGTATCAAGACGGAACAAGATAAGACAGCACTCAAATGTCAACAGAACCATTGGAATATTTCTTATCTATAATTTCTGTCTGTTTTTGAACTATTTATGTTAACCCTTAATACTTGTTTAGAACTGTTGTTGGAAGTGGAAAGACCTTCCAAGTTTTAACATATAATTCACTGAATCATACGACCGTACGTGAAGCACGGTCGAATTTAGCCTACGCTTTCTTTCTCCCTTGCTTGATTTTCACAAGGAAAATAACCTAATACTTTAAATCAGGTATTGAAGAATTTTCTTCCAACCAAAAGGATCCAACTATATGGAGAAACTACAATTCGTTCCTTGCCAAACTCGATGCGAAATTCTTCAAGGGCTTTGGCCGTCATGCTATGCTTCAGCTTCGCGACACATTTGAGAACGGGCCGGAGGAAGATTGGTACGGAAACGAGTCCATGCCTGATGCCCTCAGGAGCTGCACAGAGTATATTTTCTACATTGCAGAGACCTTATACGACTGCCTATTTCCGGTCGATCCTGTCTCGAAACAAACTCTTCTAAACCCCAAGATCGGGCCAAACTGCCCTGTAGACATTGGCCCGTTTAGTCTTGAACGTTGGAAATTCTGGAAAAGGCGTTTCTCCGAGATTGCAGCAGACCCCAGCAGCTCCAATATGACTGATACGACTCTAATTTATAGAATGTTGGAAGCCGTCGATAAGATGAACCAGGTGGAAGAGGCCAAAAAAGAGGTAAGGAGACTGTAGCAGTGAATGTGAAGATGTATAGATCATGGAGACAAGGCCAAACCAAAATATTGATCTATTGGGCGGTGCGCTTTGTTGAATTAAGCATTGTTGTTTTAGATCATATGCTTAGCCAAGCCCGATATAGGAGTCAAAATACGAAATGTTAAAGCATGTGTCAATGAGACGTTGAAAGGAATCTTTTTTCATGTTTGACTTAGGGTCCAATATTTGGCGCAGTTATATTTGGGAGTGTATACTACATCCATACGTATAGTAGCCGTTCTCGGTGCTATATCGAAGGCTAGACGCCAATAAGACTATTATGTCTGAGCCTTTAATAACAAGTATTGTTTAACTTAGCTTTTGGTTTGTTGTTGTGCTTAGGAACGTAACAATGTAATAAATGGATTCGTTTAAAAATAAAAAACTATAAACTCTGAAATCCGTCTCGAGATTGCAAGAGAATATTTCTCTCCAACTCGATGTGACCCTTATTAAGCTGATAGGAACTCCGAATAAGTCTTCCCGGATGAAGGATGATAAAGGCGAGCATGATCAGAAACATCGGAAGAGCGTCAAAGACGTATATGAACACCTCGTGGGACGCGACAAACCCGTCTTCGCCTTGAAGGAATTCAACAGTGCGAACCAAACTCCGGAGAATCAATGTAGCAGTTACGAGCTCGAGCACCCGAAAGTGGTTCTGCCAGTTGATCGATGGGTCAATGGGAAGCTCGCCGTCTGGCCGCCGCTTGAGTCGATGGTGCATGTGCCAGCAGGCAATGATGAACAGGCTCAGCGCCGCTACCTGCGTAATCAAGCCACCGAGGAGAACTTTTTTGCTTAGCGCGATGCTGCTCGGGTCACCCGAGGCAGGCAGCACGGCGCCCATGATCTGCGTCACAACACAGCCGATATCAATTAGAATGTAGATTTTGGTGAGCCAGCGAGGGCTCATCAGTGCACCCTTTTGCGCTTTGAGGGCGACTGTGATTCGACCAAAGCTCATATAAATGGTCGCAGCAATGAAGGGCGGCGAGGCGAGCAGAAGAAGATTCTGAAGAATAAAAGGACCGCCAAGATCCGGCTCGTTGGAGGCCCAAAAACGACCATAGTAGCCAAACGCTTCACCTATAACATATAAGAAGTTAGTTAGAGAACACCGCAAGGCCAACGTCGCTCAATGGAAGATGAGCTTACCAATGCCGCCAAGGATGAATGGTATAAAGAACCATGCTTGGAGCGGAAAGAAGTAGATCAGGTGTCCTAAAGTTGCTAGTCCGAATAAAACAATAAAAGAAACGGCAGCAGGTTTATTCGGGCGGTATTGGTAGAATACAATTTGAGTCCCGTTTACAACAGGGCCAAAGGGACCGGCGTCGTCCATGGTACCAATCTCCTATAGGAAGAGCTCACAATTGCAGCAGAGAAAAGGAGACACAAAAACAGATGGAGAAAACAACTGAGATATCTGAAGCTTGTCCGATTGTAAATCAATACTGAGAAGTTCAAAAGGTCGCCATTCTGGCTGCGAACATTTGCCTTCTTAACTACGAAAGTTATCATGGTTGCTCTACAGCACATCTATTTTTCGTATTTGCGAATACGTAAAATCGACGAATTGTCTTGCACGGTCTCCTTGAGCGTGTGGCCTAACAGCTTCTTGACCCACATCACTCCACAGCCTTTGTGTTTCCAGGCACGGCGAGCCATGGGTGGAACTCAATGCAGATCGATACACCTGCAAGCGTCGATGCTTAAATCTATTTAAAAGTCCTTTCAACTCTAATCCCTATGTCCAATAAACCCATTTTTTATTTTATTTTGGCAGCTCATAGCGTCTACTAATTTTGCTGCCTAGAAGATACCTGATAACAAGTAGAGATGAAACAACACGCTGAAGAATGCAGGGCCAGGCCGAGGGCCTATCCTCAACATGCGGCCATCGTCACTTATTTGAAGTATCCCTTTATATCCCTTCTGGCAAAGATTACGCGTTTTGTTTCACAGGCAATTCTATTGTCAAGAACAAAGACTTGCATTGACTGCCGCGAAGTAAAGCTAGCCGCAAATACGTCGTATTAGCCACAATTTTTTTTCTTGCACTTTTTTTGTCCATGTTGTTCTAAGTCTGCAGTGGGTTTTCCACCCCAAAGATGCCTTAAGAGACGATCCCCATGTCGCAAAGCCCTCGTGCCCCAAAAGGAACCAGGAGGCCGCATCGCAAGTCCCGGAATGGCTGCATGACGTGCAAGAGGTGCAAGATCAAAATTTGTAGCGCCTTCACCTCTAGCCAGCGACCATAGAGATAGGTTGCGCCTTCGTGGTGCTGAAGCCAGACTGACGATGTTTATGCTTAGTGCGATGAGGACAAACCTGCGTGTTCCAACTGCATCCAGTTTGGCGTACCCTGTGATTTCTCAGCGAGTCAGCTTCCTGATGGATCATCGAGATCGCCTACTCCAACGGTCGACGTCTGCATCGGTGCAGGAAGCCGTCGCTCTTCTTCGTCACCACGGCGCCGAGGCCGGGGCCGACCACGTAAGGATTGGCCAATACCTCTGCCGAAACAATTGAACACCCCAAACGACAATGTCCCGTCGCCAGCCTCGAGAGCTGATTCTGCCGAAACGGCAGACATTCATTCGGAATCCGGCTCCCTAAATATCGCAGATACTGAGCTCCTACTCCATTTTGTTTCCCGTACAGCTCTCACCCTTTCCGGCTCCGACGACAGCAATGATCCCATTTCTCTATTTTGGGCTCACAACGTGCCACGGATCAGACTCTCCTATCATTATGTGCTCCATCTTATATATGCAGTTGCCGGATATCATTTGGCCTATCTGCAAGACGACGATATCGTGCGGCATCAATACGTGGCCTCAGCAGAGCGCCATGTCGCAGCAGGGCTCGCCGGGTTCAGTAGGGCCTTGCCGCACCTGAATGACGGCAATTGCGGAGCACTCTACGTGTCTGCGACACTTATCTGCTACTACACTTTCGCCGCGGGCCCAACGGGCTCCAGCGATTTTTTGGTCTGCCGAGACAGCGACGAAAACTTGCAGTGGGTGTCCATGATTCACGGAGTGCGCCTCATACGCACGACAATCGACCCGGCTGTGCTTTACGCTGGGCTCATGGCACCTCTCGGCCCAACCGGAGAGCCCGCTGCTGAACAAGCGCCTGCGTTTGTTCAGCACAATTTTACGCGGATCGACTGGGAAGAACCATTATCTCAGCTACGGAGCCTCATAACCTCCTACGATGAGCCGAATGTTGATATCGACACATACCTACGTTGCCTTGACTCATTATCAGCAAGCTATGAAGCTACATATGGTAAGAATGACGGGTCCTACAATAACTCGCCAACTGACAGAATCGTTTTCGCGTGGCTATATAGATTAGAAAATGCCTTTGTGGCATATTTACGACGTAAAGAACCACTGGCGTTGCTTATTTTTGCGTACTACGCCGTACTCTTTAGAACGATAGAAACGATCTAGTATATAGACGGCTAGGAAGCTCAAATACTCGTTACGGTGAGAGATGCCATCGACAAAAAGTTTCTGGACTGGCTACGTTGGCCGCTTGAGCAAGCCAAGCTAGATTAATTTAAGTTTCTAACTGATGACTCTTTAATGTACAGTATTTTAATCTAATAAAATAGTATCTATTTTTTTTTTAAAGTTGAAGAAGAAATGGTTAAAGTCAAAGTATAACAAGTTTCATTTGGAAGTTCTTCTTTGCTTATCGAGCCTGTTCGATCAGCACCGCATTTAGACTCCAGTTTCGAAAGCCTCTCTTAACCTCTCCTTAGACATAGAAAATGCTATAGCGTTACACGCTCCGCTACTGCGCAGACATTTAAAAGTGCTAAATTTGGGAGGATTTTTGGGTGGTATGTAAACTGCAACGTTGTCTTGGCGAGGATGACCGAATGATGTGCAATGCCGCCATTGGCAGCCTATTTATTAACTGCGCCTTTGGGAACTACTCGATCCCGGGAAGCGAAGTAGGAAACGGAGGAGATGCGGAAATGAATAAAAAGATACGAAGTAAAAACAAAAGGCAAAAGAAAAGCAAGCACACACGATGAGCGACCCGCTGAGTGTGACGGCGAGCGTGATAGCCGTGCTGCAGTTGGCGGCGACGGTGACGCAATATCTGAAGGATGTCAAGAATGGCGCCTCCGACCGACTGCGGCTCCGGGACGAGCTGCGTAGCACTGTATGCCTGCTAGAGATGCTCAAGGACCGTATAGAGGACGTGGGCGACGAGAGCGATGGTGGAGGTGAGGGCGCGCTGCAGCGCTCGTCGATTGCTTCGCTGGCTGGCCCCGACGGACCGCTCGCATTATTCAAGCAGCTGCTGGAGGCGGCGGTGGCTAAACTGGCGCCCCAGGACCGACTGCGGCGGCTAGCCCAGCCGTTTACGTGGCCGTTTGACAGGGGAGACGTGGCCGGCATGCTGCAGGCGCTCGAGCGCCTCAAGTCGCACTTCAGCTTGGTGATGCAGAACGATTTGGTGTAGCTTTAAGCCTGTCCCTGTTCCAGTATGCACAAGTATCTTTCTGATTTCATCTTTAGGGAGCTGGCCAAGCAGACGAACCGTCAGCTGGCTGATCTTGGTGGCCGCTTTGAGAGCGCGGCGGCCCGGCAGGTCGACGACGAGACGCAGAACATCATCTCCTGGATCAGCCCCGTGTCTTTCCGTGCGTCGCAGTCAGCTGTCTTGGAAAGCGTGCAACCCGGCACAGGTACATGGTGGCTGGAGCATCCGATGTTTCGCCGCTGGGTGGCGGGCGAGATCGGCACGCTATGGTGCCCGGGCATTCGTAAGACTAATCACGTAGACGGAGAACATTGCCGGGGGCTAGGTAATGTGCTGACACTAATGCAGCGGGCGCTGGCAAGACGCGGTTAATGTGAGCTGCCCCTTTGTTGCGTGCCTTGACGAGCAATGCACCTCTTTCTGACGTTTCGACAGATCGCTGGTGGTGGATCAGCTGGAGCGCGAGCACAGCGCCACAGACACGATGATGGTCTATGTCTACTGTGACTACAAGCAGCGCGAGGAGCAGAACACGCTGGCCCTCCTCTCAAGCCTCTTACAGCAGGTTCTGCAGCTGCAGCAGCAGCGGCGGCTGTCCGACGTCCCAGCCGGAGTGCCGTCTGAGGTCGCTTCGCTGTATGCCCAGCATAAGAAGTACAGAACGCGACCGACGCAGGCGCAGGTGACGGACATTCTGCAGCGGCTGACGGCGCCACTGCGGGCACTGCATGTTATCGTTGACGCGCTGGACGAGTGCGGCGAGTCCGAGGAGGAGGCCCTGCGCTTCGTGGCGGCGGTGCGTTCGCTGGGCCCGCAGGTCAAGCTGCTTTGCACGTCGCGATACTCGACCACCTTTGAGAGCTACTTTGCGGGGGCCAGCCGCATAGCCATCACTGCACACAACAGCGACATTCGTGTGTTCCTCGACGCTCAGATCGCACAGCACAGCCGCCTGTCGCGGCATGTTCAGGCTGACCCACGCCTCCGGGAGGACATCATCTCGACTTTGACCACTGAGTCGCAGGGCATGTGCGTGGTTTTTTTATCATTTTTTTTCAATCACAGTCATCTATGAAGAATTCTGCTTATGATGTTATTTTTTTTTTTTTTTTGCTGCCAGGTTTCTTCTTGTCAAGCTGCACCTCGAGTCGCTCTCGCAGGGCATCAACCGCAAGCAGGTCCGGACGGCGCTGCGGTCGTTGCCGGCGACGCTGGATTCCACATATGCTGACGCCATGCAGCGTATCGAAGGCCAGGCGCGCAATGTTGCTGAGCTCGCCAAGTCTGTACTGTTTTGTGTGGTCTGCGCCCGGCGCCCGCTGACCGTGGCGGAGCTGCAACATATGTATGCGGCATGCGAGCTGGTCGCCGAAGAAGAGGATGACGACGGCGACGGCGGAGGCCCAGTGGCACTGGACGACGACGACCTGCCGGATGCGGACATCTTGACGGGTGCGTGTGGTGGACTGATCGTGGTGGATGGCGACGCACGTGTGGTGCGCCTAGTGCATTACAGCGCACAGCAGTACTTTATACGCACACACAGTGCGGCCCTGGCCGCTGAGCGCTGCACGCTGACGCGTGCGTGCCTGGCCTACCTGGCGCTGCCTAACTTTGCCGACGGCGTGTGCCTGACGGACGCCGCCATGCGCGCGCGCCTGGATGCGTACCCGTTTCTGGCGTACGCGGCACGCTTTTGGGGCGCCGACGCGACGGCGGTCGACGAGGGCGCCCTGTGGCGGAGGGTGGCGCCGATGGTACAGGCTCAGCGAGGTGCCCGGGCGGCGACGGCGGCATTTGCCATCGCGAACCAGGCGGCCAGCGTCGTGCGCTACAGAGAGGACGGGGCAGCAGGCGCAGTCAGCGCCACCGCCGCCGCCCGGCACAACAACTGGAGCCAAGAGTACCCCCGCCTCGTGCCTGCGCTCGTGCTGACCGCAGCCTTTGATGACCTGGCTGCGCTGCTGCGGCGCCTCGTGCGCGACGCGGGACAGGCCGTCGACTGCTGCGGCACCGACGGCGAGACGGCATTGATTCGCGCCGCCGCCGCCGGCAGCGTGGCCAACGTCGAGGCGCTGCTCGCGCTGGGCGCCGACGCCAACGCGCGCGACGCCATGCGCAAGACCGCCCTGGAGCACGCCGCGCGCCGCGGCCACGCGGCTGTCGTCGAAGTGCTGCTGCGCAGCGGCCGCGCCGACGTCGACAGCGCGGCCGCCGGCGGCTGGACGCCGCTCATGTCGGCCGTCGCCAGCGGCAGCCTGGCCGTTGTGCGCCTGCTCGTGGACGCCGGCGCCGACCTGGCCGCCGAGACCGCCTGGGGCGACTCCGCCCTCAGCATGGCCGCCCGCAGCTGCCAGGAGGCCATCGCCCTCTGCCTTGCCGACCACGGTGCTATCCTGCCGCGCGGGCCCGCCGGCCGCCGTGCGTCCCTGGTTGCCTCGCGCCGCGGCTTCCGCCACATGGTCCGCCGCCTGACCGCCGACTACGAGGCCGTCGCTGGCCAGCCCCTGCAGCGCCAGAGCTCGCGCCTTATGCGCGGGCTGCTGCCCCTACAGGAGGCGGCGGAGCCTCCCGCTTCCGCCAATACTGCTGAAGCACACGAAGCACAGGCAGACAGAGGCGACTTCTTGGACGCTCTGGAGGGCATCGAATACAGCATCGGGTTCGAACTGCGGTACGAGGTGCAGTCAAGCCTAGGAAGCGGCCACTTTTCCAAGGTGTTTGTATGCCGCAGCAGGGTCACGGGCGTAAAATATGCAGTCAAGGTCTACAAGATGCCTGTGTGGTCCAAGAGGAGCTACAACATCGGCCACTTGCGTGCCGAGTGCCAATTTCTGCAGACTCTGAGCCAGGATACGCACCCCAATCTCATGCAACGAGTAGATCTCTTCGCCGAGTATGACATTTGCCAGGTTTTTCAGGTCATGGAGCTGATGCACGGTGGTGAGCTCTTCCACTACATCGTCAAGAGGCAGAAGCTCACGGAAGACGACACTCGCGCCATCTTTAAACAAATTTTCTCAGCCCTACAGTTTCTTGTGCGTGCGATCCATTCCCATCGTACTGTGTTCTTGACCGCTAACATGAACCACCTACAGCACGACCGCGGGTGGATGCATCGTGACATCAAGCCCGAGAACATCGCTCTGCTCGACAGCGACTCATTGACCGTCAAGCTCTTAGACTTCGGCTTATCCAAGAAGCTCTCTACTGAGGAAAACATTCTTCAACTAACCGCCACACTATGTGGAACTCCAAGCTGTAAGTTTGATTTCCCCCCTGCTAACACGTCGTCTTGTACTCATACGCACACGCAGACGTTGCGCCTGAAGTGCTAGCCCCTGACAAGCAAAGGCAATATGGCCTCCCTATCGATGTCTGGTCCAGTGGCGTAGTCCTTTATACTTGCCTATGCGGATTTAATCCTTTCTCGGATGAGCTGTACGACGAACAGAACTATCCGTATAATATAGCGGAGCAAATCAGAGGAGGCCGTTTCAACTTCCCATCTCCATATTGGGATTCGGTCGGGGATCCAGCGCTGGACCTGATCGACAATATGATATGTGTGGACATAGAGAAGCGTTTCACCATAAAACAGTGTTTGGAGCACCCGTGGCTAAGTGCTGTTGGGCCTAGTGGTCAGCTTGCTGGTAGAACAATCATTCCAGATATTATTCGAACCAACAGCCCCGAGGCGGTGGACGGTGGGACAGATGAGGCAGGAGGATAAGTCTACCAGTGGTATTGTCTAGTCCCCAAAGGTGTAAGCTACAAAAAGGCGAGTAAATGTCGTGTACGTAAAGTCTAAATAAATTAATGATTTGAGTTTAATTTTATTTTTGTATTACATGGGTATGCTGTGAATCTGTCCAAAGACAGGCATCTACACGTCCACACGTATGTGACGCATATTCTCGTGCCAACAACGGGATCGAGACTTCGCACAACAGGATTACTGTTGGTGCCTCTGCAAGTTCTCCGTGAGGCGAGGCACCATTCACACAATATTATAGTGGCCATTCTACTATTTCACAGATGGCATCTTGATACTTTATTTATTTGCTTGGTAATACTCTTTGTCTGTGCTCTCTAAATAAACCTCACCCCTTGCCCATCATCTTATGCTGGAGCAGAGGAAGCAGTGCATAGAGAGACTTTTTTTATAAAAAAAAATTCCAAAATTCCAAAATTCCAAAAAAGGTAAAACCATACAATGCTTAAACTGCACCAGTTGATGTTTTATTTAGATTGGATATGGTTTTCGTTCTGTTGGCAGCTTTCTGCAAACTACATTGTGTTTGTCGTACGTTGATGAATGACGACGTTTCTTTAATTAGAATCTAACGGACGATTTGCAAAGCCGAGGGAGGGGATGATCGCCTCCCGCGCCCTACCATTCAGGTTGCGGTGTACGAGCAGAGAGAACACAAACAGTGCCCCGGGTGGCGACAGGTGAGAGCAAAGGAGGGAGAGGATGAGGAGGCTCAAAGGTTGCTCCGTGTGGTCTAGATTACCCGGTACGAGTTCATAGTATTAGGTTTAGGGCGATCTTGGCACGTCAAACAAGAGCTAAAGCAGCCCGGACAGAAACATTTCTGGCTGACGTTGCTGGCAGTACGAACAGCAGCTGCGCCACGACCGACGTTCTTGCGGGTCCTAGAGTTTTCTCCACGTCAGCTGATATTGTGGTGCAGGACTTGGTAGAGTCTGAAAGAAAGAAGAGTTATGTATTACAGTGGTTTTCGTTTTGTTTCTTCTGTTGGTCCTACGACTATGTAGATGCACGGAGCACACAGCGTTAGTTGTTTTCGTGTTGATCTTCGTTTTCATTTAATGTTTATCCCCTTTTGGGTGCCGTTTGTGGGTCACCCCAGAGAATTGGATTGGTGTAAGTTGGTGAATCCCTGCGTAATCCAATATCCGATGCCTCAGCCTTACGCCCCTCCGCCGCTTCATTTTCTCGACTTGGCTGGTCTGCCTCTTCTTAATATGCCCCTTTTCGATGTTGTAAACCAGGAAGACACGCAAGTTATGCATTGCTTGCAAAGCACAACTCAAATACGCACTAAAGATGTGCACTTCCTAGATAATCTCTAGTCAGGAGATGCCAAAATAGACCGCGCAAGAAAAGCGGTAAGATATCAGGAAACCCAGGGATTGGGTTCTTGTGGCGTCAGCACTACTCTGGTCTGCCCTGGCTACGTTGCCAGAATCGGTGATGTGAGAAATTATGAAAATTAAACCCAAGAAAGTAGACTGGGAAATGGACAGCGACAGGAAACCAGCGAATTGCACACCACTGAATGACCCATGCTAGCAAATGAGCATCTTCAAGATAAAATCTGACGAAAGCCACACTTTCTATTGCTCTGTCGGGGGGAAATGAGAAGAAGGAGGGCAGACCGGGGGGAGAGAATGGCGCAAAAATGTGGCCATGCCAACACACACATGCACACATCCGCTTCCTGCTTTTCTTCCGCAAAGGATGCCATTCGTCGGGCGTGGCCAAAGAGTTGTACCGCCAGGGAAGGATTTTGCCTTCTTGCTATTTGTCCCTGCACTTCTCCTCCGTCTTCCTTACTGCGATCATATGTGATCCATTGCGCATCTTGTCCCCCCCATAACATGCAGACCAATATAGCCCCCTTGCTCCTCTTCTCACCCCCTCCCCCCCCGGGAGGCCCGTTATCGAATTTAGCTGCCAGTATTCGTTTTCGGTTTCTTTCTGTCGGGTTTGCCCTCGGTAAAGCTGTTGGTTTCTCTTATTAATGGTTGGTTCTGCCTTGCTTGTCGCTTGTCGTTGCTACCGTTGCAACTGCTTTCTGATCCTTACACCTTATCTGCAGCAGTATGCTATAAAGCTCTTGTCCGTGCTGATTCCCTTAGCCAGCCATTCCCTTCTCGTCGCCTCTCTCCCTCTTTCTTCATGATCCCATCATCCCATGCCACGCCTCTCTTAGAAGAAGAGCAGCAACAGCAGCGGCAGAACGATCTCCAGCGACCGCCCAACTCACGCACACACACGCGCGCAGCTATGGCAGCCCCCCACCCGGCCCTCGTGGCGACCCTGGCCGTGCTCGCGGCCGACGCGACCATTGAGCTCGGCTTCGTGACCAGCATGGTCTCCTACCTGCACAGCGGCGCCCCGAGCGGCGTCTACACGGTGAACACCCCCGCGGGTGTGTCGGCGCCCGGCGGCGCCGCCACGTACCAGATCGCCGGCAAGCCGGCGCACATGCTGGTGAACCAGGGCCACACCAGCAACGGCGCGGCTGGCACGGCGCTGGTGCTGGTGGGCCTGACGGGCGCGCTGGTGCTGGCGCTGCGCACGCGCTTCTCCGTGTCGACCACCAACTACACGGCGGACCGCCAGCGGCGGCGGCGCCCCGTCTTCACCGCCGGCGTGCACCTGCTCTACTGGGTGTGGCTGGTGCTGCAGGTGCCGGCGCTGCTGCTGACGCTCGGCGCGCTCGCGTACGTCTTTGACGAGACCAACAAGCACAGCGGCCAGACCATCAACCAGGCCACCGCCGCCGGGATCCAGGACCCGGCGCACCACCCGTACCCCTTGGACTCGTGGACGCCGCAGAACTGGTTCTCCGCCGTGCTGGACCAGCTCGACCTGACCGACCCGGCCCTGCGCGCCGACCTGGCTAAGCACCTGCGCATCATGCGCGGCTGGCAGTACAATCTGATCCCGCTCTTCCTGCTCCAGCTCGCCGAGACCGCCGCCGCCTTTGTCGACTTCTGGCGCTGGCGCACCTTCCGCTACGGCCGCGACCACCGCGCCAGCTACAACAGCTACGAGCAGGCCGCGCAGGGAGGTCCCCTGAAGCCAGCCGTGTAAATTTCTTACATCTATACGATCTCTGCTGACGGGTGTTTTGGAAATTTTCACTGTTCACTTTCTTTATTCGTCTTTTGGAACTTGTACACCGGCTATCTAATGATTGACATGTTAGACTAGGCGGTGTGCACATTGCATAACATTTGGGATAAAGCTTTCGGTATACGAGATGTCATTCTCTTCCTTCACTTTCTTGCACTTCTTCTTGTACATTTTTTTTTTTTTAGCGTGGGCTTTCTTTCTTGGGTAGATGGAGTTTGATACCAGACAACCTTTACGTTGTTATTCTAAAATATTATAACACGGACAAAAAATAAGGACATTCCTTGGTCATAGCAGGCGAAAGAACTACAATCATGAAAGACGGCGGCAATAAGGCTCTAAAAATAGCAGTGTAATCTTGAAATAGCCTTTGAGACAGCTTTGATGACAGGAAAATATATTGCTTTGCGCATCCACTATGCCAGTGGCCTCTCCCTGGTTTCTATTGATGTCCGAACACCAAGCCGCCCTCGGTACGGGTATATTACAACTACCCGGTGGCCGCATGTCCCCTGGCCATTCTCAAGGCTGTCTTTCAGAACGAGTTGTGTCATTCCACCATACTTCAGCAGCCTGTTGTTTGAAACCTTGCACCAAATTTCACTTACTTGCTTGCAGCCTTTACACAACGCTACACATTTCTCTCTGAGATAGTAGCAACGAAGACAGAAGTAAGCACACACACATAATATACTTAATACAACTCTAGAAAGCGCATAGGCTGTCTTTGAGAAAGCAAAAGGAAATGTTTTCCTCTAAGGGAGAGCAGACAGATGCTGCCGCCTAGGTGCGTCCGTAGTGGGTTTCAGTACGTCAGCAACCGATCGCCGCTGACCAGGCCTTGTATGCTCCTCTGGACCTGGGAGAAGCGAATGAACCCGCATGATTCACTCTCAAAGTGGTTGATGAGCCCTGCCAGGGTCTTGAAGTCCCTCCGGCACCCTCTTTGCGGGCAGTGATAGAGATCTTGCTTGTCTGAAGAGGGACGATTAGCAAGGGAAGAAAACGGCACAGAAAGCAAACCAGGGCGAGACGGGATGAGATGAACGCCGAAGCTGGACGAGAAGCTGGAAATGCTTACGAATTGGTGAGGCGAGGTGCTGATTCAGGCTGCGCAGCGAGTTAAACTCGCGGTGGCAGAAGTAGCACTCGTATGCGTCGCCGTTCCACGCTTGGCCCGTGGCCACGGTCTCGATGGGCTCGTGCCAAGTCAGGAGATTCTTGGAGATGACGCCGCCTGGATCTTTGCTGCGCACAAACCGATACATTTCGTTGCGATCAATATGTGGGGCCATCGGACAACCGCCCTGCTCGAGGTGATGGGCCAGGCCCGTAGCCGTGGCCAGCCCGCTGTTGCAAAACGGACAGATGATATTGCTGCCGAGATGGATACGCGACCGGAGATGCTGCGCAAGAGGCTGTTTTAGCATGGCAGCTTGTGCAAGAAGAACAAGAAAGACCCGAAGAAAAAAAAAAGGCTAGGCATGGACAAGCTGTACGAGTACAAGAATACAAGACTTACCATATTAATTGCATTGGCCGATGAAAATCGGCGTTGACATTCTCCACAGAATAAATGGACTTGTCGCTCATGCATCAGCCGGTCTTCTATTGTCGGCAACGTCAAATCGCAGATACTACACTCTTCGGCAAAGTGGTTCTTGGCCCTCATGTGCTGGTCGGCCGCAGTTTGGCTGATAAACCACCGGTCGCAGGTAGAGCACCCGACAGCCATGGTGAACGAGGCAAAGGGGGGATGTAAGGCTAAGGAGATGTACGGTACAAAGCCAATCGTGTTGCAGAGAGAAAGTGTCAAATCATGAAGTACGTAGATAAAACAAAATATATATCCGTGGTTACTGAGGATGTGATTCACTGCAACGCCCCTTGAACAAATAATACTTGATCAAGGTGGATACGAGAAAAGGAGAAGTCAAAGGTGAAGACAGGTGAAGGCAAAAGTGGAGATAAGGGCAGCTGATGCTCAGGTACGGCGGGGGATGCCACAGTGATGATACTCACTCATCTTGGTGTGATTGGCTCCGCACTATTACCACACGTCTCGTTTGCGTCGACTATTAAGCTGGGCTGACACTTGAACAGGGGACAGGGCATTCCATGATCCCCGCCTCACTGATTGTGGTGCCGGATTTCACGTTTCACTGTCTACAGTCCAATAATTGCATTTCGGCCAAGACGGGGGCTGTCCACGCCAGAAACTCCAATCTTTGCCGTGGAAATGAGTTCAATTGCGAGATAAAGGGCAAACGCTTTGCGCAGATTGCAGATGAAAAAAGGCAAACGGCTGTAATAATTTCCCGCCAAGGCGAAAAGCATCCGAAGACCTCTCGTCATGTCGTCATATACTACCAAGATGCGCTATGTTATTAAAAACATGTCCTGCATTAAAAAAAAAAAAAAAAAGAACGCAATAAAGCCTCCCCCAATCCCGTTTTTGGTGCTTGTATCTGTTTTCCTCTGCCCTTCATCTCGAAGCGAACTATGCTGTCGTCGCTGCTGTTGCTTCTGCGCTGGTGGCAGGAGCCGGGCCCCCCGGTTTGCGTCCCCAGATCATAGTTCTAAAGCCGGGTCAGTGGAGAGCTTCGAACATGGAAAGAAACAGAGAAGAGTGGGTTTCGAGAACACAAAAAGAGCATGTTTGCATATGAGCACTTACACCTCCACGTACGAGTGGACCTTGCCGCTCAGCAGGTCCTTGCGCGCCTCGCCCAGCAGCGCCTGCACGTCTTCGTAGCTCATGCCGAGCCGGCTCAGCAGCTTGAGGCTGAGGCCCTCCAGCCCGTTGAGCAGGTCCTCGAGCACGTACGATCCGAGCGTCTTGTAGTACGTGCCGCGCGGCCACGGCCCAAACGGCCAGTAGAACCGCCGCTCCACCACGTCCACGAACCCGGCCGCCTCCATCCACTCCTTGTAGTGGATCCCGTTGGTCCACGGCCGGCCCGACTGCGCCGCACTCTCAATAATCAGGTCGAACCACCGCTTGTACGCACAGTCTGGCGGCGGCGGGCTGGCAAACTTGATCGGGAAGATGCCGTCCTGCAGCTCAAAATACCCGCCTGGCGCGGTGGCCCCAAACGCCGACCGGATCACGGCAGCCGGGTCGCGGAAGCAACTGACTAGCGCCCGGCCGTGAATGTAATCAAAGGGCTCCGGGAAGGTCCACTCGTCCTCGGCGTCGTCGATCTCGAAATGGCAGTTGGAAGGGACGCTAGAAGTAGGAGTAGACGTCAGCGTCGATCCAAAGCAGAGCCGCGGAAACACATTTGATGGAAATCGGATAGCGCATCTTGGCTTACAAATCTGGCTGGATGGGGCTCAGGTCGGTCCCCAAAACATAAGAGTCAGGATATTGAAGAGCTGCCGGTGTCAGCAGGAAGACCATCACAACAAGGCAAGCAAGAGACAGAAAGAACGGACGCACCAAATTCAATGGCCCAGATGCCTGTTCCAGTGGCAAAGTCCAGGACGCGCTTTGGCTTGTCGATCGGCGCCAGAACGGACTTGCCATGAGCCATCAGAACAAAAACAGCATGCTGGAGGTCTATGTCCACGAGTCAGTTTCGTTGTTTCGCATGTGGCTGTCGAATTCGCAAAGTCTACTCACCCAATCTTGCTTGTTCTTGCATATCATTCGGTAGAGGATATTCTTTGCACCATCATCAGCAAGCTCGCCTTCAAATCATAAGCACAGTCCGGAAAAACCAAAGACATACTGCCTTCCTTGTATCTATGATATGTCCGGCCGTTCTCCTCCACATAGTCGTACACACTTGATCGGAGCGAGGTGGTAGTAGATCTTTGTATGGTCAGTTGTTGTCCAGAAACACTCTTTGAGAAACGCCGTTTGGATTGGAATCTTACTTGACCACGTCTCGACTAGAATTTCCATCTTCCTATAATTTGGCAGGTCAGCTTCATCGCGGCGTGGACATTAAAATAAAGACCCCGAAAAATCGACGTACTGATGAGCTATCGTCGACAGATGGCAGCGACGGCGCACTTCCCGCACCCCAAGATATCAGAGATAGCCGCTCAGCCATGGGAATGTGGCCTACAGCGGCGCTTTCCACAGTCGCTGCTGTTGGAGGTTCAACATTGACGGCGACTGTTGGTGCTTGCTGACCTTGGCCTGTGGTCAGCTCCTGTTCGCCACTAGACGCCATTTTCGCTACAGAGATCGCCAAATCTGTTTCCCCGTGAAAATGAACTATATGTCTTGGTCAAAACGGCCGCCAAATAAATACAGTAAGAGCAAAAAGAAACGACTGTGGAGTATTGATTCCAAAGTCTACGAAGTGCAGAAGATGAGGGGGAGCCTAAGATGTTTAAGAAAAGAAGTGTCCAGGGCCCATGGCATGGCATGGGGCTGTACAGGAATAACAATGGACTGCGCTACTACGCTTCATATGGAATTCTTTCCTGCTACACATATATTTTGACAGACATATAATATGGAGCATCTCACTTTTGCATACGCGGATCTCTACATACGTTTGCAAGGCCATTGACAGGTGGGGGGATGGGGGATCCCAGCCGAAGCATGGCTGGCTAGGATGTATCAGGTATCCTTGGTGATGGGCACGATTTGGCGGGCGGATATACCTTCAATGAGACAGAAACACCGCGAACCGTTCTTTTGGATTCTGACCACCATTTTTTTTATCCTCCTGCAGCGATCCAAGGCCCTGGTCTGTTGTGTCTTCAGACGATTCTGGGTGTGGCCGAGATGGGACATCCCCTCTAGAAGCATATGAACGCTCGATCCTTGGTTTTTCCGAATGACGCGAATACAGGGTCAACAGGACACATGAGCCTGCCTCTGTGGAAAGTAAAATATTCACAATGAAGAGCGGATTAGATAACAGACAAGGGGTCCAACTCAACTCTTTCCTATGTCGCTCTAGTTTCTTCGGCCTCTTGTTGCATCCACGTAACATCGTACAAACGGGTCAAGCGAACCCCCCCACTTGACAAGAGACGGCAAACAAAGAAGAAGTGAGCAAGAAGAAAAAAGGAAAAAAAGGAGCACCGTGAGCGCATGGGGGTCACATCGTTGCCATTTGGTTGTCCAGCCTGCCGAACTTGACGCTGGCTTGGTCTAGTCTCGAAGCAGGCTAACGTCTTTCTCGATGATCCCCCCCCCGGCTGCAGAAAGAAAAAACTGCTCAGCAGGACACGTCGCAAAGAGCACACTCAGGTAAAGGCCTTTTTCTTTTAACGAGAATTAGCACTGCGGAAACAAGATCTCGTACAGCGCTGTGTTTAATATTCTCCGCAGTAAAATAGGCGCAGTATCGTACGTATGTACGTATGTACTCGTACGTATGTACGCGTGCAGAAATACGCCGATGGTAGCTAGGGAGCAAAAAGGGTTTGGCGCTTAAGCATTAGGCTTGTTCCTTTTCCATCACACCGGAATAAAACGGTTTAGGACGCCGAAATGATGAGAGACAGGGCTCTGCCGTAGTCCCGCGGGAAGCTTTCCGGTTGAACGCCATCTGCTGCAAGCCCTCCCTAAGGCACATGTATGCTGCGGGTAAACCGTGGAAAACCCGAAAGTGGGCTCTACACATCGAACAGGGCACAGATGCGCGTTGCGGCGTTCATAGTGGCCGTAGCGGATGAGCGTCGCATTAGAGCAGCCGTACTAGCGACGTAGCAAGTCTCCTAGCCAGCAACCTGTCTCTAAACTCCTTGTAGAAAGCAAGGTGCTGAGCTTTTCTATTGCATATCTGGCTAAGCCTGTTCATTTCAGTGCTTCGACTTGTCGCGGATCTTTCCATATTTCGTTGAGTAGTAGTAGATATGGTCATTTTCTAACTAACACAGCATCGAGTTCTTCTATTGCAAACTCTTTACCAGTCGGATGCACCTCGCATATCGGATTCCGCCTATCTTATATCTACCAGTGAGATAAAAGGCAGCATTGCAATGATGAACGGAAGCAAAACCAGGCATTCTCTAATACCACACAGCACTGTAAGTGGTTCAAGAATACGACGTCAAGGGATCCAAAGAGAGTCGACCTCAAGGCTCTTCATAGGAACGTCTATGGGCGGTGTCATTGAGCTTTATGTAGCTCTGTAAACAAAAACTGACGGCAAACATAAGGGAATTTGTTGAATAAGCAATATATTTATCTAAAACATACGCAATGCTGTTGCGACTTTAAAGTTTGCTTGCATTTAGGCATAAAACTGCTAGTCACGGTAGTCTACTACCGGGAATACCCTATTTCATCTAACACGGAACGCCTCCTAAAGGGCAAATAAACAGCAAAGGTTATTAGACAAGATATTGCAGAAATGAAAATACCGCGGCGGCTTCTCCTCCTCTCTATACAACCTTCTAACGGGAGACATGGCTTTGCTCCTCTCCTGCCAGGATGGGGAACGGCACAGCGCGTCTGCTGCTGTGCGTTCTACCGGTCTCTTTCCGGCGTCCTCAAATGCTTTTCAAGAAAATAAACAAACACAGATGAGCAAATGGGACACGGCTTGCCGGTTCAGGAGTTCGTTTCTCTCATTTTTTGTGACACTTGTTAAAATGCGAGGCTCGTCTGAAGCAACGCATATTCTCTCGGCGAAGCCCACATACGACACAACTTGAATGGTGGCAGGCATCACATCAACATTCGCAAAATGGTCCACTCTTCGCTCTGGCAGAGTGGCATTGCCTACCTGGGCCTTCTGGCTCTCAGTGACAGCAACATCGTGGCAGCGCAATCGGCTGTCATCACAGCCGATTCTACGTTTTACGGGCAATCTCCTCCAGTGTACCCGTCGCGTAGGTCTTTTCACCTCCTGTCACCAAGACTTCAGTCTCATCTCATATTCCCTGCTGACACCAAGTCGAACAGCAAATGGCACGGGGACGGGAAAATGGGACCAGGCATATTCCAAAGCCAAGGCTTTGGTTGCCAAGATGACCCTCGCCGAGAAGGTCAATTTGACCGGCGGCATTGACGACACCGGCAGCGCCTGCTCGGGTGTCATCCCGGCCATTCCTCACCTGAACTTCCCGGGCCTGTGTCTGAGCGATGCAGGCAACGGCCTGCGGTCGACCGACTTTGTCAGCAGCTGGGCATCTGGCATCTCTGTAGGCGCGAGCTGGAACCGCAATCTGACGCACGCCCGGGCCGTGAGCATGGCGCAAGAGTTCCGGAAGAAAGGCGTCAATGTGGCACTCGGCCCCGTTGTGGGACCCTTGGGACGGATTGCCGTCGGCGGGCGAAATTGGGAGGGTACGTTTTTGGCATTCCAGAATATTCGCTACCGAGTCATTTTCTCACAGGACTAGGCTTTTCCAATGACCCGTACTTGTGCGGCGCCCTCGCGTATGAGACTGTGGTCGGCTTTCAATCGACCGGTGTGGTGACAAGCACCAAGGTGAGAAAATACCATGTTGTACACGAGGTGAATCAAATGAAAAGCGCTAACATCGTGGCAGCATTTTATCGGTAATGAACAGGAGACAAACCGCAATCCAGAGGGTAACGTGTCGGCCGTGTCGTCCAACATCGACGACAAGACGCTGCACGAAGCGTATCTCTGGCCGTTCCAGGACGCCGTCCACGCCGGCACCGGCAACATCATGTGCTCCTACAACCGCGTGAACAATTCGTATGCCTGCAGCAACAGCAAGCTGCTCAACGGCGTCCTCAAGACCGAGCTGGGGTTCCAGGGCTTCGTCGTGTCCGACTGGGGCGCACAGCACGCGGGCGTCGCGACCGCGCTGGCGGGGCTGGACATGACCATGCCCAGCGGGTGGCCGCTCTGGGGATCGGCCCTGACCGAGGCGGTGACGAACGGCTCCGTTCCGCAGTCGCGGCTCGACGACATGGCTACGCGCATCGTGGCGACGTGGTACCGGTTCAAGCAGGACCAGAACGGCACGGCGGCCTTCCCCGCGCCGGGCGTGGGCATGCCAAGCAACCTGGCCCTGCCGCACATGGCCGTCGTCGGCCGCAGTAAGAGCAGAGAGGCCCGCCAGGCGCTCCTGGACGGCGCCATCGAGGGCCACGTGCTGGTCAAGAACACCAACGGCACGCTGCCCTTTGACAAGACGAGCCCGCCGCAGCTGCTGTCGGTCTTTGGCTACGGCGCCAAGGCGCCCGACGTCTTCAACCCCAACGACTACCACGGCTGGAACGACGGCACGTACGCGCTGGAGACCAACAACCACGGCCACGTGCAGATCGCTGGCGCCGGCACGCTCGTCTCGGGCGGCGGCTCCGGCGGCAACGAGCCCGCCTACCTGACCTCGCCACTGGACGCCCTGCGGGCGCGCGCCCGCCGCGACGGCACCAGCCTGTACTGGGACGTGCGCAGCGCCGACCACGGCAACAACGGCTACCCCACGGCCGTTCACCCGGCCTCCGACGCCTGCATCGTCGTCGGCAACGCGTTCGCCTCCGAGGGCTGGGACCGCGTCGGCCTGCACGACGACTACACCGACGGGCTGATCTTGCACGTGGCCAGCCGGTGCCGCAACACCATTGTGGTCCTGCACAACGCGGGGCTGCGGCTGGTCGACCAGGTCGTAGACCACCCCAATGTGACGGCGCTCTTCTTCGCCCACCTGCCGGGCCAGGACGCCGGCGACGCCCTGGTCGCCCTCCTGTATGGCGACGCCAACCCCTCGGGCAAGCTACCCTACACGGTGCCGCGCAACGAGACCCACCTGGGCCCCCTGGCCAACGCCACCCAGCAGCCCGCCGCCACCGCCCAGTACGCGCTCTTCCCCCAGTCGGACTTTGCCGAGGGCGTCTACTTTGACTACCGCGCCTTTGACCGCACCAACAGCACGCAGCTGACGCCGCGCTATCCCTTCGGCTTCGGCCTGAGCTACACCACGTTCGGATACGACAAGCTGGGCGTATCTCGCGGCGCAGCAGCAAACGGCACGCAGGCAAACTCATCGTCTTCGGCGGCGGCCCCTCTTGCTCCGTATCCCACCGGCCCCGTGGTGGAAGGCGGCCCGGCCGACCTCTGGGACGTGGTCGCCACGGTCACTGCGCAGATCACCAACCAAGGCGCCCGCGCCGGCGCCGAGGTGGCCCAGCTGTACGTCGGTATCCCGGGTGGTCCCGTGCGCCAGCTGCGCGGCTTCGACAAGCTCTGGCTGGCCCCCGGCGCCGCCGCCACAGCAACGTTCCCGCTGACGCGCCGCGACCTGAGCACTTGGGACGTGACCGCGCAGAAGTGGCTGCTACAGAAAGGCACATATCACCTGTACGTAGGCAGCAACAGTCGAGATCTGCCGCTGCATACGACGCTAGCTCTATAGTATATCCATGGAGATTACGCGTGAACGGTGATTTCTCGTTTGTAATAGATGTATTTCCCGGAGAAATTTATAAATTGAAAACCAAACTCCCTGCCATATCCGCTATGATACTGAGATATACTCAAAATGTCAGCCAAAAAAATTTCTTCCATCTTACTAGGCACCCATCTGCTGTAGAATCTCCCGCAGGACGCCCACATGATCGTCGTCTGGCCCGCCGTACTGGATGGCCTTGTCGAGGGCCTCAGCGGTGTATTTCTGGGCCCCGAGCGGGTCGCCGGCCATCCAGAACGCCTGCGCGATCATTACTAGGTAGTAGTAGTGGGCACCGCGGGGTGCCCGCAGGGCGTCCTCGCCGTCGACAATCGCCAGCATCTCGGTGGCGAGAGCAGTCAGGTTGGCCGCCTGCAGGGTGCGCTCGAGCTCGAGCTCATCGTACTTCTCAGGTTCGTGCTGTCTCTGTTCTTGCTCCTGCTGCTCCTCCTCGCCTCCGTGCAGCGAGCTCTCTTCTAGCGCAGCTTGGATCTCCCGCAGTCGGTATCGCTTGGCATCCAGGGCCGCCCGCTCTCGCTGCGAGCTGCACACCTCGCAGGAGCAGTGGAAGCCCCAGTGATGAAGCAGTGCCTCCTGGGTCTCTTCGACCGTGTCTCGCTGTGTATCTGCAAAGAAAGCATAAGTATAAAAAAAAAACTCTTGTAAAATACGAGGACAGAAACACATACAGCTGAGTGTCAATTCCTCGCCCGCGTCGATATTTCGGAGAGCGACAAACTCCACGGCAAGCGTCCGGGGAGAAAAGCGCCAAAACATGCTGCCAAGTACAGCATTTAGTATCCTAGTAAAAATAAATAACCGAACAAAATTGATATAAACTTACTTTGGCCGGCAGGCATGGTTCAATCTCTGATGAAAGTGAGTTAGATAACAATTTGATTGAAGTGGTTCTCCTTTGGGAAGACGTACAGAAATTTCAAGGTAGAGCCCCGTGTGGTCGACGCCGCCCAGCGACACGCCCAGTCCGTTGGTCCGCAACACGTCCTCCATCAGGGACCCGCCAGTGCTTCGGGCCAGCTCTCTGATCTGGTCCTGGCTCGTGTCTGAGAGCTGCTCCAATGCCACGTCCATGGACAAGCCCGCGCCGTCGAAATGCTCCATGGGTGCCAGCAAGACAGGGCGCTCAGCCAAGACAGTTTCGCCAGCACGAATGCGACGCGTGGCTATGCCCCCTTTTCCCTTGCCTGGGAGGTCGCGCACTTCATACGGCGGATGTGATAGACTCAGCCGCGGAGATGGCGGCCCCTGAATGGCCGCAGCTGCATCGGAAGCGGCATCTGGCGTGGTAATAACGCTGAGACCGCGACCATCCTCAAAGGCAGCACTCGTATAAACGCAAAATGAACGGGAAGGCGTGCGGCCAATGCAAAATGGAAGATGTGTCCACGGCGTAGATGCCAAGAGAGCTGCAGGTTCTGTTGAACTTTGGACCGGCAGTGGACATGTAGCTGTCTTCGCGTCATAGCCAGACATGCGACGCCAGTCGTCATTTTGCTTGCCCCAAAGGCATGTGTGTAGCCAATCTTCTTGCTTATTTGTAGATGTAGCCTCTGCTAATAAAGAAAGGGCAAGAAGGGCAAAGCCTAGCTGGCGTATGAACCCAGACGATTCGGTTGATGACATGGCTGCTTGGAGATGATTTAACTTTCTTGGTTTCCTGTCTTTCAGAAAATAAAAAGAAAGAATACACAACCAAAATTTCTTCAGTTTTCCAAAAATTCTAGAAATTTGTAGAGATAAATTTCAGGCCAACATTCCCGACTTTGGATGAATACCCGGCAGTGCGCTTTGAGGATGTGCGACATATACAATTAACCTGTGCTATTCCCCGGGGATCGACAAACTCTGCCTGACCGAAAAAGACCAAACATGGGACCAAATGTATACAGCCTACGGGGAACTCCGTACGTATTTTTTGCTTCTGAGCGCATTTTATTGTGCTTTAATGTAGATAATGCTAAAAGTGAAAGCAGCGCATCAATGTTGCTTTTGAACACACCAAAGGAAGATCCCACGCAACCCCCCCCCCCCAAATATGCATAATACTCCGGAAATGTCGATCATGGAAGAGTTCAGATTGTTACAAGCCTGATAAAACCCGAGATTCTGACCCAACAAAGCCAGCTCTCAGCCCAAGAAGTTCCGCAAGTTGCCGCCAATGTTCTTGAGGTCCAGCAGGAAGGTGTCGTGGCCGAACATGCTCTGCTGCTCGCTCAGCTCAAAGTGGGTCACGTTGCGGTTGCCCGCCATCTTGAGCGCCTCGGCCACCTCGTACTGCTGCCAGGCCGGGAACAGGATGTCGCTAGCCACGCCCATGATGAGCGCCGGGTGGTTGCGCAGCGCGGCAAGGCCGTGCACCAGGTCTTCGGGTGGCTGTGCGCCCAGCGCCGCCGCCGCCGCTGGCAGCTCCTCGCCGCCGGATCCCAGCTGCGTCGCCGCGGCATCGGCACTCGAGACGGCAGCGCTGCTGCTGCTGCTTCTGATGTCTTCCTCGCCGTCCCGCTCGGCCTGCTCCTCGTACGGCTTGTCCGGCAGCGTCAGCGTGCACGCCGCCACAGAGGCTGCTGCGCTGTCGCTAGCCACCGCGGCGTCGGACGAGCGCGCGGCAGACGACGCTGAGGGCATCGACGCCGAGATCGGGTTGACGACGCCGTCGGGGGCGCTGGCGCGCAGAGCGACTTCGCGGTCTTGGCGCCGCTTGGCTGTCAGATCCTGGTTGCGCTTGCCCAGATCGAACAGGTCCATGGCCTTGCTCACGTACAGCAGGCTGTTCGGGTCGTACGTCAGGCAGAACTTCTCGCCGGCGTGGTCGAGATAGGTCTCGATGAGGAAGTCCGGGCACAGCGCGGGCGGCTTGCTAGAGTCGGCACGGCGGCGGCCGAAGCGCAGCTCCCACTCCGGGCCGGAGCGGTAGGTGACGGTGGCGATCTCGCGGGCGAGCTTCATGCCCGCGTGCGGCGGCACGCGGCCGTAGTAGAAGCCGCGGTTCCAGTTGGGGTCCATCATCAGCACCTGGCGCTGGGTGTGGCGCATGGCAATGCTGTAGGGGTGGCTGCGGGCGCAGCCGCTGATGGACACGATGCGGCTCACGCGCTCTGGGAACAGCACGCCCGCCGCGAGCGACTGCATGCCGCCCATGGACGAGCCCACCGAGGCGTACAGGCGGTCAATGCCCAGGTTATCCAGCAGGCGGAACTGCGCGCGGACCATGTCCTCCATGGTCAGGATCGGGAAGCGGGTAGCATAGTTCTGGCCGTCGGCAGGGTCGATGCTGCCGGGACCCGTCGATCCGTAGCAGCCACCGATGACATTTGTGCAGATGACAAAATACTTGTCGGTGTCTAGCGCTGCGCCAGGTCCGATGAATTTTTCCCACCAGCCCGGCTGGGGATTCAGCTCGGTAGAGTGGGCATGGGAGGATGCGGACAAGCCCGTGTGCAAGAGAATAGCATTGGACCGGTTGGCGTTCAGCTTGCCCCAGGTCTCGTAAGCTATGTCAAACTCACGCAGGACACCTCCCCAGTCGAGCAGCAATGGCTCTTCGCAGTGGTACTGCAGGGTAGCACCGGCTGTGTAAGAGGGCTCGGGTCCACTGTCGCTGCTTGACCTTGACAGAGAAGCAGACGATGAGGCTCGCTGTTGCTGCCGTTGTTGCTGCTGTTGTGTTTGCTGGCTTCTTAATTGCTGCTGCCGCAGCTGCTCTGACTGAAGTTTGGCTGAACGGCTCTCAATAGCATCCAGGCACGGGAATGCCATGGCAGGATTTGAGGCTCCACTCCATAATGTGCGAGTTGTGTGCAGAGACTTCCGAAACTGCGTGTTGCTTGCTGGCAATGGTGCAGATACAGCCGCTACTGGTAATGTACCAGGGCGCGGTGGAAAAATGGACGGCTTCTGCAGAGCCGGTACATCACTGGTAAGACGTGTGCCTGAGCGCCGCAGCCCATTACCGGCGAATGTGCATGCTGTCTTCATTGCTTTGGATCCGGGCAAGATGTTTCTGTTATGGAGTAGTGTTGTAGAAGGAGACATACAACCTCAGCGCTAAGAGGTAAAAAAAAAAAAATATGAAATTGGACCGGTATATCAGAACATTATACGGCAGTCGGCCACTTGGGACGAAGGACCTAGACCAGAGACTTCCATGACGTTTAGACGGCGATCTCGCTCATTACAAACCAGCCGCTGGCGATTCGACTTATTGCGACAAAAACGGCAAAATGCACCGCGGGCCGACGATCACACAATTTCACGTGACCACTTACAGAAAAATTGATATCGCTATCTCCACGTGCAGCAGATTTTCTTAAAATGGTGCCTAATATTTTAGTGGGTACTTCTTATCGATAAGATGCCTTATATGAGGCCAACCATAACGGCAATCCAAACTCTGTGATGTCATTGGCCCAGGGCCACCACTTTCACAAGGAACTGCTTCTGCCGTGACGTGGGCTGTGTATTAAAGGGAAGGCCCTTTCAGCAGTGGCGTGCATCGACATATTAGCTTGAAGAGTTGCCTTTCTTCTCGTCAGGTTCTCGTAACTTTTTCCATCTTTCTATGGCAGCAGCAACGCTCTGAAATTGTATCGAACTCTGTCCAATAAAGATTGTTCGGCCATGTCTGAATTGGAGCACAATCCCTGGTGGTTCACGGGCAGCTGGTTCCGGAGCATAACAGGATCCGGCAGCAGCAGCAGCGCGGCTCCGGAGCGCGGCGAGGCCAGCTCATCCCAGGTCTACAAGCCTTCCGTCGCTGATGTGCTCGTGGCAAAGGCCATGCTGCAGGCGGCCGGCAAGCTGCCGCTCGAGCTGGTCGACGCCATCATCGACCTCGCCGGCTACTGGCCCCACACGCGCGTCGAGCTGGACTTTGTAGGCAAGAACGGCGGCGGCAGCGAGGGCCTGGTGACGCCGACCCGCCTGTCCGGGGAGAACAACCACTTCCTGCTGCGCACCCCGCCGCTGGGCTTCCTGCGGCCGCCCGTGCCGTCTAGCGACGCCGCCGCTGCCACGGCGTACATCGCCACCCCTCTCGAGCCCCGCCTCGTGGATCGCCTCTGCACCGATGAAGAGGTGCGCCGCCGGTGGCTAGGCGAAAGCGATGGCGAGGGTGAAGGCGAGGGCGGTGCCTCACACGCTGCCGGCCCAAGCCGTGCGCGAAAGGCCCCCGCGCCGTCGCTGACGCACCCCTGCCGCAAGATTGTCTTTTCGCTTGTGAGCCGCGACCAAGGGTGGACAAGCTCTCGGCGACACAAGGGCGACTTCCAAGGGGCCTTTTCGTGGTTCGATGTGGGCCTGGAGCGGTTCGCCGCTGACGATGAAGACGGCGAGCACGGCGAGAGCGCCGAAGACGGCACAGCACCGGGAGTGCAGGCGGGGGAGAAAGAAGAGACAGGCCAGCCGCAGCAGCAGCAGCAGCAGCAGCAGCAAGAAAGATCTAAGGACCACGCCGCGCACAGCACCGAATTCCCCCCGCTCTCCGCCCTCCGGTCCATCATTCCACCCGTAGGAATGATGAAGGAACCACAGCGCCGGGTCCGGAATCCTTTGGGACGGGGCCCAGTCGTCACTCTTCCGACTGCGGATGGGACGCTCAAGCCTGGCTTCATCTTCGACTTGCTGCCCGGACCGCACAAGCTGCAGGCTAACAAGGTGGCGGTGCGGGAATTGACAGAATACCACGTGGTGTGGTCGTGGGCCGACGGGCAGGAGACCAGTTCGGAGGAGTCTATCGAGAATGCGACAGCAAAACTCAACGCAGATGACAAGGGAGATAGCAACGACAATGCCAATGGGGGCGGTGAGGATGGCGACCATAGTGATGGCGAGTCGGAATCGGAGAGCGACCCATTAGAGCAGCAGGGTCGTGGGGCTGCCACAGGAGACGGTCGGTTTGTGCGCAGCCTCCGCGTGGGCGACGTGGTGACAGTGTGGGCTAAGGCACGGTTCCCTGGCTGGGCTAACATCGTACAGCGAGTAGCGGTGGAGGTATACTGGGCGGTGTAGCAATGGGCAAGGGTAGTACGGATGCGGGAGGCAGACTTAGCTTTTTCCAAGCTTCCATTACTTGCTAAAATACCATTTTGTTTTGATCCTGCATTGAGATTACTTCACGGGTGCTCCGTGGAAACAACCGCCATTTTTTTCCGTTTTTGGCGCAGTGTTTGGTCTATTTTTCTCTTCGGTCTCTACCAACTCAAAGCTTGTATCCGCATCTATGCTATGGCGATTGGAAAACAGACTTCACAACACTAAGGGATATTACGACGACACACGGATATCCGCTCAGAATGCCGCTCACATAGCATACACAATTCAGAGGTCACAGACGCAAAAGCAAAGACGGATATTTCCACAATGTCTATCTGTTTTCGATTCCTGCCTATGGTCTTTCTATCCCCTAATGTTCCCCTATTTTTTTGTAGTTCAGATGGATGCATGCCTCGTTGCCTGCCGTTCAATGGAAAATGCAGAACACAAGATACCACAAGAGGTATGGAGAGAGAAACAATGAGATATGAACACAACATGAAATCGACACAAGGAAAAAAAGAAAAAAAGGAGTTTGCAAACACTATGAAAATTCCTGTTTTGGCTACCCGAGGAGAAAACAATCCCGTTTGATAAAAAAACACCTCGATGCACTATTTCCCGCCGTTGTGTATACGTGTAAACCAGAGAGGCAGACGCTATTTGCAAAGGAAGGACAAAAAATGATCCCGTAACAAAAATAAATAAAGCAGGCAGGTGAGAGGTTGGCAGCCGAACCCTCGGAAATCCTCAATGAGTTGTGCAATGATGAAACTTGTAATCGATGGTCCCATGAGAACAAAACGCCGTCTCAAGTCTTTTTTATGTTAATAGTGTACGAAACAAAGACCATAAAGTCGTCAGACTCAGGCTTCGTCAAGGCACAATGCACGTTTTGTTGTAATAAAAATAAGTTGCCTGAACTGGTCTTAGCTTCCTTCATCTGTCAATCAGACTGCAGCAGATGTTCTGCCTTGGAAGGAGACGTATATAGAATACGTGTGAAATGTGTTGTTGGGAATGCGTTTGTAGCATGTGTTATGTATGTCTTTTTTTCTTTTTTGAAACTTTTCGATGGGACAATTACCGCATCTAGGGGATATGGCGTAGAAAAGATGATAAACAAAAAGGCTGGCTGCCCCAGCAGTAGCTCATTAGATAGGTACAGACTGTGCTGGCCAGTTCGTCACAAGCTAACCAGCGACCGCATCTATTATTAAAGCTGGCTTCGTTGCCGAGAGTTTCCTGTTCGGCAATTGCAAGAGTCTTTCTGTCTTCATTCGCTCTCTCGATCCCTTTTATTAAAGAGCAACTTCTCTGGGCGACTCAAATTAGGGTTGAGTAGAAACACAGCAAGTCCGACAAGGATACGACACCAGCCGTGATCCTGTGATGTCGATGAGCGATGTTGAAGACATCCCAATCGGCCATGAGTCCCTGATGACGAGGCAATTCTTAGGGGGTATCCAAGAATAGCTGCAAAGTATACTATTAAAATGGCAACAGAAAACTCTTCAGATATACTGTGGTTCGCCCCGCTGATCATTGCTCTGCGGCAGGGTATAACTTGGAACTTCTGAAGACGGTCGCAGTGCCGACCAAGACAACAGCACAAGATATTGGGCTGCTCTGTTCATGATGTCCTCTTCAACCACCCTTGCGCTCTGATTCGTTCTTGGGCAGCTGCTCGCTCTGCGCATGCCCGTTGGCCACCGCTTTCAGATCAGCAGCCTTCTTGCGGGATTTGGGCTTTTGCCATCCGCTTGACGCAAGCACCGCACTGGGACCGTTTGCACCGGTAAGGTCGCCGCTCTCACTCTTGGTCCCGCGAATATGACCATTTGGGCCTCCACCAGAAGATGCGTTGCTTAGGCGCTGCTGATAGTGGGCAGCAAGAGGGGTCGGAAGAACGGTCGGCGCCGGTTCTAGTTTGGCTGGTGATGAGAAGTCGGGTGAGCCTTTCGAAGAGAAACTCCTTGCCGCCGAGTCTTTGCGTACATGCTTCGAATGCGAATTGTATGTGGAAGGCGACGCAGGCCCAGCAGCAGAAAACTTGTCCGTGTGGCTGGGGGGCCGCGCAATGTGCCCGTCAATTCGGCGCACGGCTGTCGGCGAAGGTGTGCGATGTTCGTACACTGGTGAGAGATGCTGGGTCTCGGGCGACCTCAGCGAGCTCTCCGGCATGGCCAAATCCAAGGGTGCGATTCCCTTTTGTTGCTGTCGCGAAAGGTTCCTTTGGCGTTGCGAGGATGAGAATTGCGACGCACCATTTACAATTCCGTGGCCGCTGGCAATAGCCGCATACGGGATTGGGCTGAAACCATTCATGGCGGCAATGCGCTGACCGAAGGATTGCGTGTCCGGAGCGACGGGACTAGCCTGCATGCTCGCTTGGCCGTGCGCCTGAGTATGCGTCGGAGACGAAACGGCTGTCGTCGAGCCGTTTACTATCAGAGGCGACTGAACGAATGGCGGAGCGCTCAGCTCTGCAGCTGGAGGGGTCACCAGCGGTTGTGGGATGGGACTCGTTGCCAGCATCTGGTCGGGCAGCACGCCAGCACCGCTAATGCCCAGGCCGTGAGGAACATACGAATTCGATAGCGAGCTGGTTCCCGACTCTTCAGATATGACGCTTTCACTCGTAGACGGCTGCCTGGATGAGACACCAAGGCCGTTGGGCAGATTCGCTGCATTTGACACGTTCGACGCTATGGGTGAAGTCGGCTTGGTCGCTGAGCCGTTTACGACCAGTGGGGACCGGTTGGTTTCCCGGGTCAGCCGGTTGCCGGTAACTGGCAAGAACGGGCCCGATGGAAGAGGCGCTGTGTTTGTTCCTACGGAAAATGCACGGCCATGGCCAAGAGGAGAAGGAGACCGAGATGCACGTCGCATACGCCTATCCAGAATAGTCTGGGGCAGCTGATCTGTCGATAAGCGTCGGCGATTGGCGCTGCTATTGCCTCCGCTGCCGGGTTGCCCTAGGTCGCCAAGCGATGGTAGAGGGTTTGTCGACGTGCTCGACGGAGATGGAGTGTCTTCCTTCGTAGAAGAATTCGACTTCTCACTAACGTAATAGCCAATATACTGCGGGCCTTCCTCTTCTGAGGAGTGGTAATCCGACACCGGTTTGCTGGCGGAGTCGTCGATCTCGGAGTCAACGTTCTCGTCGGGGATAAAAGTTGGAATGGGAACGCCGTTGATGTTCGCACGTGGGAAGGACGTGGGGCCGCTGCCATTAACTTGTACAGCGCTTAGAAGACTTCCATGACTTTGGCTTCCTGGCATCGAAGGGCGAGACGCTGGCTGCGACTGCGATCGCAAGGTACCTGTTGGCGACGCAGCATCTGATGTTGGGCCTGTCCGATGTAGGCTCCTACGAAACTCAGACGGCCCCGTGGCAGAAGGCGACGAAGGCAGGGTGGCGAAACCAGTCGGCTGGACAGTATAATATGGCGCCTGCGGAAAAGGCACGGCATACATGTACAGTTCGGGACGGGGCGGAGCTGTCAGCGGCGCATTATCAAACGAATTTGTTCTGGAGCGGTCTGTTGCCGGGGACACGCCAGCTTGTTGGATGCGCTGTGCATGGGCGATGGCATGCTGCTGTTGGACGAGCGCTTGCGAATTGTAAAGCTGGAGACGCAACATAGACGACTGATCGGCCGGCAGGATTTGCAAAGCGTTCAGCGTATTGCTCAGCATATCCGGGTGGAAAACATACTGAGCAGGCAGCTGGGCCTGCTGCTGCTGAGGTTGCTGGCCTGAAGCCTGCTGCTGCTGCTGCTGTTGCGCGGCTTGTTGCTGCTGTTGATGGTACCACTGAAGCTCCTGCTGCGAAAGGGCCGGCATCATTGAGGCGGTCGCCTGGAGGTACAGACTGTTGTCGTACGGTACACCAGAAGACGACCTTCTACTGTTGTTCCCGCTCCGGTACTGGCGGTTTCCTCGAAAGCTGCCACCGCGCCCTCCTCGGCCGCCAGAGTGCTGCTGCGACGAACTACGTAGCAGGATAGGTCGCGGCGCTTGCGCGGGCTTCTGAAAAACCCTCTCCTCCTCTTTCGGAAAGATGAATTCCTCGCAGCATTCGGCTAGCTTCGCTTCCGAAATCAAGTCAAATGCTCTTCGCAGCTCTATATGCAGTCCGCGAAACGACGTGTCATCGGCGGTATTGCCCAAATTGCGAACGATGTTGAACGGCTCCTCAACGCAGAGCATGTTGTTGAGGGCAGTATGCCACTTCTTTTCCGTTTTCGTGGTCAGCTTACCGAGTCGCACAGACAAGACGTGCTTGTCATAGTTAAACTCGTACGCATAGAAGCGGAAAAAATGGAAGAGCAGCTCGCCAAGCGACTCTTTGTTCGCATGCCCAAACCCTTTCAGTTTCGTAAGGTCGTCGGCAAATTCAGACACCTGGCCGTCGGTTCGTGGGACTTTGTCTTCGGGACGCTGGTGCAGAGATGGCAATATTGGCGCCTTCCGCAACTGGAGAAAGCAGATCACCATACAAATCCACGTATATGAACTTAGTGTCCCCCCAAAAGCTGCTTCTGTTAGCTGGCTGCCCCAATAAAATGAATATCATTCGGAAGAGCGAGAACATGAACATACCAGCATCATTAATCACTCGCCGGCGAGTCCAGTACTTGACAATCATAGCGAGTGGCCGTACGCGCTCGTCAATGCCAACGTATGTGAGAACCATGCGAGTGTTCTCGAGGGCTAGGGTGTTGTTGACATTCATGTCACAAGCTAAGCTGAGTTCTGGATCCCAGATCTTGACAATTGGAACCTTGGCCGAAGAGACACAAACAACCTTCTCCATGCCTCCTGTTTAAGGATAGCAACAGTCAGCACTTGATAATTACCTTGGTGAGACAAACCATGAGTGTCACGGTAACATTATCTACGTTGGGACAGAGGGGAGGAAAGGGGGGGTGGGGAGGTATGGCATACGCTTTGCTAGTAGCTCTGCAATCATGCAGACATTCTCCATCTCTTTCCAGGTGGTGGTGATACATATATCCACTACAAAGTGTTAGCTATATGCATTTCTATCTTCCAGATGGATAGCCTAAAGCTGCAGGAAAACATAGGGGGGGGTAGAACAAACCATCGGAGTCGTCAGAACACAGCTTGTTTCCTGATGAGCCAAAGATGTGGACGCGGATGTCGTGACCTGGCCACTCCTCGTTGAATATTGTCTCCAACTTCTGAACGAATTTCTCTCGCTTGTCCTGCTTCTTCTCGTCGGGTCGTAACCGGTCATACAGCTCACGCATGTCCGTAGTCAGCTTCTTCTCTTCCTCTTCAGTCAGCTTGCTCTTGATCTTGTCTAAGCTGACATTCTCAAGGCGGTCGACGCCGAGACTGTAGGGCATCCGCCGGCGACCGCGCACCAAAGCGGTCTCGTAGATGCAGCCGCCATACCGTGGGGGAAGCGGGCGGAGCGAGGGCAAGGCGGAATTTGTCTCCGAGTAAGCAGAGCGCGGTGAGTGATTCTGCGTCGCGTTGGGTGATGGCTCGCGAGACTCGGAGAAATTCCGTGCATGCGTGTGCGGCGTAGAAGGAACGGAACTGGCCTGGGCCAGGGGTGCTTTGCTATGGAGCCTCGGCGACTTGGATGGCCGTTGCCGCTGGGGACGGGAGGAAGAAGCAGTAGCAATGGAGCGGGATGGTGGGTCAGCAGAGCCTGCCTGCTGGTTCTGATGGTTCTGAGAATTCTGCTGATTCTGCTGCTGCTGCTGCTGCTGCTTCGGTGGCGCAGCCGATTTCTGCGCCGTATCCTTCCCCATTTTTGTTACCGAGCGGTCCGACTTGTCAGCGTTTTTATTGCTTTTGTTCCCATGGCAATTCTGATTTGCGGGTGTCTGCGGTGTCTGTTGCTGCTGCTGCTGTTGTTGCTGCTGCTGCTGGTGACTGCTGTTGTGGTGCGATTTGGAAGAAGACCGCGATCGAGGTGCAGAAGCCTGGACGTACGGTGCAGAAAGGACAGGCGGCAAAGGCGGCGTCTGCAAACCAACACCACCGCCGCGACTGGGCGAGATCAGCTTATTGTAGTTGAGCAACTGTGCCTGATAGATGGAAGGGTGATGGTGGAAGAGGTAAGGAATAAGGTCCAGCGGCGTGGCGATTGGACCAGCAGCAGCGGGCGACACGGGCGTTTCGGGAAGCGGGATACTCGATGGCAGTCGAGGCGTCGAAGCGGACGGCGAGAGTCGAGTCCAGGAGGCGGATTGGTAATTATGCTTTGATTCTGCCGTGGTTGGCCGACTGTCCATTGAAGGCAAGAGAGCCGCGGCAGTGGCGGGTCCCTAACGACGCCGGGACGGGAATTGCGTATAGAGGAGCGAGGAGCAGTGTAATACAGGCACGCGCGGATGGTCGAAGATGAGGAATCCAAAGAAGAACAGCGAACGGTCTAGAATGGACGGTGAACGCGTCGAATGGATTTTTTGGGATAGGTCGAGGTTGGGCCTTCGAACGAAGCTCAGCTCAGGGGGGGGAGGGGATGGTAGTTGGGTGGGAAGAGGACAAGAGGATCGTCGCGCCGAGAATGAAGACGAAGCGAGAGCAGAGGGGGGAACAGATATACAAGGCCACAGCAGATTGCGATTGCAAATTGCAAATGGACTTGCTCCTGGTCAAGAATCGCGGATCGAGAGCAGGAGCGAGAAGAAACGAAGCGAAAGAAGCAATAAAGACGTATCGAGAAAAGTTGTACAGTAAGAATGGGATAAAGTCGGCAAAGGGTAACGTAAAAAGTGACGCAGCGAAGGAAAAGAAAAAGAAATAGAAGTAGAAGAGGTAGAAGAAGAGGCAGAAGGATGAGGAATAGCTCAGGCAGGTCTTCGAAAGCGCGAACGAGGCAATAGAAAGCCAGACGGCGATCTCCAAGAAAGCAATGAAGCCGAAGAAAGGCCAGAGAGAAAACGAGAGTGACGGATATAGTTTGCAAAAGGCAAAGACGACTAGTAGAGAAGAAGACTGGGGGGGTGTGCGCGCGTGGGAGCGGCGGCTTTTGGGATGGATGGATGGGTTTTTGGCGGACCCAAGTTGGAGCAAAGTAGGAGTAGCAGAGAAAAGGGGTGGTGTCCCTGGCCTCAAAATGCTATAGCCCGGGTTTCCTTGTGGTCCAGGAACCTGTCCCTCTGCAACCGTGAAACACACAAAGTCGAAATGGAGACTAGAAGAGAAGAGAGAGAAAGCTAAAAGGGGAGGAGAAGAGAAAAGAGGAAAATAAAAGGGAAAAGATGGGAAAAGCGGAAGTTGTAAAAGCAGAGAGACAGAGAGGGCGGACGGCGAGCGAAAGGGAAGCAAAGACACAGGGCAAGGCAGAGATGGAGGAGAAGAGTAATACAGTGCACAACGAAGAGAATCGGTAGAAGGGCAGAGACACAGTCAGAGAGGCAGAGACAGGCAGAGGGAGAGATGCACACCACACCAAACACACTAAGTCAGTGAGAGAGAAGAGGCGACACAGAGAGGGACAAGAGGACTGTCGTGCGGATTGGGTTTAGGCTCGATGCTGCTTTCTGGTTTATTCTTTTATTTTACTTTATTTTATTTTATCTCTCTACTAGTCAAAGTTCGTACTGTAAGTACTCCGTACCTCCTTCCTTCCCGTATGTGGAGGATTTTACGATTTTATTTTTTATTTGACTTATTAATTTTTTTGGGAAGTTCTTTCCTCATCCTAATCAATCAATCAATCTCTTTTCGGAAGCCGTGTGCCTCGCACGTTGTGCGCTGTATGTAGTGCTGTGGTGGGTAATTCAGTGTCCCAGGGTGATTATGTCAGAAGACGAGGCAGCGAGCAGGGCGAGATGAGGCGAGGAGGGGGGCAAAAGAGGGTAAGAGCAGGCAGGAGGGGAGTAAAGACAATAAAAGGGCAAGAGGGGGAATACTAGCTCAACTGAAAGGCAGGTACGAAGGCGGAGGACGCCCGTTTTAATTAATACTGTGTACAGTGCTAGATGGACGTTGAAAATGTCTTGCTGAAGGTACACCGTTGAAGAATGGCCCTAACGTAGCGGGGGGTAATAGTAGACTGTGTGGCGTTCTGGCAGCCAGGGGGTAGGCGTCGGCTGAGAAATAGGCGAGACGGTGAGTGCTGCCAGCGGCCCCTAATAGGTTGAACAGGCTGAGACTTAGGGGCTCTTACGGTATTGGCAGAGGATCGCAGCAGAAAAAGAAAGAAAGAAAAAATAGCCACCCGTCTCGCACAGTACTCGTAAAATATAGACCGTCATGTAAGCTTAAGTGAACAAAGTTCAATTCAGACACGTCGACAGGAAACGCTCAAATCCGAGAATAAGAGAAGAATGCAGATGTGGGAAAGCAATAGGAGAAGGGAGTGGGCTGCAATAGAAAAGCAAGGATACGGCTGAGCGATACGAGATGCCTCGGCGGGAGAGTCGGAAATCTGACCCTGAGAAATGACACAGGAAACAAACGAAGAAGCAGAAAAGATTTCAATAAACCTGACGAGAAGGAAGCGGAACACGAGAACAGAGCCAGGACTCAGCAATGCCGTGAGGAAAACACCATCAACCAACACGAACTTCACGCGAGCTGACAAGCTGCGCGAGCTAACCAGCACCTGCTACACTCCCGCAGTCCCGCAGTGTCTGGCGCCGATGGTACTAGCAAGTGTGAGCTTCTCCAGGTCGCCCAGGATTCGCAAAGCCCAGCAGCAGGGGCTGGCTTCCCATCAGCTACTGCTCCGTACAGCTGCATCGGCAGCTCTCTTTGCAGTGGAGCATTCTTCCGTATTGCTTACAGCACGATGAATACCGTTACAGCGACTGGAAGAACAGCCAAAAGACCCCGCTATTGGCAGCGGCAGCGCCTGGACTGATTCTTCCTACGGTGTGTATTGCGGGTCTTCACACTGTGGATGCATCAGTCCATCTTCTCCTGCATCGTGGAAACCTGCAAGGGGAACTGGAGCTGGAGAGCATGGACCAGCTACCGCCAGGGGAGGCGTGGAGGCGTGTGCCCATCTACGGATACACACATATGATACAGCTTCTCTGCCGCCTCCTGTCTTCTCCGAACTAGGCTATTGCTTCTATGGGGCAAGGCCAGCATGTCTGAGGCACATGGGCGGGTCATGTTGTTGTTGTTGTTGTTGTTGTGCCTGGTAGGACCAACCAGTCGATTCCCCCAAACAAAACCCCGGGAAAGCAAGCAAACAAACCAAAACCAAAACACAAGATGAGATGAAAATCTGCGCGGGGGAAAGCAAATTGCTTGCTGCTTCTATTAGGAAGAGCTCTGGGCGATTTAGCCACCGAATCAAAAAAGGGGAGTGCAATAAAACGAGCGAGAAACAAAAAAAAAAAAAAAATTATACGGGGCAGCATGTGGTCCAAGTCGTACACTAGCAGCCGGCGCTGATGTTTTGAACGAATGAACGATAGTGAGAAACGCCCTGGCCACGCAGAGCAAAATTAATGGGGAGGGACGCGTGCTGCAAATGGCTAATAGGGGGGGAGGGGCCTAAGATTAGACAGAACGATGAGAGAGACCGAGACGCGTATGGGAGCAATAGTATAAGTCACAGAATGGTCAAACACGGAACAACAAACCAGACGAAATGAACGAATGGCAAGGGAATAACGGAGTAGAAATCGAAGAAGAAACGCCAACCAGCAAAGCACACCGAAGAACGAGCGAGCGAGCAAGCGAGGCTATCTTGTAATCTGTGATGCATCGTGCGCTGCGACTCATTCTATCTGCTCATTCATTCTCCTTCTTTCTTTCTTTCTTTCTTTCTTTCTTTTTGTTCCTCTTCCTATGTTTGTGCTTTCTTTCTCTCTTTTCTTCTATTTCTTTTCACTTCCCTCTCTTTGCCTGCTCCGAGTCACCCTCCCCTCCGTCCCCCCAACAAGTACATTCAAGCGCCGGATGCGTACGCAAAGTGCTATGTAAATGTAATATGCAATCTGATGCCAAGGACAACAAATTAGGGTCCATTTGCTGCCTGTTCTCCGTCTGATGGCGGTGCCACAGCCTGACATGCGATCTGAGCCTCGTTAGGCCGGCCATGGATTAAGCATAATGCGCCGTTGGCTGACTCGTATCTTCGTATAAGCTGCTAGAATGAAGCTTCGCCGCTAGGAGGAATGCAAAAAAGGCAAATGCAAGTGCTTACGAGTACGTCATTGAAAGGGCTCGCACGTTCCTTCCAGTAGAAGGCTTCTATCCCTTTGCCTATTCCCTTTCTCCACAACGGTCGGCTGCCCCTCTCTTGGCCAGCATCTGGCGATCGCCTCGTAACTACGACAAGTAATACACGTACAAGTCAACAGGAGCGAACTTTTTTTTCTTCTCCTCAGTCAATCCCGTCGCCCAACAACTCCCAAGGGCAGGTCTTCTTTTACACTGGCTCTCCCTTTTTCACTGAAAGGCAGAAAAGGCATCGAGGCGCGGATGTACAAGTGGCTGCAGCAGTTGCTAGTCATGCAGCTCTCCCACCAAGTTAGTTCTATACTCTGCCATGGCGCAGCTCCGATTGTAATGTTTCTCCTTTCCTGTGCACTGGAAACAGAGATCCCCACCCCTTGCTCTGCACATCAGATCGAGGACGATCTTCGTAGGAAAAATAAAAATGACAGTCTCAAGATCACCAGGCCAATGTAAGCCGGACAACAGTGTCTCCCGCTCAAAACAAGGGAGATAATGCGGCCCACTAAGGAAAGACAACAAAAACGTCGAGAACAAAAAAAGGAAAGAAAAGAAAAGAAAAGAAACCCGTAGTTTCTTCGACTGTCTGTACTACGTATCACACACACACACGGCAACAAGCAGTCTTGAAAACAGCTTCGCATCCTGCCAACAACTCAATCCAATTCTTGGACAGCACATCACAAAAAGACGCGTATTTTCCCCGATGGGCTTCTTTTCCAACTGTGAGAGCACTTGGGCGTGGCTCTGCTCTCTGCGCCCTCCTTGCATTTCTTCCGAAGAACGCCACCATGCAGCCCAATGGTGTCCGCAGCGAGGTGGTGTCTGTCCAAGGTAGAACCAAAAAGTCCATGCAGCAAAGATGCAGCTGGCAGATCGAATGGCCCTGCGGCATGAGTTCTTGCTACCTCATCCCTCTGGCCTGGGCGTGCTGAGGTGTCGGCGCCCTCGATCATCTCACACTCTTGGTGTCGTAGATCAGAATACCCGTTCTTCGGAGTGCTCGTGCTTACTTTCGTGGGCTGAACGTTCCTCGTATTAAGTAATTCTTGTCCGCTGCTTTGCCCAGCGAATCAATCCATCTCTTACCCCATGCCTCGCCATACTGCGCCTGCTATGAGGTAGCTCAAATAGGAGAAAAGAGATAAGTGGGAGAAGAAAAAACTCGGAAGCGCCTCAGTTAGAACAGCAAGGCGAGGCTGCTTTTGTGCACATTCAAAGGGCGGCCATGTTACTCGCAGGAGTTGATCGCACAGCTTGGGGGTCCCCAAGTTAGGCAAGTCAGGGACGCGGCGTGAGCAAGTAGCACCAGTGGAAGACGTCCGGGTCCGTTTCCTTGGCCTTTGCCGTCGGCACCTTGGCCAGCACTTCCACGTCGAATAATCCCTCGGCTGTAGCAAGATCGAACCGAGAGGACGAGTAGCTCAGTGAGATCCATACGCCACTGCCGCCACCAGTATTGTCGCTCTTGCGCAGGCACTGCCGCATGCTGTGCATCATCCGCCGAAGCGGCTCATCGCCGCCGCACGCCACGGCGTCCGCCGTGCTCTTGTCCACCACGAGGTCGAAGACTACGGGCCTCTCCTCTGCTGGCTCCTCTTCTTCCGCCCTGGCCCCTTCCGGCACCAGCAGTGCCGGGTCCAGCGGCTGCGTCGCGTCCTGCACGGCGTACCACATGCGCACATCACCAAACGCGGCCTGCTCGCGCTCTCGCGCTCGCGCCACAGCCGCTGGCGCAAAGTCTACGTTGATGACGCGCTCGAAGCCGGCCATGCGCAGGTGGTGCTGGAAGTCGCTGGTGCCGCAGCCGACGTGCAGTACGCGCGCGGCCGCCGGGGCGGGGAGGCCCAGGCGGCCGCCCGGCTCAATATGCGGCCGGATCAGCGCGAAGAAGGCCGCCGACGGCGCCAGCCACTCGAACGCATCCTCGCGCGCAAAGCGCTCGGCCCAGTAGTCCGGCGAGTCGAAGTCGGCCGGCATGGAGGCCCAACGTGCAGAGAGCAGAGAATATGCGATCAGGGGATGCAATCGCTGTGGGGGAGCGGACAGGACTCTGCTTATACGGCAAAAATGTGTCCTGGAAAGCTCTTTGGTGTGTCCCCCGCCGCCCTTTGACTCTCTATCGGACCAAGTGCTTTTTTCTCTGCTTAGGTCGAGTCGTAGCAAAATACTGAAGAGTTCGATGCTGTTCGGTATGTGCAAGCCCCACATTGTTGTCTAAATGATTTTTTTTTTTTCCCTAGCGACAAAATCCCTTGTCATCGACTACATCATTGACGTCACGGACCCAATATCCGCAAATCTATTACTACGCAAAATATCATCGTCTCAATATCAATGTTAGGTTTTTTTTAACTAAATGAGGCCTCAGAATGGCAGTCTCCATTCTATACTCATTTGGCACTCGTGCCTTTATCTTTAGACGACAAACCGAGCGACTAGGCCTCTAAAGTCACCCAGCTCCCAAGCATCCAAGCCTTACCCTCAGTACTTCCTCGCTAGTTTCAAATAAGTGCTTCAAGATGGCGGCTCCACTTACGGGCCACTGTTCCTGCGGCGCACTCCGGTATTCTTTGAGACTTGACTCGCCCGACGAGGCCCGCACGACTTTGTGCCACTGCTCAAGCTGCCGGCGGGCGTTTGGTACAAACTACGGGCTCACGGCCAAGGTTCGTTAAACACGTCACACATATGTAAATGCAGCTGCACGCGACAAGAGCGAATCACTAAGGGAAAAGGTCCCGGCAGAGAGGTTCAAGTATGAGGCCGGCCACCCGAAGCTGTTCAAGCAGGACAGCGGCGTGACCCGCGAATTCTGCGAGAAGTGCGGATCTTTCATCTGTGAGTACGGGGTATGTTCTGTGCTTCTGCATTCTCTCTGTGCAGCGGAGTCGTCGTGGCACCACGAAGCTTACAGAGGTCCTCCAACAGGAAGCAGCAGCGGACAAGTTCCGGTACATCACATGGGGCACAGTTGACGAACCGGACAAGATCCCGCCCAAAGGCGAGTTCTTTTGCAAGAACCGGCCAGATTGGATGCCCGACATTCCAGGAACATTTAAGAAAAAAGAGATCAAGCAATGAGTGAGCGGCCTCTTGTGTTTGTGCTCACCTTTTTTTCGGTAAACTGAGATGCAACGTGAGATGTCGTCAGCTTCTGTCTTGGCTTTCTCTCATCGGTATCTGCAATATAGCTTAAGCGAGCCCTGCTCGCTCAAGAGACATGCAATGAATTTTGTGTAATCATGCTCTTCTAAATCTATAACGTTTACGTCATGTTGGAACACATCAAATATGGAGTTTTCAAGTTCTCACTTCCGCGAATATACAGCTGTAAAAATTACTCACCACACACTTTTGCGTCGTGGTCTGGCTTCTGGTAGGGTGTATTAAAATCATTAACGAAATACAAGTAAATATTGCCATACGTCAGCCCAAGCCTGAGTAAGGTAAGAGACTCGCGGTGCCTTGTATTTTTTTTACGAGATAAAAAGCAAGAAAACAGATGAACTCACGCACAAGTCCCACCTCTCACGACCAAATTCTAGCATGTGCGGTACCATTTGTTGGATGGCAGTGAGCATTGGAACGACCTTCCCTCCATACCAAGACTTGGCTATCCACCGAGCGGTTCTTTTTTGGCCAATTTCTCGAGGCTGAGCAGGGTAACATAATCTCATGATTGTCAGAGGCTGAGATTGTCTGACAGAACAAAATTCAGAACTTCTCGAGAAGAATCACACGAAGGGTTTTCTTTTTTACAAATTGCATGTGGAAATGAGATATCGCGAGCTGAAAGGCACAGGGTCCGAGACAGTACATTACGTGCGATAATGAGGCTAACCGACACGAGGCAGGATCTGCACACTACCCCTGCGCCCCTGCTTTTCTATCCCAGCGATCGACGGGTAGATAAACTTTTTGGTGTAGCGCGGTAATCTGCGATTTGTTCGTGTAATGTCTTGATCTCTCTAAGCATACGCTTCTCGCTAGGCTTCTCGCGTGTTCCATCGTGGTTCTCTCTGAGTGCGCTCTTCCTCATTTTTCTTTTTCTTGTCTGTCTTGCTTTGGGCTGCCAACAAGAGGCAATCCTATGAGAAGCTAACTTCCGGCCAGACAAAACAATTGGTCTTACGGCAAAGGCAAATATGGGCTACGTCCAAGAAATAACATGGTGCTGTGCATCTTATAGATACGGTGATGCTTTGAACAGAGCACAGTGCGATCTGAATCATCCAATTTGATAGGGGTTCTTCCGGCAGGTACTCTACATAAAGGATTCCACGTGGCTGATCATGCTGGTTACTCGTCCATCCATCTTACGTCTTACAATCGTAGCTTTTGTTCCAATTTATCTGGCTTTCTCTCCCCCTTAAATTACGAGAGCAAGTGCCCGTGAGAGGCTGAGCCGTGCTGATTTCTGTTTATTGTTATTCTGCTATTCTATGTTTCGGTCAAGATGCTCAACGCAATTCTGCCCAAGAATGCCGCTCAACAAAAAGAATCTTTCTCTCGTTATGTTGGGCCGTTAACTGCTTGCCTGTGTTCTGGCCGTGGCAATATTGTCTGGCTGATTTGTTCGTAGCGCATTGTGGCTCAAGATGATAATGAAATGATTGAAGCACAGACGAATGCTTATTGTAGGCGCTCGTTTCTCATCTGAGCTGGACAGGAAGGCTTTCTCGCTTTCCCTCAGTCTTCGATCATTTTTAATGAGAGATATTCCCACATTGTAGCATATACTCGGCGTCCAGAGAAGTGTATAAGCGGCAAAACGGGCCCTGCCGCCGGCCCTCCATCATCTGTCTTAACAAAAATAAGGGCTACGGAGAGAGCAGCATAAAACAAAGAGAAGTCTGCAGCCAAGACAATCCATCTATTTTCTATTGACAGTCTAATAATTTTAGGGAGTAATCCGGGGTCTCCGTGTTTGCAATGTAGCAATACACAATATACAGTAGGTGAATAAATTACCGACTCGAAATTTCCAATTTTCTTCTGTCTGATCGAAAGTTGCCTCGCGGGCCAGGAATAGTTTGCGTAGCTTGTCTTGCAATATTATAGAAAGCCATGCGGTATTATTACCTTATTTGATAGCGGATCTCTATGCTGCTCCGGGGAAGTTGTATTTCTGGATATCATGAGCGTAGACCGTAAATTGTATCATTATCTTTCCTAGAGGACGTGCTGCAGGACATGCCGTTGCGTCACGCGAGACTACGCAGTGTCCAAGTCATCTGCAGGCTCACTCCAATAGCACCGGCCGCATCGTCTGCCCGGCCAGCCTTCCCATAACTTTATGTTTTATTTATCTAAGTTTTCTATGTTTGGTTTTTTAGTCTTTTTTTTTTATTTCGGCGCCTTCTAGACTTCGGTAATTGCTGTACCGCTTGCTATTCCTGGAAGACTCTTATTTGATGACCTAGATTTGTAAGGAATTCATCCGGACATTTCACGGGCACGTGCAAAGAATGGCCGTGGCGGTAATGAATGTTCAAAGAGGGTATTTGATGCTTCTGGGAAAAACCAGTAGGCCCCTCTCTACCGCAGGCCACCCGACGCCAAGGTTCATACAAAAAACAAGAATTCCGGATAAATCCCAACAAAGATGGTCAATGATGAGAAGAAGCAATGGCATGTGAGAGAATGTATGAAAAATACGGGAGAGAGCCTCCCACGAAATAAAGTTTAGCCTGTCATCTAGATATAGAGCAGCATAGGCAAATGCAGCCTCTGCGGTCTTCTAAAATTACCTCGAAGCCAACGACACTGGAACTCTTTCTTACAGCCTCGCAGTGCAGCTTGTATTCTCTTTGTTTGCCTGTTATGAAATTTCCTATCACAGATGCCTAATTTTTTGGTCCTCAGATTGTGCCTCTTTATATATTCGCTGTTGGTCTCGTCAGTGTCGAAAAGGGGCGAGGCTATCCCCTTTTCATCCTGGCCAATCAGCGGCCAACCCCTTTGTTGACTTTCTTTGTCTCGGGACTTGCAATGGACCCTCGAATCCTCGTATATCATAGTTGCTTTATGCCGCGTTTCTTTCTCTTATCAAAAGTAGAGACGAAAAAACCAGAAGCCGTACGCGATCGCAGCCAAGCTTTTTCAACGGACAAGAAAATGCGGAGACAGGGGTCTGAGCGGCCTACTAGGGGAACATTTCTTTCTTTGCGTCCATCCTGTTCGGCACTGATGTAACGGCAAGCTCAGATCCCCTACCGCAAACTCGCACAACCTAAAAAAGCTGTGACGTTTGTTGTATCAAAGATGCTCGTTTGTTTGACGATTCTCTGCAACTCTCTCTTACCCACGTCCCTCGTTGTTCATTCAGAGAATAGACTGCCCTCTGATCCTTTCTTTTGCCAGAGATGGGTATTTCGTAGTCTTTTTTCTTAGCTCTCGTCCTGAAAGTCTTAATTGTTCGGGGCATTTGCGTTTCACCTTCTCTTGTCATCTGGGTCCAGGGGGCGGCGGTTCCCCCTCTCTTTTCTGACCACATATCCGCTTAAGAAGCTGTAACCCTGCTGTATTTTTTTTTTATAAACCAAATTTGTTTGCTTCTCGGGTTGTTTCTTGATCGTCTTAGAAAATAAACAGAAAATTAATCGCCTTTTTTTACAACTAAGGTATCTTGATTTTGTTTGTCTCTAATACTTCTGCAAGAGCCTTCTTAGGCTCTCACTGCTAGCCGCCATGTTCTCCAGCCTCACTACAAAGCTTGCCATGCGCAAGATGGGCATCTCCAGCGATACCTTCAACTTTTCCATCCCCGACATGGCCGGCGCCTCGTCTGATTCTGCCGAGGATGCCCGAGCCAAAAAGGCCATGAGGACGCGCTCCGAGCCTCTGCCACCTGGCTCTGTGCCAGGGCTCGATGATGACGGAACCGGTGCCGGCGACAAGAAGGCGTGGCCCGCATGGATGTCGGTCAAGGCTCTGCCGCTGACAGTCCAGCCGTGGCTGACGCCGCCGCCGGCGCCCATCCCCATCGCCAAGGCGTGCCCGAAGAAAGGCGAAATGGCACCCGTTGACCGTGACAAGAAGCTGACTGTGGGCGGCGGAAAGCCGGTGATCGTGGTGTTCCTGCGCTGCGTGGGGTGCGCATGTAAGTACCGGGAGCAGATCCTGTCTCTTGGCTTTCTCTTATAGCTCCTCGGTTGCTGACTTTATCTCCCTCCCTCATTTGCAGTCGCCCAGAAGACGTTTCTCGCTCTGCGCACCCTCGCCAACCGCTACGCCGGCCAGGTCACCTGTGTAGCCGTCTCGCACTCGTCTTTCCCTGCCACCCAAAAGTGGCTCGACCTCATGGGCGGCGCCTGGAACGTCCAGATCGTCATCGACGAAGACCGTGCTGTCTACGCGGCGTGGGGCCTGGGCTTGGGCTCCATGTGGTACGTGCTCAACCCAGGCACGCAAATCCAGGCCTGGAAAGAGACGGGGTGGCTGGGCCAGTCGGTCGCCTCGTACATGGAGAAGCGCCGGGTCGGCCATGCCGGCAGTGGTGGTAATGGCGTGGGAGGCGGACTGACGAGTGATCCCTACGGAGTCGCACATAGCGCGGGCGGCTCGGGAGTGGTAGACGCCGTGCCCGACGGCCCGGCCACGATCATGGGCAACAAGTGGCAGCAGGCTGGGGCGTTCGCAATTAACGGCCGTGGGACGGTTATGTGGGGCCAGAAGGCGGAGAGGGCAGACGACGTCTTAGATTTGGACCAGGGGGTTGCTGCCCTAGGTCTGTGAGAATCGCAGCGAAGGCTTTGACTAGGTCTGGTGTGCAGCAGCATTGTACGATGGTTGACTTGGAGTATGTTTGGGTCTATGAAATTTTCTCGTTGGGTTTCGATGGTTCAGTGGGTCTTTTCTGCTTTTCGTTTCTTTCCTAATAAGCGTTTGTTATATTTGGCACCACGAAGTTTCTTTTATATTATGATGAGAAGAATCAACAATATCCAGAACTTTGTTCAAATCCCGCTTCCTGCTTGACTGTTAGCTGCCATTTTCCATTTTTCAAGTATCGCCATTTGCTGCAGCGTTCTAGAGACGGCTTCCATAACTCTGGAAGTATATTGCCATCTCCGAACAGACGTAGCAAGCAAGGGATTGGGACCTCCTTGTAGGTTCACAACTTCGACCAATGTGGAGAGTTGCTCTGAAGAATTTCCGCCCGTGGTATATTTTTTTGTGTTATGTTAAATAATAGATAGGGAAATGGAGAAGACCCGTTCCAACCCAAAAGAGACTCCGTCGCCAAAAAAACCTCCCAAGACAGCCCCCTAACCCCAAGTTATATATAGATAAAAATTGCGACAATTATGAAGACCAACCAATCCACAATGCCCCTTTTGTTTCCTTTTTGCTTTTCCATGCCCGATTGTGCTTCGCCGTGCCCATGCCACACTACATATTTCTTTCCTTTGTGAACATATAAAAAGCAAACAGAAAAAAAGAGGGGACGCGGACCGAGCAGAAATAAAGGGAAGATAAACCAGAAACGCAACCTGAAATTGAAAAATGAAACCTTCCTCCAAAGCCACCACACCGAGGGCAAGGAAGAACCAACATAGGCAACAGAAATGACGCCCCCAAACCGAACTCAAGCTCGAACAAAACGTAGAACAAAATCCTAAGAAAAACTCCAGCCAAAACAAGAAGACTCCTGACCGAAACCATTGCCAGCCCAGTCTCCTTCGTCGACTTTCCTAGTCAATCCATCAGTTTTCCAGCTTGCAGGGTTCGGTCTAAGCATGTCCCCGCTTGCCGGCCCGGGTATTTCTTTCCTCTCGCAATATTCCCTTCCGAAGTGCCGTATCTTTAGCCAAGCTTACCCCGTGGGGGGACGTGACGCCGATGTCGATGCAGGATGCTTTCTCCCTCCCAACTCAATGGACATTCCTGACCCTCCCTTTCCCCGAGTGATGTTTTCCTCTTATGTCGCCGTGCATTGTCGCCAAAACACCTGACTTATATCCCGTGCCTGATAATCTTTTTCTCTCTGCAGCGTTGACGCCTTGCCCTTCGAAAAAAAGGAAAAAAAAAGGATACTCCAAGACCGCAAACCAAAACCAACCCAACATCCACCATTACAAACACCCCCTCTCCTCCCTCTCACGCTCATGTTGACAGACTGAAATGGCAACGCACAAGCTCTGAACTTCCCTAAGCTTATGTTGCTTTAATAGAAATAGAGCCTATACCTCTGACTAGACTTCAAAATCTAGCCCACCAATTAGATCATAGACAGGAGTGAGCCCACAGCCGAGGTGCTTAACCCCAGACACTGGCCTGAACACCCATGCCAGGCTTGCCACTGTTGCCCCATACACTGCTGCTCCGGCCGCCCCAGCCGGACACGCCGATCGAGCCGTCGGGCGTGGTTGTGGACTGGCCGGACGAGGCACCGCCAATCGAGGACGGAAGGCCCTCGCCGTTAGCGCCGGGGGCTGCGAAGGGCGATGTGTGGGGTGTCGTCGACCGCTTGCCCAAAGCGGGGTTGGTTGGCGCAGAAACACCAGAAGTTGCGGGTTGGGCCGTCGAATTGGCCAAAGGACGTGTTCCAATCGGGGCAACGGCGTTGCCGGAGTTATTAGCACCAGGTTTGCCATTGATCGGAGATGCGCCAGGAGACGAGTTGCTCGTACGGCTGATCTGCTGCGATGATGTCACGTGCTGATCATTGCCGGTGAGGTTCGGTTGGGGGCTTGCGTTGCTGTTGGAGCGAGACCGCTGGTTGGCACCGATGGAGGGAGACCCAGAGCCGCCATCTTTCGAACCTGGGCCATCGGCTGCACCGGGACCACCAGGAGGGGGGACGCGACCATATTCGTAAGCCAGAGGGGAGTGGCCGCGAATACTAGTTGCCGGTCCGTGGTGTGTTCCGGGAACACCAGGGCGGGGAGTGCCGGTTTCGTCAACATAACCGCCAGTCTCAGCAAACGGACCTTCGCCGTACAAGGCACTGCGCTGGCGCGCAATCAGGTCACGGCGATCAGCTTCCGACATGCTGCCGGGGCTGAGAGTACGATCCGGCTTTCCACCGTACGAAGAAAGCTCGGCGAGAACGGCTATAATTCAAGTAAAAACAAGAAGTTAGCCAACTCCAGATTTCTAGTAGGGGGAAGATGAACGGAGGCAGGTCGGGGGATAAAGAAGGGGAAGAGGAACAGCGCCAAGTCCAAAATTCTTCCAAAGCGCAGAGAGCGAACAACAGCACTTGCGACATCTACAAGGACAGATGATAGAGTTGCATTTGACAGGAAAAACAATGCTCTTTTTTTCTTCTCGACCCCTCTCTTTTCTTAGATTCTGCAATGGCCGTCTCTCTTGACATATGAAATTTGCTCCGTCCGTTCCTTTTGCATATCCTGAACCCAGATCGCTGCTCCCTTTTATGTGCCGCAAGAAAAGGAAAAAAGAAAAGGAAAAAAAGACAAATGGGAAACTGTGCGGATGCTATACAGAAGAGGGCGGCCTACTTCGGTTGTATTGTTGTTCTTGGTGGTAATTGCGCAGTTCTCGTTCCCGCTGGGCCGCCATCCTTCGCTTGGCCTGGATCATCTGCTCTGCCTCATTGGAGCCGCGCGAGGACTGGTGTCTCTGGCTGGCGTAGAAATTCTGGAGGTTCGACTGATGCGCACTGCGCGCATCACCAAACTCAGCCATGGAGTGCGGGCGCGCCCCCATGCCATGTGCTTGCCGACCGTCTGCCCCAAGCCTGTTAGTGGCCAATGAACTGTCAACAACCGGCACCAACGATGCCGGTTTGTCAAGGAATAAAGTAAAATAACTCTGTATGTAGCCGGGGCCCGCCAAGCTCCCGGGCAGATGCGTTTGGGCACTTACCAAAGCCCGGGTGCTTTCTGGCAGGACCGGTGGGGGGAGGAAGCCACTCACGTCGGCCAGGCATCCCGAACATCTTGCCACTCTTGACCAGATTATCGATTGCCCTATCCACCTCTGCAGAACTGTTAGCCCTTTCCTTCGTCGGTACTGAAACTACCCGCTAAATACGATTCCTGGTATGCTTTGCGCCATCTGCGCCCCCGGCACATTCTAGCCTCCTTGATTATTCCACGTACCTTCCAGCTGATGTGTAAAGGCTGCGCCTTCTTGACCAGGCGGCGGCGGTGGTGGAGCTTGACTCGGGACTGTAGAGCTGGAGCCGGAGCGGACGGTTTGTCCGTCAATATCAAGGTCGTTCCAGGCATTTTGGCCAACAGCGGGCCATGGCCGTGAACTGTCGTAGTAAGACATAGCGTTCGATTGGAAGTCCAGATAGAAAGTTCCCAAGAATACCGTGTGCGCAAGCTGGAAAAGGGGTCTTCGGACCCTACGAAATCGGCGGCAGACTCGACACGAGAAAGATGGTCTCGAGAGTGTATATGTATTATGGTGCACGGCAAGCGCGTCTATTCCCGGAGAGGCCACGAACTCTATAAATTTATGCTGAGGTTAATACGACGTTGTTCGAGGCGGGAGAAGAGTCTGAAATGCAGTGACAAGCGCGGTCCGTCGGATAAAACAGAATGGTACTGCAAGTATGAAGACAAGACGGCGAAAGAGTGTGCTTCTATCGCAATGGAGATAAATGTCATAGGGTTTAAAGACTTGTCGAGAGAGTAAGATGGTGAGATCAGAGACGTTTCGATGGTTTTGCAACGGGAGGGACAAAGACAAATAGGAGGGCTCTATGTCGAGACGAGCCAGGAGAGCTCAGGCAACGACAAAGAAAAGCAGGGCAGACAAACGAGGAAGGAATCTGACAGGGAGAGTTGGTGACGAACACAGTCGGTATGGGGATAGGCTACTTGGGAAGAAGAGGGGAATGTGAATGTACCAGTTTGTGCGCGCGGTTTTTAAAGGGGGGGGGATTGACTTGCGTCGCTGTCAAAGCAGTCTCCAGATACGGCTGGCGCCGCAGGCGGGAACAGCCAAATGG